>CM067345.1:60019569-60090035 GCA_034190875.2 Urechis unicinctus
ATACAATTGCATGACTGCATGGTTCTGGAATATTGCATCAAATCCGAAGCACACATTATATCAAATCCATCAAACATAGTAACCAGATGTAAACTTGCCACATAATGTTCATTGAACTCGACAAAATGCCAGTAGATAAATTTCTTTCATATGTCAAAAGTTTCATGGTTTTACAAAACTTGGGAATGAATCTAATGAATGAGGCAAATAATATGACCATATTGCAAGTTTACATCCAGTTGATCTTCTACTTAGAAAAAAAAAAAGCATGCATGTCTGTAGGTGGGGATATTTTCCTCAACTCTGTACCATATTATCCTCACAACACCATATGTGATTTATAAAAAAAAAACCATCATTATTACACTGCTACAACCAAGACCTTGATTATAAACATATTGTATTAAGAACAATACAGCACTATATTTAGAGGCAAAATTTAATTGTGTACTTGATGAGGACCTCATACCAAAGTTGATGAACGTGTGAATAACTTTCCAACATTGTTCTTCGACATGTTCAGGTGGCTCACCAAAGCAGTATATTATTCAGACTAGTTGTAGCGATATGCGTTTCCCAAAATGCACCAGGAATGAAATAAACCTTTGAGCGCAAATAGAAATTCACAAAAACATTGCGTTTTCCCTATATACACCCTCACATCATCCCAACCCCAACACCCAACAAACAAAGGGCCATAAAAATCGCAGGACCGAGTGGCACGAATTCTGAATTTAACACATCCAACTTCGATCAAAGACGGGTAACGACGAACGCGCACAACAATAACAAAAAAAAAAAAAACACACAAATTAAACAGTTATGACGATTGAATTCTCATACATTATTTCGCAGGTAAAAACAAAAAGCTTAACTATCGTTTCGGTTATATTTTCGTTCGAGATTTCCAAACACTCAAACCTACAAGCTTAGTAGTTCCAGAAATAGGTGGCGGAAACTGTTCAATTGCCACGACGCTAACGGAGTGTCAGTAAATCTATTGACACTCACATTTTTAATGACCGCTGTTTGCCTCGCAGAGTAGCAATGCGTGGCGCTCGCACCAGGCATGAGTTATCCCGAATTCACCTTGGACCCGGCAATTACTGCTGTCAATAGCCAGACTAAGCCCTTAGCACAAAGGCCGCCACAGATCCGCCCTCGGGTCGCAGGGCGTGGCATGTATGGCAGGCCGCGGTACTATTTAATAAAATATGCAAGGACATCGAATGAAATATAAGATCATCGATAAATGCATAGTAACTTGGTAAAGTTTGGGTAAATTTTGGACATTTTAAAAGTTTCTCATATGATCACTGATGATCACTGATGATCACAACGAAGATTAAGAACTCAATGATGCCAGTGTTCATCCTGTTGCGTTGGTAAGCTTCTGAATCATTGTTTATCGATAAATCCAGGATAACATGGTTAATTTGGGGTCAATTTTAAAAATTAAAAAAGTTTCTGACACTGTTCGCCAAGTTCACCCATGTCCTCATGGGCATCTCGGATGTTTGTCAACTTGGCGTCATAACGCCAAGTTATGGCGATCGGTCCGGTTTGTATGTTTGGATGTATGTATGTATGTATGTATGTTTGTTAGTTAACATTTTTTTTTTTCGCGATACAGGTCGCAATTTTTGAAATTTTTCATTTTTTTCTTCTTCAATCGTTAGGCGTGATTGATGCGCAGAACCGAGAGGTTTTGTTTTGACCTTGACCCAAAACTAAGGTCAAGGTCATCGAATAAGTGAAAAAAAAAGTATCTCGAATAACTCCGTTATTAATGGTCGGATTGTTACAAAATTTACATCATCGTGTAGCTCATTCTAATTGCAAACTTTTTCTAATTTCATATGGGGCCATCCAACCAACGGTTTTCCCAAGCGCCCCAGGTCGAAAAATCGTGGTATCGGTCAGAATGACAACATAAGTTTCATGAATATTTTGAGCGTCTATAAAACAGTCAATATATGTCCGATAATGATGAAAATTGGGTCACTTGTGCTCCATGACAGCTTAAGTCGGATCCATAGATTTCATGAATGTCGATGACGTCACTTCCGGTCACGAAAGCATCAAAGTTTATAAAAAATGACACAAGTTCAATGCTCAATATGTCCATGCTTTACAATTAATATCATTACAGTCAACATATTCTGAAAGTATAATGTAATTGTAAACTTTTTCTAAATATACTTAGTTGTAAATAATGCATTGTAAAAAAAAATCGTAGCAGGTCGAAAATTTCTGGTAGCCAAAATCTCTAAACTTTTTAATTTCGCAATAGATTTCAATAATTATGGTCCGATCGTAACAAAATTTATATTTTCTGAAAGCTTATGGAATTACCAAACTTTCATAATTGACATATGAAATCAATATATTTGTCCTTTTCAAAGCGCGTTGAGTTGAAAAAGCAAATTTCACTCAGTCAATTTTCGTCAAATTTTTCGATTGCTAATAAAATCGTAAATATCAGTTCAATGGTGATAAAAATTAAATCAGATGTTGACATGAACAGCGCGAATCTAATCCGCAAAATTTATTGATATCGGTTGCGTCACTTCCGGTTTTGAACGAATCAAAGCAAAAACGGTACTGAAATCTGAAGTTATAGCGTCGTTCGTCCGTCGTGAATGGTCGTATCGTGAATTTGTCTGCGCTCGAAGGAAGCCCATTCAATTCTGAACACAGGTGTAAAATTTTCTGCTCAAAATATATGACAGTTCTCTCATAAAGTAAGTTTGAAGTACAGTGGGTGTCATTTCTGATGGCTCGGCGCTGGCTTGTTTACAACAGCCTGCCTCTCGCGCTGAACAAAGGAATCTGCTTTCGGCGCGGGGTGAGCGGGGCGCGTGGCGCGGCAAGTACGGCAGGCCGCGGTACTATTAAATATGAAACTATGCTTTTCCTTGTGTCAGCCTCTGAATCATAGTTTATCGATAAATCTAGAGTAACTTGGTCAATTTTGGGTCAATATTGAAATTTTAAAAAGTTTCCGACACTGTTAGCCAAGTTCACCCATGTCCTCATGGGCATCTCGTTAACTTGGCGTAATCATAACGCCAAGTTACGTTGGTCAGTCGCGTTTGTAAGTTTGGATGTTTGGATGTTTGTAAACATTTTTTTGTTTCGCGATACAGGTCGCAATTTTTGATATTTTCAATTGATTTTTTCTTCAATCGCTAGGCATGAATAATGCGCAGAACCGAGAGGTTTTGTTTTGACCTTGACTCAAAACTAAGGTCAAGGTCATCGAATAAGTGAAAAACTAGTATCTCGAATAACTCCGTTCATAATGGTCGGATGATTACATAATTTACATCATCGTGTAGCTCATTCCAATTGCAAACTTTTTTTAATCATATATTGGACCATCCAACCAACGGTTTTCCCAAGCCCCCCAGGTCGAAAAATCGTGGTATCATTCCAAATGTCAACAAATATTTCATGAATATTTCGAACGCTTATAAAACCGTCAATACATGTCCGATGGTAATAAAAATTGGTTTATATGTTATCCGCAACATACTAAGACGTATCCTAAAATATTGTGGATGTCGATGACGTCACTTCCGGTCACGAAAGCATCAAAGTTTTAAAAAAATGACCCAAGTTCAATGCTCAATATGTCCATGCTTAACAATTAAATATCAATACAGTCAACATATTCTGAAAGTGTAATGTAATTGTAAACTTTTTCTAAATATACTTAGTTGTAAATAATGCATCATAAAAAAAATCGTAGCAGGTCGAAAATTTCTGGTAGCCAAAATCTCTAAACTTTTTAATTTCGCAATAGATTCATTAATTATGGTCCGATCGTAACAAAATTTACATTTTCGGAAAGCTGATGGAATTACCAAACTTTCATTGTTGACATATGCAATCAATATATTTGTCCTTTTCAAAGCGCGTTGAGTTGAAAAAACAAATTTCACTCAGTCAATTTTCGTCAAATTTTCGATTGCTAATAAAATCGTAAATATCAGTTCAATGGTGATAAAAATTAAATCAGATGTTGACATGAACAGCGCGAATCTAATCCGCAAAATTTATTGATATCGGTTGCGTCACTTCCGGTTTCGAACGAATCAAAGCAAAAACGGTACTCAAATCTGAAGTTATAGCGTCGTTCGTCCGTCGTGAATGGTCGTATCGTGAATTTGTCTGCGCTCGAAGGAAGCCCATTCAATTCTGAACACAGGTGTAAAATTTTCTGCTCAAAATATATGACAGTTCTCTCATAAAGTAAGTTTGAAGTACAGTGGGTGTCATTTCTGATGGCTCGGCGCTGGCTTGTTTACGCCTGCCTCTCGCGCTGAACAAAGGAATCTGCTCTCGGCTCGGCTCGGGATGCGCGTGGTGCGGCAAGTACGGCAGGCCGCGGTACTATTAAATATGAAAATATGCTTCTCCTTGTGTCAGCCTCTGAATCATAGTTTATCAATAAATCTTGAGTAACTTGGTCAATTTTGGGTCAATATTGAAATTTTCAAAAGTTTCCGACACTGTTAGCCAAGTTCACCCATGTTCTCATGGGCATCTCGGATGTTTGGATGTTTTTGGATTAACTTTTTTTTTTTTTCGCGATACAGGTCGCAATTTTGATATTTTCAATTGATTTTTTCTTCAATCGCTAGGCATGAATAATGCGCAGAACCGAGAGGTTTTGTTTTGACCTTGACTTAAAACTAAGGTCAAGGTCATCGAATAAGTGAAAAATAGTAGTATCTCGAATAACTCCGTTAATAATGGTCGGATCGTTACAAACTTTACATCATCGTGTAGCTCATTCAAATTGCAAACTTTTTCTAATACATATATTGGACGATCCAACCAACGGTTTTCCCAAGCGTCTAAGGTCGAAAAAAAAGTGGTATCGGTCCAAATGGCAACAAAAGTTTCATGAATATTTTGAGCGCCTATAAAACCGTCAATACATGTCCGATGGTAATAAAATTTGGTTCACATGTTCCATCAGCGAACATACCAAGACGTATCCTAAAATATTCATGAATGTCGATGACGTCACTTCCGGTCACGAAAGCATCAAAGTTTATAAAAAAAAATGACACAAGTTCAATGCTCAATATGTCCATGCTTTACAATTAAATATCAATACAGTCAACATATTCTGAAAGTGTAATGTAATTGTAAACTTTTTCTAAATATACTTAGTTGTAAATAATGCATCGTAAAAAAAATCGTAGCAGGTCGAAAATTTCTGGTAGCCAAAATCTCTAAACTTTTTAATTTCGCAATAGATTCATTAATTATGGTCCGATCGTAACAAAATTTACATTTTCGGAAAGCTGATGGAATTACCAAACTTTCATTGTTGACATATGCAATCAATATATTTGTCCTTTTCAAAGCGCGTTGAGTTGAAAAAACAAATTTCACTCAGTCAATTTTCGTCAAATTTTCGATTGCTAATAAAATCGTAAATATCAGTTCAATGGTGATAAAAATTAAATCAGATGTTGACATGAACAGCGCGAATCTAATCCGCAAAATTTATTGATATCGGTTGCGTCACTTCCGGTTTCGAACGAATCAAAGCAAAAACGGTACTGAAATCTGAAGTTATAGCGTCGTTCGTCCGTCGTGAATGGTCGTATCGTGAATTTGTCTGCGCTCGAAGGAAGCCCATTCAATTCTGAACACAGGTGTAAAATTTTCTGCTCAAAATATATGATAGTTCTCTCATAAAGTAAGTTTGAAGTACAGTGGGTGTCATTTCTGATGGCTCGGCGCTGGCTTGTTTACGCCTGCCTCTCGCGCTGAACAAAGGAATCTGCTCTCGGCTCGGGATGCGCGTGGTGCGGCAAGTACGGCAGGCCGCGGTACTATTAAATATGAAAATATGCTTCTCCTTGTGTCAGCCTCTGAATCATAGTTTATCAATAAATCTTGAGTAACTTGGTCAATTTTGGGTCAATATTGAAATTTTCAAAAGTTTCCGACACTGTTAGCCAAGTTCACCCATGTTCTCATGGGCATCTCGGATGTTTGGATGTTTGTTAACTTTTTTTTTGTTTCGCGATACAGGTCGCAATTAGTGATATTTTCAATTGATTTTTTCTTCATTCGCTTGGCATGAATAATGCGCAGAACCGAGAGGTTTTGTTTTGACCTTGACTTAAAACTAAGGTCAAGGTCATCGAATAGGTGAAAAACTAGTACCTCGAATAACTCCGTTAATAATGGTCGGATCGTTACAAAAACTTTACACCATCGTGTAGCTCATTCAAATTGCAAAACTTTTTCTAAATACATATACGGCGATCCAACCAATGGTTTTCCCAAGCGTCCCAGGTCGAAAAAAAGTGGTATCGGTCCAAATGGCAACAAAAGTTTCATGAATATTTTGAGCGCCTATAAAACCGTCAATACATGTCCGATGGTAATAAAATTTGGTTCACATGTTCTCAGCGACATACCAAGACGTATCCTAAAATATCATGAATGTCGATGACGTCACTTCCGGTCACGAAAGCATCAAAGTTTATAAAAAATGACACAAGTTCAATGCTCAATATGTCCATGCTTTACAATTAAATATCAATACAGTCGACATATTCTGAAAGTGTAATGTTATTGTAAACTTTTTCTAAATATACTTAGTTGTAAATAATGCATCGTAAAAAAAATCGTAGCAGGTCGAAAATTTCTGGTAGACAAAATCTCTAAACTTTTTAATTTCGCAATAGATTCATTAATTATGGTCCGATCGTAACAAAATTTACATTTTCGGAAAGCTGATGGAATTACCAAACTTTCATTGTTGACATATGCAATCAATATATTTGTCCTTTTCAAAGCGCGTTGAGTTGAAAAAACAAATTTCACTCAGTCAATTTTCGTCAAATTTTCGATTGCTAATAAAATCGTAAATATCAGTTCAATGGTGATAAAAATTAAATCAGATGTTGACATGAACAGCGCGAATCTAATCCGCAAAATTTATTGATATCGGTTGCGTCACTTCCGGTTTTCGAACGAATCAAAGCAAAAACGGTACTGAAATCTGAAGTTATAGCGTCGTTCGTCCGTCGTGAATGGTCGTATCGTGAATTTGTCTGCGCTCGAAGGAAGCCCATTTAATTCTGAACACAGGTGTAAAATTTTCTGCTCAAAATATATGATAGTTCTCTCATAAAGTAAGTTTGAAGTACAGTGGGTGTCATTTCTGATGGCTCGGCGCTGGCTTGTTTACGCCTGCCTCTCGCGCTGAACAAAGGAATCTGCTCTCGGCTCGGGATGCGCGGGGCGTGGCGCGGCAAGTACGGCAGGCCGCGGTACTATTAAATATGAAAATATGCTTCTCCTTGTGTCAGCCTCTGAATCATAGTTTATCAATAAATCTTGAGTAACTTGGTCAATTTTGGGTCAATATTGAAAATTTCAAAAGTTTCCGACACTGTTAGCCAAGTTCACCCATGTCCTCATGGGCATCTCGTTTGTTTCGCGATACAGGTCGCAATTTTTGATATTTTCCAATTTTTTTTTCACCAATTGATAGGCGTCAATGATGCGCAGAACCGAGATGTTTTGTTTTGACCTTGACCTCATATTAAGGTCAAGGTCACGTTGTGAATTTTTCAATCCTTAATATCATCTTAACCTACGGTGCGATTTTTAAAAAGTGTACAGTTCCTTGTAGCCTGATTTATTCGCCAGCTTTCCATATCAAATATCATGACAAAATATGCATATTTCGCCCCGTAGCCCCCACTCGAAAATTTGTGGTAGTATTTTATCATATTTTTCCATCGCTTATATCTTCAACAATATTCGATGGATGGTCATAAAAATTGGGTCGAATGTTCACAGAAGCACTGGCTATCGGAAGATAAGTGTTTTTTGGATGTCGATGACGTCACTTCCGGTTACGAGCAAAACAACGTTATTTAGCTGTGCAATCCGAATTTATCGCGTCATTACTCCGTCGTTAATGGTCGTATCGTAAAAATGTTTGCACCTGAAGGTAGCCCATACACTTCCGATCTTGAAACTTATTCATCTAATTGTTTATGTCTTATAGTTTTCTCACAAACTGAGGTTAAAGTTAAAAAGTGACCCCCCAAATGCATTAACACCCCAATATGTTTAATACTACTGGGTCGATTTTGAAAATTTAAACATGAATTTGAAGGTTACTTTTCGAGTAACATTTCGTACGCGATTTACAGCAGGAATTATGCGTAGTTTTTTCACGAATCGCCGGTAAAAGTTCAAAAAACAGCTAAAATTGGCAATTTTTTTTCGATCACTTGTAAAATCGACAATATTCGTTCGAGGGTCACAAAACGTGGGTAAAATGTTACCATGGAGAGCGTCTACCGAATGATGATTCTTTTGGGGAAGTCGCTGATGTCATTTCCGGTCACGAACAAATCAAAGTTAAAATACGACTGAAATCTGAAGTTATCGCGTCGTTTCTCCGTCGTAAATGGTCGTATCGTGAATTTGTTTTCTTTCGAAGAAAGCCCATTCAATTCTGAACATAGATGTGTAATTTTCTGCTCAAAATAACCGACAGTTTTCTCATAAAATAAGTTTGAAGTACAATGGGTGTCATTTCTAATGGCTCGGCGCGGGCTTGTTTACAACAGCCTGCCTCACGCGCTGAACAAAGGAATTTGCTCTAGGCTAGGGGGCGCGGGGCACGTGGCGCGGCAAATACGGCAGGCCGCGGTACTCTTAAATAAAAAATGTGCTTTTCCTGGTGTCAGACTCTGAACCATTGTTTTATCGATAAATCTAGAGTAACTTGGTCAATTTTGGGACAATATTGAAATTTTCAAAAGTTTCCGACACTGTTAGCCAAGTTCACCCATGTCCTCATGGGCATCTCGGGATGTATGTATGTATGTATGTATGTATGTATGTTAGTTAACATTTTTTTGTTTCGCGATACAGGTCGCAATTTTTGAAATTTTTCATTTTTTTCTTCTTCAATCGTTAGGCGTGATTGATGCGCAGAACCGAGAGGTTTTGTTTTGACCTTGACCCAAAACTAAGGTCAAGGTCATCGAATAAGTGAAAAACTAGTATCTCGAATAACTCCGTTATTAATGGTCGGATTGTTACAAAATTTACATCATCGTGTAGCTTATTCTAATTGCAAACTTTTTCTAATTTCATATGGGGCCATCCAACCAACGGTTTTCCCAAGCGCCCCAGGTCGAAAAATCGTGGTATCGGTCAGAATGACAACATAAGTTTCATGAATATTTTGAGCGTCTATAAAACAGTCAATATATGTCCGATAATGATGAAAATTGGGTCACTTGTGCTCCATGACAGCTTAAGTCGGATCCATAGATTTCATGAATGTCGATGACGTCACTTCCGGTCACGAAAGCATCAAAGTTTATAAAAACTGACACAAGTTCAATGCTCAATATGTCCATACTTTACAATTAAATATCATTACAGTCAACATATTCTGAAAGTATAATGTAATTGTAAACTTTTTCTAAATATACTTAGTTGTAAATAATGCATTGTAAAAAAAAAAAATTCGTAGCAGGTCGAAAATTTCTGGTAGCCAAACTCTCTAAACTTTTTAATTTCGCAATTGATTCAATAATTATGGTCCGATCGTAACAAAATTTATATTTTCTGAAAGCTTATGGAATTACCAAACTTTCATAATTGACATATGAAATCAATATATTTCTCCTTTTCAAAGCGCGTTGAGTTGAAAAAGCAAATTTCACTCAGTCAATTTTCGTCAAATTTTCGATTGCTAATAAAATCGTAAATATCAGTTCAATGGTGATAAAAATTAAATCAGATGTTGACATCAACAGCGCGAATCTAATCCGCAAAATTTATTGATATCGGTTGCGTCACTTCCGGTTTTGAACGAATCAAAGCAAAAACGGTACTGAAATCTGAAGTTATAGCGTCGTTCGTCCGTCGTGAATGGTCGTATCGTGAATTTGTCTGCGCTCGAAGGAAGCCCATTCAATTCTGAACACAGGTGTAAAATTTTCTGCTCAAAATATATGACAGTTCTCTCATAAAGTAAGTTTGAAGTACAGTGGGTGTCATTTCTGATGGCTCGGCGCTGGCTTGTTTACAACAGCCTGCCTCTCGCGCTGAACAAAGGAATCTGCTTTCGGCGCGGGGTGAGCGGGGCGCGTGGCGCGGCAAGTACGGCAGGCCGCGGTACTATTAAATATGAAACTATGCTTTTCCTTGTGTCAGCCTCTGAATCATAGTTTATCGATAAATCTAGAGTAACTTGGTCAATTTTGGGTCAATATTGAAATTTTAAAAAGTTTCCAACACTGTTAGCCAAGTTCACCCATGTCCTCATGGGCATCTCGTATGGATGTTTGTTAACTTTTTTTTGTTTCGCGTTACAGGTCGCAATTTTTAATATTTTTCAGATTTTTTTTTTTTAAATGGTTGGGACCGACGATGCGCAGAACCGAGAGGTTTTGTTTTGACCTTGACTCAAAGGTAAGGTCAAGGTCATCGAATAAGTGAAAAACTAGTATCTCGAATAACTCCGTTAATAATGGTCGGATCGTGCAAAAATTTACACCATCGTGTAGCTCATTCAAATTGCAAACTTTTAACATCGAATATATAGTCATCGCACCGACGGTTTTCCCAAGCGCCTAAGGTCGAAAAAACGTGGTATCGGACCAAGGCAATATAAGTTTCCTGAATATTTTGAGCGCCTATAAAACCGTCAATACATGTCCGATGGTAATAAAATTTGGTTCACATGTTCTCCACGACATACCAAGACGTATCCTAAAATATCATGAATGTCGATGTCGTCACTTCCGGTCACGAAAGCATCAAAGTTTTCAAAAAATGACACAAGTTCAATGCTCAATACGTCCGTACTTTAGAGTTCCATTTTTAAACAGTTTAGATATTCTGAAAGTGTAATGTAATTGTAAACTTTTTCTAAATATACTTAGTTGTAAATAATGCATTGTTAAAAATATTGTAGCAGGTCGAAAATTTCTGGTAACCAAAATCTCTCAACTTATTGATTTCGCAATAAATTCACTAATTATCGTCCGATCGTAACAAAATTAACATTTTCTGAAAGCTGATACAATTGCCAAACTTTGATTGTTGACATATGCTATCAAAATATTCGTCGGTTTCAAAGCGCGTTGAGTTGAAAAAACAAATTTCACTCAGTCAATTTTCGTCAAATCTTCGATTGCTAATAAAATCGAAAATATCAGTTCTATAGTCATAAAAAACTGCTCAGCTGTTGTCATCGACAGCACGAATCGTGTTCTCATGAAATGAGATGAAATAATTGTTGTGGCACGAAAATTCGGAAAAAATATTATGTCCGTGTACGGGATTTGAACACCGGCCTCTGGCATGGAAGTCCAAAACTATGCAGCAACGCCACGCGGCCTAGCACACTGATATATATCATAACTATAATACGTGCCAACAACAGCTAAACACTCAACATGATTGATAAACCCATAGTAATTTTGTTCATTATTGATTGATACGGATGTTTTATTGCTTGACGTTATTTGGCTTCTGAATGAATGTTTAAGGTTGATAGTCTCACAAAGGTCGCCGCTGCTGCCAGCTCGCTTTACGTGAAGCCGGCAAGCTGCAACACGAACCAGTCCAATTGACTGTCAAAATGTATGTCCCCTCAAATAAAGAAGTCGCATTTACAATCCGTGGTTCAACTTGATATTATTGTTAATGGATACTCGCTGGTCAACGTGATCGTGGTGTTTATTGTGAGAACTGTTGTTCATGATATGTATTTCTGCATTGATGAACTTCCTGCATGCGCCTCAACCTCACTAGTGGACTCCGTGTTCATGTTATCTCCACCAAAATCCTTCATTATCGTCCATCGGAATGGCGGCAAACCCCATCAGCACAGCTCATTCGAAGGAAGCCACACAACAAGAGGTAGTTGTTGATGAAGTTTTATGCTTTGTGGTAAACAAACTTGATTTACTACCTCCTGAATCTATCTTACAACTATGTCTCAGCACATATGATGACACTCGCATTGAAGGCTCAAAGAAAATTCTATTTGACCTTTGTGCTGATGCGAACACAATTCGCTACCGCAAACGACTTGGTCCTGACAAAAACAGGCATAATCTTGAGGATATCATCAAGCTCATCCAAGAAAAAGGAACTGATGTACCCCAGTTTGCTGCAGTGAATTTAGCTGAACTGCCTCCCATAACTTTTGACTCTATCGATGTATCCAGCCTCCTGGCTGAAATCCGTACAACTCAGCTTGAGCTGAAAATGTTGAAAAGAAACTGTGCAGGTTCAGAACAGAATATCTTCAGACCTCACGTCCACAATCTCAGATTTCGATTTGAGAATGAGGAGGGTGGAGACCACTTCTGTTGTGAATTGCACTGATGAAAAAAAAGGGAAAACAGGTTCCTGTACAACAACCTAGCAAGCAGGGTGTAAAACAGGCTCCTGTACAAGAACAAAGTGTTTGTTCGGAATCTGATCCTGTAGTTGTTGAGGACAACAAGGAATTGTACTCTGTGGTCACCAAGAAAAACCCTAGACCTGTACAAACGTCTAAACATGCACAGTCTCGCTACTCCAAGAAGCAGCAGGGAATCACTGGCACAGCAGTCAACAAAGACTCCCAGCTACGCACAGTGAAAACTAGGTCTAGAACGGCAAATGTGTTTGCCTCAAGGTTTGAACCTTCGGTATCTGCTGATGACGTGAAGCGCTACCTCACAGAAAAACTGAAACTTGACGTCAATGTTGAAGCTGTAGCTACAACAAAATTAATACGTATGCTTCATTCCACATTACCAGCACTTGTCCTGACCCTTCAGTGTTCATGGCCAGTGAGATCTGGCCTGAGAACTCATATGTGAGGTGGTGGAGAGAACCCCGTACCAAGTCCATGTCTTCCTTGAATGACAGTAGTAAAGTTGCCTCGGGAACAGGGACCATTCTGCCTAGCAACATCACGACTCAGACACAGCAGGGGAGTGCAACAAAGCCTTCAACATCAAAGTAGCTAGTTATAACTGTCGGGGCCTTCCGAAAACTAAAAATAACTTGCTTCTCAGGCCTGATATCCTGCAAACAATGAATGATAATGATATCACACTATTGCAAGAAACATGGTATGCCAAACAGGACCTTAATCTCCTGAACAACCTAAACAACAACTTGCGTGGTTTTGGTAGTTCCTCAAGTGACTATACCAGTGGTATATCTCATGGGCACCCTGCAGGAGGTGTGGCCATTTTCTGGAAAAGGGAATTAGATCATATCATCAAAAACCTATTGATATAGACCTAAACTGGTGCGCTGCCATTGAGATTTCTACGGGCTCTAAGAAATTTGCTCTCTTCAATATATATATGCCATATCAGTGTGCCAACAATGAGGAAGAATACAACGAGAAACTGGGAATACTCAGAAATGTGATCGATGGTCTTCAACATACTTGCTTTGCTATAGTTGGGGACTGGAATGCCAACATTAGCAATCTTAACAGCACCTCGTTTGCTAAGCTTCTGTTCAATTTCTGTGATGATCACAATCTATTGTTATCTTCTAAGGAGATACTTCCTGAGGAAAGCTACACATATGTTAGTGAGAGTTGGAACTCTACATCTTGGTTGGACCATGTTGTATCTAGTCCTGACTTTCATGGTGTTATAGATAATTTATTAATTAAATATGATATAACTGATGATGACCATATTCCTGTATATTTGTCCATTTGTGTTGATAATGTACCAGACCTGTCTAGTGTTCTCTGCTCGGATAAAGTGACAAAACAGCATTGGGGTAATCTTAGTTCAGACATTCTTGATCATTACTGTAGGGATACTGATGTTGCTCTGCTAAAGATCAAATTATCTGAAGGTGCTATTAGCTGCAATGACCCTACCTGTAAGGACCCCCAACATTTAAGGGACATTGATAATATGTACTCTGATATTGTGGATGTTTTGAAGAGTGAAGGCAACAAAATCTTCACAAATTGCAGAAAAAATCATGCTAACAAACCTGGTTGGAATGATATTGTATCAGAAAGCTACCATGTGTCTAGAGAAATTAGAAAACAGTGGCTCAATGCTGGTAAACCGAGGACTGGCCCACTATATGAGTCTCATATTAAATGTAAAGCCAGGTTTAAATATGCACTCAGGTATATAAAGAACCATGAAAATGATCTCAGAAAGGAATCGTTAGCCAAAAAGATGACCTCCCTTAATCCCAATGACTTCTGGAAGGAGATTAAGGGCATGAGCAATTGTAATACCCCCACCTTCCTAACTCCATTGGTGATGTGTCGGGTGGTGATAACATTGTGCAGATGTGGAAAAACCATTATTATCAGTTGTTTAACTGTGTTAATAGTGTCAATTTGGCTCCGCGTCTAAATCTGGACATAGGTACTGGTGAAATTGAGGTACAAGAAAAGGAAGTTGCTTCTGGCATTAAGCAACTTGCCTGTAATAAATGTTGTGGCATTGATGGCATTACTGCTGAACATCTCAAGTATGCCTCTGATATTTTAGTTACTCTTTTAAGTAAATTACTGAGTTGTTTCTTTGTACATGGCTACTTACCTGATTCTTTGATGTCTGTAATTTTAGTTCCTGTCATAAAGGACAAAACATGTAAAATCACTTCCGTGGATAACTACCGCCCAATTGCCATCGCCAGCACAGTGAGCAAGCTGGTGGAACTCATTATTCTTGATCGCATTGAGGGGTTTATTGCTTCCCATCCCAACCAGTTTGGCTTCAAAACCAAGCACAGCACTGACCAATGTATATATGTATTGAAGGAATTTATTGACATGCATAGATCTCTTGGGGGCAGTATGTTTGTTACCTTTTTGGATGCTAGTAAGGCATTTGACAGGGTAAACCACTCCATATTGTTTGAAAAACTTATTAAAGCAGGTGTACCTGGTTATATTGTGAGAATACTAATGTATTGGTATAAAAAACCAAAAGATTACTGTCCGTTGGGGCAACTGCCTCTCTGTTCGTTTTACAGTATCTAATGGAGTGCGTCAGGGTGGAATATTGTCACCACATCTATTTAATGTTTATGTCAATGACCTTAGCACTAAGTTGAATAAGTGTAACATTGGTTGTGTAACCAATGGTATTACTGTCAATCACCTCATGTATGCTGATGACATTGTCGTTTTCAGCCCTTCTGTATCTGGACTAGCTAAATTACTGAAAATTTGTGAAACTTTTAGCATTTCTCATGATATGATTTTCACTCAAAGAAAAGTGCTTGTATGTCATTCTTATCAAAACATCTTAAAGATGCAAATCTTCCGGCTATGTATCTAAATGGTGAGAAACTCAAAACTGTATCCTGGTACAAATATTTGGGACACATTATCTGTAGTGATCTCTGTGATAATAATGACATTGATCGGCAGAGACGTTGTCTATATGTTCAAGGAAACATGATCCTTCGCAGATTCTCTGTGTGTTCAGTCCCTGTGAAAATTAAGCTGTTTAAAACTTTCTGTTTGCCTATGTACACTGCACAATTGTGGTGGAATTATTCTAAGTCATGTCTCAACAAACTGTATAGCTCTTATCACAACATTCTTAAGTTGTTTACTGGTCACTCCAAGTTTGAGAGTTCCAGCTTATTATGTACTATTTATGATGTTAAAGGATGTGCATCTGTCATAAGAAACCTGGTATTCAAGTTTACTCATAGATTGAATAGATCTCATAATCCTATCATTGTAAATTTGTTACAGTCTAGTCGGGTGTATACATCCAATATTAGACGCCACTGGTGCTGCCTTCTGTATCTAAACTGTACATTGACTCACGTTCACCCTGCATATGTTTAGCATATTATTTCATGTTGTTTTTCATATTATGGACCACTTATATTTTTGTCAGTATAAGCTGTGTCTGGAATAAAGCTTATCTTTGTATTATTGGATACATTAAAGATTTGTTTTAACCACCGCTGGACTAGGGACGGCAATATTTAAGTCAATCAACTCTGCCCCTGCTATTTGCTACAAATTGTCTGTTCAGAATTGAAGCATCTAAATAATCAATCCCAGAGATTGAAACTAGCTCAGGACAGCTGGCGGAAGTTGCCCCAAACTGCCAGGCAAGAATGGGTGGCCAAAGCCTCCCTTGACTTTTCCCTCACCACTGATGGGAAAAGTGCAAGAAGAGAAATGGCCACAAGGAGGATACAAAAAGAAGTAAGTTGGATTTCACAGAATATAAGTTATTTACAAAATTGTAAATGCAAAACTATTGTCATACTTCTTTTTGATTGCAGATAGATGAGCTTTCCAAATTAGGCTACAAAGGCGGCTTGTTTATGATGCCTGATGGCAATGAGCTTAGGATAGTTGGTGACCCCGAGGCACTGCTGTTTATGAACACAGAGGATGGCAGTAGCTTTTGCTCCAATTATGTAGCTCACTTCAAAGGTAACAATGTTAATTATAATTCAAAACACCAACATAAAATAAAAATTGTATGAATATTGACTGAAAGGAGTTAGAGGTAACATTCTGTGTGATTTGATATAGATAAGAACCAATGGCTTTCTGAACCCAATTTATTTTATTGATGATAGCCTTATAATATACAATAATATTATATCTGTTCAGGAACATACATCAGAACTGAAACGAACCGCGAAGACAAAAGAAAGAAGGTTCAAGACATCTTTAACAAGGCATATTGTCAGTGAAACAGCATACCTATTTAAAAATTACTGTCATTAGTATTTATGTGGTTTTATTTACCAGCATTGCAATTGTTTACTTAAAGATCAAAACTAACGTTTTTTGGCATATCCGATTTGTATGTTTCAAAATGTAGGAAAATATCTTTTAATCTGACCACGGTAGATAATTTTACATTCTCTCAAGTACTGTGGACATAAATCCGCTGAGAATGTGGTGCTCGGGTTTAATTCCGATTGAATTCCCAGAGTCCATTTTGCACCAGTTGGTCGCTAGGAGGCAGGACGCGTGACGTCACGTTTGCGGCTCGTCCCAAAGCAAATTCGAAGGCGGTATTTCGGAAGCTGAGAAAAATTATATGATCCGCGATTTTTTCCCTGCAACTTTCCTTTCTACTGATTGGTATATATTAACATGTCGTCATCAGATGAAGATTATGAAGCCTCATTAGATGAAATGAGGACTTATGATGTCCGTTGATATTTATTTGAGCCCACACGATTGCGAATAACAACCGAGTCAGATAATGATGTTGGGAGCTCAGAAACGGATTCCGATTCGGAAAATGAATGCAGCAAAGACGCTTTGACTTTCTGGCCAGTGGAAGTGTGGTAGGTAGAAATTTTTCGTCTCTATTAGTCTAAATGGATTAGCACCGGTAGAAATAAACAATTCCGTGTAATGGGGTCTATCTGGCCTACACACCCAAGTCAATAATAAATTCACCCAGCGCGTTCCCCGAGCGATAGTGACATGTATGATAATATACATAATTGACTTGGGTGCCTGTGAACTGGCCCCTTTCAGAATTTAGACGTCCTGTTAATATATCTCTCAGCAGTGTATATTTAAAAGACTAAGTCTACTCTTTTGCTCACAAATAAAGTCAGAATGCTCAGAAGAATTTGTGAATCATGGACAAACATGGACTGCTGGGTCAGCTTTTGTTATGTGAATGATCTAACTTGGAGTTCAAAATGGCTAAAGCTTGATTTGGGCAACCTTTTAGGTGTAGCTGTAACAACTGCGATCAGATGACCACATTGCGGGAATGTGTTTGTTGTCGAAATTACCTGAAGACTCTGGCAACAATAGAAGAGTGGCCATGTATGACCGAACATCCAGGGTTCAAGTCAAACTGCTTGGACCGTTATGTCCTGCTTGCATCGAAATTCTAGTACATACAGATAGATGGACATATAGGGGATGAAGTTAACACAAATGAGTTAGTTATGCCTTTATTGAAGCACATATAAGACACAGCCACTTCTGGACATGGACAATGTGTATCCCAAGTGTCCATGTTGTGCAATAGATTTGGTAATCACGTTCAGTGCTACATGACAACAAACAGCAAAACCATCAATACATTTATATCTGGAGTACATAGTTGACAAAACATTATTTTCATATTTCCCTAAGAAATAATCAATTCTTTTTTGCTCCAGGTTATTCAGATATTTGGCCTATCGCCATTTCATCTACTGGGTGTGGCACAGATTAGGTAGACATAACAGAAAAGTATTGCCATCATGTGTCGTAAACAAAATAAGATCTACATTCCCAGATCCAGAGGGCATTTACAGAGGATACCTAGAAAGTAGCTGAGGAGATTTTGTTTGCATGATTGAAGCGGCATCGGTGTGCTCCCACAAGGATGTCCTTTGCTGGCTTTTCAATTGAGCAGCAATAGGGGGCGGAACACTCCTTTCCGCCGAAAGAACTTTCGCCAGTCTGTAACTGGGATATTTCTCACGAAGCACAAACACTTCAGTAATGAGGTTGTCAACATAATCTGAAGCATAACCAGTTAATAAAAGATTAGTAATAAATTGTCTTTGAATCATTAAATGGAATGTTTGGTCTTTTGTGCCAGTATAATTACCCTATGGGCACGGCAGGAAACTCATAATAAATTTATCTTAATAAATGCCAGCATTACATTATTGTTGAACTTATATTTACATATATTGAACAACAAATCCTGTGATATATACCAACCAAAACAGGCTTCACCACTGGATCACCCTGACTGGACTTTGGAAAGGACACTCCCCATTGTGCCTGGCCTTGTTGAGTGACTGCCTGAGCTCTATTGGAGTTTTCATTAAAATGCAAAACTGCAAGGAGTAATCTGGAAGTAAAGCACCAACAGTAGCAGATATAGCCTGGTGGTCTGGCATGCCCATGTGAGCTCACAATACACCAGCATGTCATAACTTTACAAGCACCAACATAAACCCATGTTTTACATCAGGTATTTGCAATATATACCACACTTCAGTCACAGCAAAGCTCAATTAAATTACCTTGCTTCCATAGTGGCAAAGGGAAAGTGTACACTCTTGGGCGCGAAGAAGATCACCACCTTGTGGAAAGATTCTAAGCTGGATGTCTGTTCAGACAGAGATAATCTGCCAATGTCTTTCAGAAGGTGTTTGCTGTTTACGACCAGGGCCATCCTCTAGCTCAATGCCACTATAAAACCAAAGTTGTAGGTGCTTTATTAGGCTTATGAGAGAGCACTGATTTTTATAAGCATGCAATACAATTCCACTGTTTACAGGGATTTTCAAAGTAAACTATCACTTACATGTTCATCCATACCATCCTCGTCACTTTCCATGTCGAATATAGACATCCAGGTGACTCAATATACTTACAAGCAAACATGTTTGTGGGAGCCCTCTACCGGTTCAGTTGAGCTGGCACACCTGTCATCTCGTTTTCACTTTCACTGGAGGCATCAAGCATCTCAGCTCCAGTTAACATTTCATGCAGCACCTACAAACAGAGGCATCATGTGTTTCAGTGTCGACCAGATGTACACCAATGATATTTCCCAAAATCACCTATATCAATATACTCCTATATACAAACTGTCTAATTTGTCCTATGACATCAGTAGTACTCATGTAAATGGACCAATTAAACACAGTATGTAGTGTATCCAAATCCCTAAACAAAAACAGGCAATGTCATGCAAGTATTTTGAGATCACATTGAAACACCAGTTATTGAGCCATGCCCATGGGGCCTTTCTTTACCAGTGATGCCTTAGCCTTAACACGGACATGTCATTTGGGTCGTATGATTATTCATATAAGAAATAAATTTTGCTGTCAATCAAACACTAAGGCACAACCACGACTGGGAATGAAAATTGAATGGTCCTAGCTATCTTACCTGTTGACGTCGTCTTTTCTCAAAGGCACCTCGACGTCTTACTCGATCCTGGTTCACACCCATGTAATTTAAAATCGATGGCATGGCACCTTGGCGAAGCCTAGTTTGTTTAGAAAAGCCCAGACTTATGAGCAGCTCTGGGTCCGTTTCATAGGCGTCTCTCTCAAAGTGGTCGGAGCAAAGGACAGGAGTTGTTTTGGTCGGCTTCCAATCCTTCCTCTTCACCTTTACAATCGAATTCTTGTGCATGTTTCGGTCTTTCGGGAACCGAAAGAAACTCTTACCCGACCTCTCGTCGTTTCTTCTCCCAACCGACACAACAATAAGGCATAATCCAAACTGTGAGTGTAACAAACCGTGAAGACTTTTTCATAAACCATCAACGAGCCGCGACAACAATGGCGAAGTTTGTTGACATTCGTGATCAGCGAGCGCAGAGCAGCGAACGTGACGTCACGGGCCAAATAATTCCGAACGTTGCCGAGCGGGATGTTCAACGAGTGGAAGAAGAAAACATACACTTTAAAATCCTTTTTTAAAGGAATAGGGTGCTCCAAAGTAACCGCTATCGATGTGAATACCATTATTGAAGTTTATTCTTTCGAATTTCGATTTAAAAAAAAATTGTGTTTATGATCTTTAAGATATGGTATGTTGAATGGTCTGTTGATATGTGTTTTTAGCTGAAGCAATAGGGACACTGCGCAAATGTCCTTACACCATGGTGGAAGCTGGCAAGGTGCAAGTATTAGGGATGCCTTCTGGGGTTGTCTGTAAGCGACCAGGCAGTTACAACCTGATTGAACTGGAAGCTGTTCTGTCCCACGCGAAAGACATAAAGTTTGAGGGTACATACAACAATGTTCCAGACTGCACATTATTTATATATGCTGTATCATAGAATAGATATGCAGCTATAGTAACAGATACCAATATCATTCAAAACAATTAGAGCACATAACATAGTCAGTCAGAACATCATACATATTAATGTTTAAATAACCACTGTTTCAGTGGTCACCGACAACTTAGGGGAAGATGCAGTGGAGGTCCACGTTGGCTATAATTCCACTCCCATGGATGAAGTCCAGCCAACTGTTGACATGGAAACAGATGCCGTAGATGCTGTGGAGGACAAAAGCAAGAATACTAACACATTGGAAACGTATTCCTTTGTCAAGAGAATTTTTGGGGCAGGTGAATATTCTGTAGAGTGTATGAAAATCACAAAAAAACTTATGGAGAGATAATCAATCATTATTTTAGATATGTGGCTCTTTAAAGTCAATTCAGTTGGATTAAATAATTTCATCAGTAGCATGTGGCTATTTTGAAATGTTATTGTCATTGACAATGGATAACTATGTTTAAATAAACACTGTTTCAGTGGTCACCGACAACTTGGAAGATGCAGTGGAGGTTCACGTTGGAAATGACTCCATGAATGAGGTGGAGCCAAGTTTTGCTGATCACAATAAGGTAATGGAAACAGTAGATGCTGTGGAGGACACCAGTACAGGTACAGTTGAAAATGTTGATGAAGACAGTACTGAAAGAAGAGAAGGGAGATATGAAGTGGAAGACATATTGAAACGGATGAAACGAGGACGAGGGTGGAGCTATTTAATAAAGTGGGTGGGGTATGAAAAAACCACATGGGAACCATATTCTGTTAAGGGAATTTTAGGGACAGGAGAATATTCTGTCGAGAGAGTGAGCATCACAAACACTTAGTTGTATATATTAATTTGATCAGCTGCATGTGTGTTATGAAACTATTAGAACTATAAGCCCCCCTCTCCCTTAATTATCAGCAGGATGTGGCCTGCACCAATCCCTTTTGTTAATGGCTAATGAGAAGCGTGGGCTGTTCAAGGGCCTCGGGGGGAATTCCAGGCCCGGGAGCACTATATAATTAGCCTGCTCATATCGTTTCACAATGTATCTTTTCTTTTCACCACCAATATTGACTTTGATATAATGATATTACTCACTAGTTACAAACTCATTCACATGCGTACATTAAACACTTGTGTTGTTTAATATATTCTATGTAACACAACATCAAGGCACACTGATCGCTGCCGTAAGTTCTTTTGTTCTCAGGTATATTTACGCCATACAAGAGGGAGATAGCGCCTTTACCACACACGCCAACACCATGCAAACCAAAGCTGATGTCTTCCTGACCTAAGATACAGTGAAGACACCCAGCGGCTCAACCAAGCATCGGATAAATGATATCTCCTCTCAACCCCAAGGCAAAATCACACAGCAGCTCTTCAGATATAAATTTCTACAGCATTAATGCAGTGTTCCTGTTATAAATTTCAATAACACTAGTTTACATCTTCCAAAATTAATAATTTAATTAGTTACAAAGGGTTATTTCACCACTTTCAAGTATAGACTCATCGCTTTTTCCCATGTGGTTTTTTAGAGCAGAGTAATACTGTGAAATGCAATTAGCGTCAAAAAGGTTAAATTTCAGCATCACCATTTAGGCTAAAGAACCTAGAATAACTTTATTTGTATAATCATTATGCAATTCATATATATATGACTAACGAAATTTGAAAATCATTACTATAATCCATTTCCGTTATTCATCTGACTGAGATCCCAGCAATGCTAATCCATCAAACTTGAATAAACTTAAGAACTCTACTCCTGGACTTGCGTTATTTCTCTGGCTAGCCCACACTCAAGTAACAGCACGCAGTAACGGAAACCAGAATTGAGAAGCCCAGCATAAAGCAAGAAATATAGTATAAGATATGTTTTATTTTGAAATGTTATTGTCTTTGGCAATGGATTTTACAGTTCGATAATATGATGGTATACTTTCTTTGACTAGCATGATACTTTGGTATTATGTGCATGTTTCACAATAAATGTCTTGGCCCTTTAGTTATAGAAAAGGTGCTTATTTCTCTTTCAAATAATATCAATGATAACCACTGGTTTTCCATCCATTGAATTTACTCTCAGTAGCACACTTGACTATGAGTATGTATTATCAGTAATTAAAGTAAGTATAGGGAATAAGGATATCTGAGCTTGTGAAGTCAAACACTATGCAAACGATTGGTTGTTCACATTAAATACGAATTGACAGCCATGAGGCTCACGGGCAGGTCATAGAGTACTGGCAAGTACCTAGTTACTAGCTACGTGCCAGGCTAGTTATTTTAGCTTCAAAATTAGCAGGATAGAGAGGCTTACCAATAATGTTTAACTGCAACGCGAAAAAACTAATATGACCCCATTTGGTAGTGAAAACCTCTGACTATGATACTTCGATGGAAGTAGTGTAGTGGTGTTAATGCAGTGGCTGACACCCGGGGGGGGGGGCACTTGGCCTTATTATGGATAAGTGTGTGCTGCAGGACCTCAAAAACCCGTACCCGTTGTACAAGGTCAAAATGGCCAAAAGCATGCCCTGTCGTACAAGGTATTATGCGAATGTATAACCCGTCGAACAGATTTAAGCTGAAAAACCTACCCTGTCGTTAGCCCTACAAGACGTCTGAGTAGACATAAATTCATGTTACCGTTATGACCGGAGCTACCCTGTCGTACAAGTATGAGGCAAAAAAACCCGTCATACAAGTCGAGAGGCCGAAAAAATATACCCGTCGCGCGGCACATATATTCTACCTCTATACATTTAAGTGACCCCACCCCCCCACCCCCATGGGGCCTGACCACATCAACGTTTCAAGTTGCCGAACTCAATATTTCACGTCAATCACTTTATTCAGACTGTTTAGATAAGACTATCTGCGCTGTAAATTAGCAACAATGCTGCCGCTATATTGACACTTGACCAATTTGGAGCCTGGAGATATCGCATATCATCTCCAGTAATGCTATCATCCGCAAAATAAAATGTTTCACAAGTTCGACATCCTTAACTCTCCCAATTTGTTGTTGTTAACTCCGATTTGAGTGGTTTTTGCAGCCTTTGCCATGTACCACCTAAACTCTTTCAACACCAGATAGATACCGGTATATCGGTCTGGGCGTGGTGGTTATATTTTGACTACGATTGGTCACTAGAGGGGATTCCATGACATTTCCAAATTAATTAGCATACATTATTTCCCGTTCCCAATCGGTTTTTTTAGCAAATGCCGAAGCATTTGATGTCGCCAATCGGTGATTTGTTTACTAACGTTTCGGTGACCGAAAATAGCGAAAAATGACATCAAGTCTTAGGCGTCTGTTGATGAGTTTTTGAATGATATCTGAGGTTTTGACCTTGTAGATGTCAACGATCTTGTGCGAGAATGTAAATTCAATCGCTTGGGGAGGTTCGACTAAAGTGAATGCCCATAGGCTCTGAAGAAATGATGACCTTGTTTCAGCGCCAGTCTAGCCAGTTAGAAGAGGACATTGGCAGGCTACCCGCAGCCACCCAATGTCTCCCAAAACCAAGATATTAAGCCCCCCACCCACCACCATTTCTTCCACACTTCCACACACTCACACTCTCTATTGCCCTGAGCTCTTGTCATCTAATTGCCTAAGCTGTCCCTTTCGATGTAAAACAGCACAACTTTACATCGTTTTGAATTAGTGACACACTACCAGTTGTTTTTGTTAATCAGCTGAAGGTTTCTAGCAGGAGGATCGGTCGCCAACTGAAGTTGACAACTTATTATCAATCCTCAAAAAACCCACATCATAACAATTGTCGTCAGCATATAAAAAAGATACGTATAGAGATTATGGGTAAGCACTAGACCAGCTTATTGTGCCATATATTGATACTTATATATAATATATTTCATATTTCTAACAAAATCAAATAACACTGAAAACATCCACATTAATACCAATATTATCACAGCAATTTTAGGCCAACTATGGTTGGCAGCTCAATCGTTTTCGAAGCGACCAATACGCATTGGTCGGTCTGGCCGCGCACATGTATAATTTTAGAAATTGCCTGCAGTGGTCACTGCGCGGACAATCGGTCACCAGCGCAGTATACACTGGTCGCTGCGATTCGCATCGGGTGGCTCCCAAGGAACTTGTTCCGAATGCCGTACCATATCACTCGGTAATGGGAGAGAGGGCGATATTCTGAGTGGTCGTTTGGATCGGTATGTAAGATTATTAGCTTTCCATATAAATATGTTGCCAGGAATATTTTAAATTGTACCTTTCCAAAAGACTTATTGTGCAAGAAACATGGTTGCTTGTATGCTATACCCATATAAATATATGGTATATTGTTTTGCTAGCCATTACTCATACCAAACTGAATAGCGTGTTTGTAGACCCATATCATCCAACACAATAAACTAGCACTTTCTTAACAGCAAGCATACTTTTGTTGGAGCAGCCTTAAAGGCAAAGGCAACCACAATTTCTATGCTAAACGCAGTTGGGTTTGGTACTGTTATGTACAGGTAAAACTGGTCAGCTACATGTATGTTATGATACCTCTCTGCTTTGGTACATCAAGCACCTTTGTCAGAGGACGCCAGTCAACAGGGGAACACTGGATGCTGTTAGTTACAGACATTGCTAAAAGGAAGGTTTTTATCCTCAACTCGCTCCAACGGAATGACCGCTGCAAGGATGGCAAGGCTCAGCTGGTTAGCCACTGGCAGTAAGTCTCACCAGTTCTCCAACTCACACTGTTCATACAGGCACACTGCAGCTCAAAGAATAGGAAATGAATGGGATGTTTCAGTTTTATTCCTTTTGTGTTCTCAGGAAGAACATGAACATAAGAGCCAGATTCACTGGGGAAATCCTGCTGGACTGGCAGCATGAACCTTCTCTCAGTGGGCAGCAAAGTGATGGGTCCAGCTGCGGCGTTTTCGTCCTAATGGTATGACCCATTCTGTTGCTGTTCATTTCTTTATGTTAGGCTATTTGTTTGGATTTGTTGGGTGACTTTTTATGAATGGCCATTCATAGATGATGCACGATAAATCTGTAACCACTCCTGCTTTCAGAATGCAGAGGCATCGGCTTGTGGGGCTCAGCCATCAGTCATGGATCAGCAACACTGCTCCAAGTACAGATGCTATGTTGCTAACCGCATCATGACTGCTGATGCAGCCACTAACAACGAATGTGCTGCCATGGAGAGATGTAAAAATCCTCCCCATAAGCAAGTTAAATGGGTGCTCTGCTCTGGTTGCTACTTGTGGTACCACTTCCAGTGTGCCAATGTTACAAAGAGACCCAGAGGCAATTTTTTCTGCCCTGGTTGCTAAAGTTGCTGCGGGGCCCAGAGGCAATGGTACCTGTCCTTGGGAAAGGTGTGTGTGTGTTTCATGAACTGTTTTGCTTTAGCTGTAAAGTAACAGTTTCATGTTGTATGGCTAATGTTCTGGTAACATGTCATTACCTCATTATGTTTTATGTATGAACCGACCTCACTCGTAACTACTTATCTGTTTTGTTGCTGAGGGGTAATTTTTTCTGTCCTGGTTTATGTAGCTTTGTTTGATGTGAATAAACATTTTTCACAACTGTAATACAAATTGTTTCTTTACTTTTACCAGCACTCTGTTATACATTTTTATCAATCCATGGCAATATCTTTTAAATTTTATTTCTAAGCCAAGGAGGTGTTTTGTGATAGAAGGAAAAGACTACAGCTCTGATGTGAAAGAAAGTAGTAAATGGCGCGGAGCTGTCAGAGGCGGAGTTGGTAGTGCATGTCCGATTTTAGGTCTCGATGCATGTGTTGAGCTAGGTTAGCTCAAGAAAACGTGTCAGGTGTCGAGAGAAGCGAACACAAGTGGAGAAATTCTTGATGAGTCCAAGTACAAAATGGTGTTCAGTGGGCTAGGGTATATAAAGGGTGTTGCATATGATGCAAAGATGAAACCTGAGGTGAAGCCGGTTGTTAACCCCCCACGTAAAGTACCACATGCAATGCTTAAACCCCTCAAGCGATCCCTTGACAAACTAGTGGATCAAGCAATTATTGAGCCTGTCACAGAACCAACTGAGTGGGTGAACTCGTTGGTGGTTATCGAGAAAAAGAGTGGCGAGTTGCGTTTGTGAATCGACCCCAGACAGTTGAATGAGGGTATCATGCGTGAACACTACCCTATGCGCACAGTCGAGGATGTTGCTGTCTGTCTTGCCGGTAAGTCAGTGTTTTCTGTCTTGTATGCGGGTCAAGCATTCTATCAGATACCGGTGACAGAAGCGACGGCATGATGTTGCCGATTACTATTCCAAATTTGTGGAATTTGCGAAGCTGCCCCAAGATGCTACAAGTGCCAGTGTTATCAGATTTATGAAAAGTTAGCTAGGTATGGCCTACCAGAGCAAGTAGTATCCGACAATGGTCCATAATATTCTGGTAAAGAATTCACTGATTTAGCCAAGCAATACGGGTTTGTGCATGTGACCTCATCGCCCTATTACCCGCAAAGTAATGGGTTCGCGGAAAGCCAGGTCAAAATTGTGAAAAGACTGCTGAAAAAGTGTCGCATTGATAAGAGCGATGTAGCACTAGCAGTTCTTGAGTGGCGCAACACGCCAATAGATGGGCTTCATGCGTCACCTGCGCAAATTCTGCAGAGTCGTAGGCCGCGTTCAACAGTGCCGACTACGTCGAAACAGCTTCGACCAAAACCCATTATGGTCAAGCTCACTACTGCTCTGGAAGAGAAGGCTGCAAAGTATAAGGCTCAGTATGACAAAATGGCATTGTCAAAAGAAAGAGAACAACTAAGTCTAGGAGAGAAAGTGAGGATTAACACCTCAGAAGGCTGGTTACCAGCAAAGGTGACAAAAGTAGGGCCTAAGCCTAGGTCATATGTTGTTGCTAGGAATGGGCATGAGTACCGTAGAAATCGGAAAGATCTGCATACAACTATCGATCAAAGTGTAACCAGTGCAAGCGTGCCTGAAAAGGTGTTTGACAAATGTGTAGAAAGTACTCAGCCAGAAACAGCTGATGTGGCTAAAAAGAGTGAAAATCAAACTGTGCCAACAACTGAAAAACATGGTAATGCTTAGCCCTACAAGACGTCTGAGTATAAATTCATGTTACCGTTACGACCGGAGCTAGGTAATGCTGAACCATGCCAGCCTGATGGTTCAAAGGTTTACTCGGAGTGTTAGAGAGGTGATCAAACCGCAGCGTTTCAGATAAGATGTCGATGAATGGCGTGTTAAAGATTTAAAGTGATTCAGTTGATTGTACACAGGTTGAGGTAATTTTGGATTCAGAGATTTCCTGTCTTAAAAAAAGGGAGATGTTACGATATCGTTTGTTCACCCACCGGATGGAATGACCTTGACCTTGTAATAAAGTTGCTTCCTGTTTGACACATCATGGCGTTGGTTGTTTACAATGACATCAGAGCTTAATTAGTTATTGATACAAAACTACGTTTCTTGCTGTCATGCACAGCCATGTATGGTACCTAAATAAGAAATGACCACGATTTGGTAACGTACACTGTGTATTAGAAGTTTTGCTTCCAGTTTCACTGTATGTTTTGATTTATCCACAGGTGACGCCCCACAAAAACCTATTGTTTGGGACATTGCCAAAGCTGCTCCCCAAGAGGTCATTTTGGCCCGGCATGGTCCCTATTCTCTGTCAGCTGCAGACTTTCTTAGCCTAGGTGGCAACTCCTGGTTGACAGACCAAGTACTATTTTCAATACTAAAACTGATAACTAATGTTAAAAGAGTTATTTTACGTAGCTGTTAGCAATATAAATTGCAAAGTTTCAGGAATTGTCTTAGCCTAGCCGCGCACGACGGTAATATAAATATATAATAAACGTCGTGCACGGCTAGTCTTAGCCTTAAATGTCATGCGACTTAATTTGAACAGATATACATTTAGAACCTTTTGATGTTTAATGCAGGACTATTCTGACATCAAAGCATTTAATGCTTCTGATAGTAGGATCTATTAAATGATATCCAGCGCATTGTGTGTGTCTAATTTACTTTGTTCCAGAGCTGAAATACATCTTCTGCATGAGATGTGGGAAAGATGAAGGATTATTGGTATGATATTTTGGATGTTCTCTTTTGCTGCTATTAGGCAACACAAACTGCAAATGCCGGTATTTGTTGCTATCATCTCTGTGACTTCTGCAGGTGACTCTGGCAAATTTCACATGGAATGCACCACTACAGCCAAACGACCTTCGTGTTATTTAACTGTTGACCTCAAATTGTGATACTTCACAGTTTATTATTTTCAGACGGTACTTAAGATACAGTTAAAAAAGTTGGCCATATTTCTGATGTGTACAGTACTGTATTTGATGGTCAATTATATATGAGCAACTGTTTATATTGAGTTCACATTAGGATGCATTGATAAATCTGCATCAATTAGCACTATATAAATTTTGGTGATATTGTTACTTTAAGCAGAATAGAATGGAATCTCTTTACATGTAATTTTTGGGTTTTGTTGCCATTCATATACTGGGTACTTATATTTATTGTGTGGTATTGTAAAGCTAGATTTTCTTGCTTATGCACGCTCTTCGTTATTGTACTGTTACTCACTCCCGGGGGGGGGGGCACTTGGCCTTATTCTGGATAGGGGTGTGCCGCGGGACCTCGAAAACCCGTACCCGTCGTACAAGGTCAAAATGGCCAAAAGCATACCCCGTCGTACAAGGTATTATGCAAATGTATAACCCCTCGTACAGATTGAAGCTCAAAAACATACCCTGTCGTACAAGTATGAGGCCAAAAAACCCGTCGTACAAGTCAAGAGGCCGAAAAAACATACCCCGTCGCGCGGCACATATGTACTACCTCTATACCATTAAGTGCCCCCCCGGGTACTCACTGCCTGTATGTAGTTGCTGGAGTGGGGACTAATCAGAGGAAATTAACCCGAGTCCTGGAGTAGAGTTGCTTATTTGGTTTATTTAATTTCAACAATGAAGCTCCCTGGAATCTCGCGGTCCGAATCGTTTCTCTGACTAGATGGTCTCCCTGTACCTGATCCATCTGTGTTCCTTATAAAGGGTCCACATGATAGGCCAGGTTAAAACAATCCCCGGGTGACAGGACGAGTCCACTTGAAGGGTGTAAGGATTGCTACAATAAGGATTACACCCCTCCCAAAGAGTGGTGTGGTGTAACCCGGGCTCTCGTGCTGATAATAAATGGGGGTTGCAGGGGGAAAGTTTAGATAGAATAGCATGATAACATTGAATTGTCATTCAGGAGGTACCCTTGTTTGACCAGCTCTGCCAACCCAAGATATGGTAGGTAGTTCATTGTAATTAATGGGCATTTTTAATCACATGGCTTTTTGAATTCAAGCTCTGCCAACCCAATATATGGCAATCCATGAGCACGCCATTTGCGTTTAAACTAAGGTGGGGTTGGGATTGTTGGCCTTCAAACGTATGTTGTCCAAAAATTATACACCAGCTCTCTAGTTTGACATTTGCTGGTGTTTTGTGTGTAGATTCATGTGTATGAATTTCAGGTTCCCATGGGATGACATATTATGAAAGAAAAATATCTGAAATGTGCATTTAAAGCAGTCAAACGCAATATAGTAACACTTGGTGATAGATTTTCATTTGTTCTTAAATGCTACAAACATCTGTTGGTCGGACTGATTAAATGTTTCATGCAGTCACACAGTGATAACATGAATTCAGATTACCAGGTATATGAACATGCTTTATGAAAATCTACCATGCAATTATTCATTGTAGTTTTGCCACAGCTTATATATATACAAGGTCATATGACCATGTGGTTATCAATGCGAAATGTTAACATCATAATAAATGCATAGACCCAAAAATACTATACTAGTTATACATTATATAAAATCACAGGAAACATACATATACACAGTAAACATCAATGCTCTAAGTTCATTAATCTGTTAATTCACAAGTGCAACCAATGAACAAAATATCTCATCCACGTTGACGAGGAGAAGAGTCGACTTCTGCGGTGTACAAGAGCACAGGTGGAAGGGCAGTCTTGCTGCCAGCCAGGTTCGCACACTCAAAGGCAAGGACTCCAAATACAAGTTCTTCTACTGCTCACACGAGTCAGGCCAAGGTGGAGCTGGCATGTTGTTGGCCGAGTGCTGGGTGGACAAAGTCATTGAAGTCCAGCGCATCTCCGACAGGATCCTTTTGCTGAAGCTGATCATGGGCAAGGCGGTTTTCACCTTTCTTTCCGTGTATGCACCCCAAGCAGGACTTCCTGAATCTGTCAAAGAGCACTTCTATGACCAGCTGCAAAGCGTTGTCGCCAAGGTTCCAGCCTCTGAGATACTCATCCAGGTCGGCGATTGGAACGGTCACGTCGGCGCTGCCGCCGGAGTGTACAGTGATGCTCATGGCGGGCATGGATTTGGCACCCGTAATGCAGGAGGGGAGAGGGTCTTAGAATTCGCCATAGCCAATGGTCTTCGCATCGGCAACACCTGGTTTAAGAAGAGGGACTCTCACCTTGTCACATACAGCTCCGGCAACCATTTGACCCAGCTAGATTACATACTCTATCGCAGGAGTTTCAGTGGCGCCGTCAGCGATGTGAAAGTCATCCCCAATGAGGAGTGCGTCCAACAGCATCATTTGGTAGTGTGTGACTTTGCTGTTCGCATTCCCCATGTGAAGAAACGCAAGTTCACGCCTCGCATCCGGGCATGGAAGCTTAGGGACCCGGCCACTGCCAGCCAGTTCCAGGAGGCCTTCAAGGAGAATGTGATGGCTGCTGCTGCCGCTGCTGGTGTAGCTGGTGCCCCTGCTAGTCTAGTAGAGTCTGTGTGGTTGAGGCTGAAGGGACCTTTGCTGGATGCTGCCACCAAAGTTTGTGGCTTGTCCAAAAACCACAAGTGGAGACCTGTGACCTGGTGGTGGGATGACCAGGTGGAAGACGCTGTGCAGGAGAAGCGGGCCTGTTTCAAGGTGTACAACACCCTGAGGAAGGAAGGAAAGACAGCTGAGGCCAAGGAGGCAAAAACTGCCTACAATGACGCCAAGCGCATGGCTAAACGAGTCGTCTGGCTGGCGAAGTCTGAGGCGGAGAAAGAGGAATTTGCTAACATATCCCCAAACGGGGATGGTGTCTTCCGTATCGCCAAACAGATGGAACGCACAAATCAGGACATCATTGGTGAAAATTGTGTGCGCAATAACGCTGGTGAGCTTGCACTCAGTGATAATGACAAGATGAAGGCATGGGTTGAGCACTATACTAGGTTGCTCAACATCGAATTTGAGTGGCCGGATGACGAGCTCCCCGAGGTCGCTCCTATTGCTGGCCCGCCCCCCAGCGTGTCCGCGGCGCTGATCCGCAAAGCACTCGGCAAGATGAAATGCGGTAAGGCGGCTGGCCCGTCAGGCATCATAGCTGAGATGCTGAAAGCTGCCGGTGAGGAGGGAGTTGAGCTGACTAGGCAACTGGCGGAGGCAGTGTTCAGTACTGGTGAGACTCCAGCGGACTGGGAGGAGAGCATCATCCTGAACCTCTACAAGGGCAAGGGTGAGGCCCTTGACCGTAGCAACTACCGCGGTCTGAAGCTCACAGACCAAGTCTTGAAAGCTGCTAGAACGAGTTCTGGACCCCTACATTCGCAATATGGTGAACATCAATGAGATGCAGTTCGGCTTTGTGCCTGGCAGAGGCACCACTGATGCCATCTTCATTGTCCGACAGCTGCAAGAGAAGTACATCGCCGCCAATAAACTACTCTACTTCGCCTTTGTTGATCTGGAGAAGGCTTTCGATCGTGTGCCTAGGAAGGTCCTCTGGTGGGCAATGAGGGGTCTTGGTGTCGAGGAGTGGGCTGTGCGTGTCATTCAGGGCATGTACTCCAATGCCCGGAGTCGTGTACGGGTCAATGGCCAGTACAGCGAGGAGTTTGGTGTGAGAGTTGGCGTGCATCAGGGTTCGGTCCTCAGCCCACTTCTCTTCATTCTAGTGCTTGAGACGCTTTCACGCGAGTTTCGCACTGGTGTGCCATGGGAGCTCCTCTATGCTGATGATCTGGTTGTCATTGCGGACTCACTGGTGGAGTGTGTCTCCAAGCTAAAGGTCTGGAAGACAGGCATGGAGGGCAAGGGTCTTCGTGTCAATATGAAGAAGACCAAGTTCCTGATCTCTGGTGTTGGTCTTGACGTTCTCAAGAACTCCGGCAAGTTCCCCTGTGCTGTTTGTCGATGTGGTGTTGGCGTGAACTCCATCATGTGCTCACGGTGCAGGCTCTGGGTTCACAAGAAGTGTAGCGGCACCACAGGGCCACTGGCAGCTGACCCAGTCTATGTCTGTCCAAGATGTCAGGGTAAGGCTCGCCCCATCGATGGCAGACCAGTGATCCAGGTGGACATCAACGGCACCATGCTCGATGTGGAGGCCTCTTTCTGCTACCTGGGTGACATGTTGTGTGCCGGTGGGGGCTGTGAGAGTGCCATTGCCGCCAGGTGTTGTGTGGCCTGGGGAAAGTTCAGGAAACTCCTGCCCATCCTCACCACCAGGCACATCTCGCCTAAGGTGCGCGGCAAGGTATACTCAGCCTGTGTCAGATCAGCTATGCTCCACGGTAGCGAGACATGGGCGCCAAATGCGTCCGACCTTCGGCGGCTCCGCCGTAACGACCGCTCCATGATTCGTTGGATTTGTGGCACCAATGACCAAGAAGAAACTCTTTCGGGTACACTTCTCCAGAAACTGGCACGAAAACCCGCTTCTGCCACATAAGACTAGTTTCAATGTGAGAAGAGGCATTATCACATGTAAATTCTGTAAAAGTCGATGACTGTATCAAAGCAGATGGGACACACTTTAACTTCTGTAGCACAACGCTCACAGCAAACTGCATGGTAGCAGGGAATGAGGAAAGCTTCCACAGGTGCACCACATTTCCTACATGCTAGGCGGGAGTGGATTGGGATATCTATCCCTCCACTGGCTTCCTCTTGAACTGAAACAAAAGTCCACGATATGATTTGTAGCCAAAGTTAAAAAGGCTCAATATTGGGTTGAATACCTTTCAGCCTAATGCAAATGTCGAATGTTTTATTTCAGCAATGATCAGGATCAATTAACAGATAAAAATAATTTGGAGATAACGACCGTTTTACCATCTGCAGTACCTGCAATATCATGAACATCGTAGGCTAAGATGTTTTCTGAGTGATTACAGATGGCAAGAATGAAAATAAATGTCAATCCATATCAGATCCAAGAACCACAGATCCATCATTTCATAGAAACACTTGCATTAGGCTTTAGATACAGGAAAAGAAACCAACATATTCCTGTTATCCCAAAAATTCATGCAGGGTGCAAAAAAAGAATGGCAGATTTGCCCAAAGTAAATAAATTATGGGCTTTTATGTAGCTTTCAACTATGGCAGATGGAAGTCCAAAATGATACCAATCAGCTTCATGACGTGCTCAATGTAATAATAAACCAAAAATCAAACACTGGTTTCAACATATATCTAATATAATAATACCAGTTGAAAGGGTACTTGAGTCTGTGCTATTGGTAGTGTGGTGGGATGAGCGAGTCAGACAACAGACGTCGTCTTCAGATTCACTGTCAGTCTGACAACAGACGTCGTCTTCAGATTCACTGTCAGACACCTGCTCGTCCTGAGTGTCGTGATCCACCTCAATCAACTTGTCAGGCACTACTGGATCATTCGCTGCACGAGGAGATAAAGTATAACAACAGGATCAATTCTTTCTATGAAGGAGCAATTATAGTTAAAGAAGGTCACATTAATGTCACAGATAATTTTGAGACAAAGGAGGTAGATAATTGGGCTCTGTAATTTACTAAAAAGGAACTGATGTTTATTAGAGACATCTAACATTTCCAATTATTTTGAGATGTGGATAGACAAATAGTGATATACTGGCACAGTAGCATTGTACTTTTGCTCAACAGAACACAACAGTACAATACGACATAGTACCCTGAGATGTATGCCATAAATCAACAAACATAACTAAAAAATGTATCATCGGGCAGAGTTCACTGAATTCAAAAAAATATTATATTTTATCCATGGCTTTGAAACAAGGTTTTGAGATAGTCAGTATGTAAGACAACATAGAAAACATCTTAACCATTCTGTTTAGGTATATGTCACCTCACCTTGTTGCCAAGCACCCTCTTTAGCATGAGTGCAATGGGGAAATAATTCCATGTGGGTGGCCCAGGGTTCCCCTGTTGCTGCACTAAGTCTCACATTCAACCCACAGAAGAAACACTGCATTGATTTGTCATCTATAAACACACACACAAATATTGTAGGATTAATTGAAAAGATTAACAATAAGTATGGGGTTTTAAAGCTGAAAACGATGAAAAGGAACTAAATCAGTAAATGATTCAAACACAACAACAAAATTAGCCCTACAAGACGTCTGAGAATTTATAGCTAATTTATAGCTCCGGTCATAACGGTAACAAGTATAAATTCATGTAACCGTTATGACCGGAGCTATAAATTAGCTATAAATTCATGTTACCGTTATGACCGGAGCTACAACAAAATATGCGTATGCATACATGCACAGACAAACACACACACATATGCAGATATACGGTAAAATATAAAAATATACATAACCAGCCGGCATAACTAACCTTCACAGAAGAAACCAGCAGTGGCCCAGCGCACCATCTTAGAATTCTTGAAAGTCTTGCGACGCCGTCTTGGGTTTGACATTGCAGGGATTCTTGGTGTATTTGCCTAAATGGAAAAACAATATGGGGATTATGGATAGAACATTTACATAGCAAACGTTTACACATTTTTTTGCAATTATTCAGGTTGTCAACATTTTTTAAACCCTCATTAACATCTACTTATCCCTCACAAGTGGTGTTCACTAGTGTCAATTTAATCTTTAACTAATTAATTATCAAGCATTAAAGCGATCCTGTGTATTTTATGATATCACAAAGCCTCATTTTCAATGGGTTCTCAACAATTTTTTCCTTCAATATATATATATATAGAACACATGTCCTCGGGTCGATGATGTTTACGTGGCATTTGTGTCACATGCAAAGTATAACGTCTGCTAAATATCAACGGAAAATAGTCGGTCAATCATTCAGAAGATGGCGATACTGTTTTGTATTAAAAAGCTTCGCCCGTTACAACGATAAAATCTCATTATGATGATTTATAACCCGGCCATCATAAAGTATCGAGGCCGAGAGGCGATATGTCAAACGTAAGCTGCATTGAAATGTAAGTCATAAATTGTATCGACAAATTATATTTAATCTGTCTTTTGCGGAATGAGGGAACATGATTTGGTTTAAATGTCGTGCTGACAACTATTTAAAATAGTCCAGTCTACATTGCGTTTACATTGGATAGATTTTGACAGTAGTCTATCGGTGAGAACTGAAATACTTCATCCATATTGAATATATAAAGTTTCGAACAAAATTGACCGATAACCCAGAGTTCAATCATATATTTAGTTATAATCTTTACAAGATCTTTGGTTCAATATTAAATGGAGAGGTTGGTTTAGGTATCAATTTACAATTACCAAGGAAGGTATTTATGACAGGAGGACACATTACCAAGACTCTTAAACACTTATGATATATATTGAACACAGTTAGAAAAATGGAATTGCTGGTGGAATAGACAGTAAGTAAATGACAAAGTTAATTTGATGTGGTAATGGTATGTTTTTATTCCATTCTACCTATGTTCAGACACTGTTAAAAACATACTTATAAATATTATTTTTCTCATACATCCTGTTGTTGATCTAGGTGCCAGTGCTGACAATTCTTTACCAGAAGAAGCGGACAGCAATTCTATTGAGGGAGGGAGCCCCCTCATACATTCTGAGGAAAACTGCCTCAGCTTCATCAGCCTGTTTTGGCTCCTTCCCTCCTCCAGTTGAAGGATGCTTCACTGCATCTCTTTTTGCTTTGGCTATTTCAAACATATATGTTGAATACCAATGATATAGATACTACCATTTAAATGTCACTCTGAATACAATAAGATAAAACATGGGACATCATATATACCTCGTTGTTTAATATTACGGTATTTTTCTGGCATTCTTCCATAGTCCATAAATTGCCTCCAACACTGACAAAATGGATAGGACAGAAATCAAACAAAAATTAGTATGCTACTATGAGTTTAATATGAAAAACATTGACTATATTGAGTTAAATTCCCTTCTGTCAGTTTCGGAAATAAATCTGATAATGATTAAAATTTAATGCATAATCAAATTCAAAGAAAGTTCTTCAGTCACATCCACCAGGGGTAATATATTTAAGATGAAAGTTTGCTATCAATGATTTTTTCACACAGGGAATAGTCGTATCTAGCATTAATTTTTTATTAAAGGCTCACCTATTAACCACATCGACAACGGCCAACCAAGCCTCGTGGCAGTAGACAGGTAGAAGATTAGTCAGATTCCGAAAGAAGAGCTAGACTACTCAAAATCTCGACAGAGCGATCTGAATATAATTTAATACAACAAACATATAACGATATTCTAAAAGGTTTAACAATAAAATTAGCTTAGCAAATTAACTTATCTGTGATGATATTGTAGTATCGGTTTTCCGTTGATTATCGTCCATCGCCAAGACGAACAACAAAGAACATCGTCAAACTCGAATTCTACTTGCGTTGACAAGTAATAATCCTTGATAACCATCCATGCACACAAACTGGATGATGTAAATCTCTTTATCCAAACTGTCGAGTTGTAGTAGACATCGTAGACCATCATATGTTTACAAACCCGCGCAAAATGTTTGTACCGCGGCGCACTGCGAGAGGCGATGTTTTGATTCTGGCAGACAGCCAAAACCTTGCGCGCGTGTCTCAACTAAGTCCGGACTCAACGGTGTTGGTGAATACCAACTTAGCGACGGCTCAGCTGAGTCATCATAACGGCGACTCAGCGTTGAGTTGTGACTTAAGCTCAGCGTGGTTGGTGAATACGGGCCCTGGTGTCGGGGGTAGCTCCGGTCATAACGGTAACATGTCTACTCAGACGTCTTGTAGGGCTAGTGTCGGGGGCTGATTCAAGATGCAAGTCTGACCAAGGACAGTCAGGAAGTTAGTGTCATGTGTGAGTGCAATTGTGGATGTGGTGTGTTGTACCATTTGAGGTGTTCCAACTTCAAAAGCATGGAATTGGAGGAAGGCGAGGAGATGCCAGAGTGGTATTGCCCAAAGTGTGTCCGATCCTGTGACATATGCTATTGACTGACTGTTTTGATGTGACATAAGCCGTCTGGCGTTTGGCCTATTCAAAATGTGGTTGACAACCAAAGATTGATCTCACTGACTTTCATAGTTAAACAAATACAAAGATGAACCATATCTGGTTATTCTTAAACATCTTACGGTGCTCACTGAAAAATCCAGATCGTCATCAATCTACATTTTATGCACAAATTAATCAAAAACATATCGCAAACATTAACGCTGCTCCTTTTATCGCCATTTTTGTCTCGGATAACAAAGTACGTTATGACGAAATTGCTTCGTTTTCACATAGACTTGAGCAGACGCATTTGTGGACGATATTCTGCTTCGAATTTGTTTTCCACTGATATTTACAAGTGCTATGTATTACAGCTTTCCTACGACTTCAGCGAACAAGGTAATCAACAATTGAATCGAACACAATGACATCCGTATAGCTATTTCAAATAGATAGAAAGTAGGTCGAAGAAATATTTTCATGATTGACCAGTCCACCACATTTGGCTTGGCATGAGGAAGGCCTCTACTGCAGACACAGAGGCCTACTGCAGGTCTAGTCTAATGATCGTGTTGGACGTTGTGGTAAATTGCATCGCGTCAGTGACAGTGTGCAGTTTATCGCCCGTCAATAAACCATGTCTGAATCAAACCCAGACGCAAGTGTGCAGTACGCAGGTACATGAACTCAAACGATCTAGCTGGTATCAAGTTGCCCTCATTCAACTGGGGCAGTGACGATTTGCCCCATCAGTTTCGCTCATTCAAGCGTTATTGTGAACTGTTGTTGTCGACTCCAACGTACAATAACAAAGCAGGTCATGAAATCGTTAACTACATTCTACTGTGATTGGGACCCAATGCTTTAGAAGTCTACGACAACTGGTCTCATCTGACAGCTGAGCAGAAGAGAACACCAGAGTCAGTGTGGCAGGCATTCCAAGACTATTTTGAGCCCAAGGCTAACTATAGACTTGCCCGTTTTCAATTTTGCGACATTCGTCAACAGTCAGCTGAGCCCATTGACACCTTTATAACTCGTCTTAAGGTGCAAGCACGAAAGTGTAAATTCGAGGCTGCTCTTGAGGACATGCTGATTGACCAAATCATTATTGGCACTGTGCACAACCCCGTTCGCAAAAAGCGCGTTCCATCAACTGATGGAGATTGCGGTTGTGATCAGCTTGGTCAACACCGAACACAGTGATGTCATCTGCAATGGATATGACGCCAGGCAGTCCATCGAGTATCTGATCCATTGCCTTTTGGAAGACGTCTTGGCTAGTTTTCAAGCCGAATGGGAGCCTTTTGAAACAGAATCGTCCAAATGGACTGTTGAACGTAGTGAGGTGTTGACTGGCAGCATCTAACTGTACGCTCCAATAGCCTGACTTGGCATCCAGTTTGCTAAACTCTTTGGCACCCTTGAGTCCGTGTGTGACATCTTCGAGTGTGGGGGTGCAGTGCTGACCCCTCTTTAGTATGCTTCTTCGGCAACATCTATGGGGAGTCAGGGGTCAAGCCTGATCCAAGCAAAGTGCAGGCTATCATTGACCTGAAGCCCCCAGCAAACGTCTCAGAACTCCAGTCATTCCTCGGAATGGTCACATACCTGGCTCCGTACATCCCTAAGCTGAGTGACGTTACGGGACCATTGAGACAGCTACTACAGAAGGACTCGGAATTCCAGTGGCATCCAGAGCATCAGGCAGTTTTCAGCCAACTCAAACAGCTCATTAGTAGTGCCGGATTGCTCTCATACTTTGATCCAACCAAGCCAGCTGTATTGCAAGTTGATGCGAGTCAAGAAGCACTCGGCGCTGCACTCCTTCAAGATGGCCGCCGAATCTCGTTTGCCTCAAAAAGTTTGTCGGACACCGAAAAGCGGTACGCAAACATAGAAAGAGAGCTACTTGCTATGTGTATCGAACAACCCCTTTAGGCCCTAAAATCCCCTCACCAGCTGAACTCCTTTTCCAACGGAAAGTTAACTTCAACCTACCAGTCTACCATCAAGGCAACGCCCATGACATAACTGCAGCTAGACGGCTAGCCCATCAGAAATCTGAAATGCGTTACAAAGCCAGAGCAAAACCCTTGATGAGCTTGACATCAACCAGCCCGTTTACTACCAGGATGTGGCACGTAAAAACTGGCTCCCCGGTAAGGTAATTGGAATTGGCCCCGAACCACTTTCCTACACAGTGCTATGCCACACGACAGGTTGCCTTCTAAAACGCAACAGAATATTGCTACGACCTCGACCCATAGCCACTGACACTTACACAAGCCCAACTCCATCACCACCAGCTGCACCCACAGTTGCCCCACCTACTCTACAACCAACACAGGATAGCCCCGTACCTGATCCCATCTCCACACCTACTAGTTAAGTGAATCACAACGCAACAGTCTCCTCACCTGCGATACAGAAAAGTGGAAATACTACAATACCTACACCTCGTCCCAAGCGAAATGTCATGCCTCCACGTCGTCTCATAGAAGATATTTAATCGAACTACATATTCATATTGTAGCAAAACCAGATAGTATTGTTTTGTATGAATGTCAACTTGGGACTAGATTTAAATTGTATGTCATTTTATTGTAACAGGCAGACTGCTACCTTTTTGTTTGTGACTCCAGACAAGCAACTTACATAATGTCTGTCATTGACGATTTCTTAAAAGAAGGGGGATGTTGCATTATGAAGCCCTCACTAAAAATCATAACGTCCCACTTCATGTGTTGGATGGTGGTTAAGAATAAAGACAGTTCTCTTCCGGTCTTCCTCGCGTGTGTCTTTCTCAATATAGTTATTTGGACATAACATAACAGTGGGTACCCCATGTATAAACTCGATACAGTGAGGCAGTGAGTCGACCCAGTGGGTACCCCATGTATAAACTCGATACAGTGAGGCTGTGAGTCGACCCAGCGGGTACCCCATGTAAAACTCAATAGATTGAGGCAATGTGTCGACCCAGTGGGTACCCCATGTAAAACTCAATAGAGTGAGGCAGTGAGTCGACCCAGTGGGTACCCCATGTATAAGCTCGATACAGTGAGGCAGTAGGTCGACCCAGTGGGTATCCCATGTAAAACTCAAATTTATCATGATCTGATTCCATTTTCAAAACTGACTCCATTTCACATTGAGACAGCACCGTGAAGATCGTGAAAAAAATGAATACTCCCTAGCATTGGCGTTCAGGTCGACCCAGCTGGTCACCGGAGCCCACTTGGTCGCCCTCATCGCCTCGCGTGTCTTACAATTGGGCTCTATCTCACAACCCAGCTGTCAGGCTGTCTGCTTTCTGACAGATCTGCTCGGTGCGCAATACGATTATAGAGGAAAAGTTAAACGAACGAACATTAGTAGAAATTGTGCGTTACGTTGTGTGGGCCTAGATTTAAATACCTTGTCAACATGGAAGCGAATCGAAATTCATATTTGCGCGTAACGTGCAAGGTGAATCAAGTGTATATTCCTATATCGTAATGTCTTTGGGATTCAGTTCAGCTGTAACCACTGCTGTGCGGTGGGTTGCGCCCACAAGAGTTTATCTGCGGAATGCAAGTTTTATTCCTTTCCCAGCAACCCACACTAGAGAAGGACTTGGACGATATCTGTCAATAGGCTCGCTGTAGATGAGCATTGCAGAGAAATGTATGGAAAACCACAAGCAACAGCTTTCAAGTTAAAAACACCACAGCACTGTGAAATTTCTTGTGGGGATAAGTCCTTCCGGTGCTATCATATATGTGTCTGACATGTGCGGGGGAGGGGGAGGGAAGGGCGTTGGCCAAAAAAATCACGTCAGAATCAGATGTTTTGATGCAGACACTTGATGCTGGTGACCAAATAGTGGTAGACAGAGGTTTTACCATTGCAGGAGATTGGCCTCCAGGAGTCAAACTGCTCATAACCCATTTAAAAACAAATTAACAGGCCAGTGGACTATCAGCCAATAAGCAGGCTTGTAACAGATACGCGGGAACTTTGCCAGATTCATGAATGAAAAATAAGGAGTGGCTCGCTGACGGTGTTGAGCGTTGATTCGTTTGCTCAAGTCCCCTGGGTCAATGGTGGCCAGCCCTCTCAGTCAGTGTGGTTGCGTTGAGTCTGGATCAGTCTGTACACACACACCTTGAACTGGGTCAGCAGGTGGAGGATTGGTGCAAGCCATTCTTCTATGCTTCATTAACAGGAATTCGGTAAAACTTAATCGCCTAACCCTCAACTTTGCGCTCCTCTATAACACTGCAGCTACTGATGACAATAATCCCACGGTTTAAAAAAAAAGACACGCCAGTGAACTTTTCTGTAAGACTCGTGAGATCAACAATACATGCACGGAGAGTTCTTGGGCCAGCAGAGGAATTGGTCATATTAATGGATTTAAAGCCGAGACAAAAACGGCATACATGGGCCTATTTGATTTCGACTTGGCCAGATGTCCGCCGCCAGCCGGCTGGTTTCACAGCGTTACGGAGCTGCTCGTTCGCTACTCGCAGCGCATTGACAGGTGACAACTACTATTGATTGATATTTGCGTTAGCCTGCTCTGTCTTGTACCCGGTGTGGTATGCAGAAAGTAGCCTATGCAGAAAGTGGTGTTTACGCGTACTGCGCATGCGTATTTAGACAAAATGGCGGCCATGCACAAAGTAGCGATTGAAGTAAACAATGTGTCGTAACCATTCATTCTTTCATAAGATAATAATTCGTGGGATTACTTGTCGTGGTAGGAATAAAACGAGTTAAATTAAGCTATAAATGGTCGCGGAAGGAATAAAAAGAGATAAATTCGCCTATAATTGCTGACATTATCACTAGCAGACAACAGTATACTAAGCGAGTGATGTAAACAATGTGTTCTAGACATTATCACTAGCAGACGACAGTATACTTCATGCGGATAAGTGAAGCAGTGGGATTATTAGCTTTGGACGGAATAAAAAACGACAGTGTACTGTCATATTGAATGCAGCCACATAGATTTCTTAACACCAGGCTACTTGTGCATGCCAGTTTACTCCCATGCTGAAAGCAGCCACATCTATAAACTCCAGCTACTTTGAGCATACCAGTATAATCCCATGCTGAAAGTAGCCACATCTATAAACTCCAGCTACTTTGTGCATACCAGTATAATCCCATGCTGAAAGTAGCCACATCTATAAACTCCAGCTACTTTGTGCATACCAGTTTACTCCCATGCTGAAAGAAGCCACATCTATAAACTCAGGCTACTTTGAGCATACCAGTATAATCCCATGCTGAAAGTAGCCACATCTATAAACTCCAGCTACTTTGTGCATACCAGTATAATCCCATGCTGAAAGTAGCCACATCTCCCTTGTGGCATTCATAGAAGATGATCAGAGAGGCTTTCCGGTGGCGTGCTTGAAGGGTTTCCCAACCGAGTGCTGACAGCATTCTTGGCATGGAGGAGGGCCTCCTGTCCCAATAATTTTTGTGGGCGAATCTTGATCCCCTCCTCTGTATCTTCTCAAGGGCGTCGACATCCTTCTGGAGGGGTGGGTCCCATACCGGGCTGGCATATTCAAGGGCAGGCCTGGCTAATGTCTTGTAGATTGTGTCCCTTACTTGAGGTGTGCACTGCCAAAAGTTGCGTCTGGCAAACCCTAGGGTTTTGTTCCCCTTTGCTACTACGTTTTCAATGTGTGTGGTCCATGTGAGGTCATTGGTGATGGTTACGCCTAGGTACTTTGAATTGGTTTCCTCTTGTAGTATCTGGCCATGGAGACTGTATGGGTATGATATCAGTTTTGTGAGTTTGCTTGATCGAATGCGCAGTACCGAGCACTTGGATGCTTTGAAGGCCATCTGCCAAGTTGTCTCCCATTCCTCTAGGTTTGCCAGATCCTGTTGAAGGGTCTCAGCGTCCTTCTGGTCCTTGATTGCTCGGAATAGGAGGCAATCATCGGCAAACAGTTTCGCCTCGGATGAGTGGACGTTTTCTAGCAGGTCATTAATGAATGCTAGGATGAGTAACGGTCCCAGCACGGTGCCTTGGGGTACTCCTGAGGTTACCTTCCCCTCTGAGGAAGTGCTGCCATTCACCACGACCCGTTGCTTGCGATCAGAGAGAAAATTCCCTATCCATGCCAAGGCTCCTCCTCTGACACCATAGTATTTCAAATTCTGTAGGGGACTTTGTCGAAAGCTTTAGCAAAATCGAGCAATATAACATCGACCTGGGTCTTGTTGGCAAGACGTCTTGCTATTTCATGTACCGTGAGGATTAGTTGAGTCTCGCACGATCTTTTCTTCCTGAAACCATGTTGGGCATCGTGTAGGATTGAGTGATTTTCAAAATGACTCATGATGCTGGAATGGATAGTGTGTTCCAATAATTTACATGTGATAGATGTTAGGAAGACTGGCCGGTAATTTTGCGGCAGATGTTTTTCTCCTTTTTTGAAGATGGTTGCGATCCTGGCATGCTTCCAGTCGTCTGGCGTCACTCCAGTATCCAGGGATAGCTGGAACAGCTTGGTCAGGGCCGGAGCCAGTTCTTCTGCTGCTTCCTTTAGGATGATGGTTGGTATATCGTCAGGTCCCATCGCTTTGTTTGGATTCAGCCCTCGGAGTAGTTTAAGGACAATTGCGACAGTTCTAAATTCGTGCATAGATTTTCACGATTTTTTGCAGAGAGTAAGCTCGTATATAAAGCTAACGAAATGTAAAATAAAAAGTATAGGTCACTTGTGTAAATTTCTTAGTATGGCGAATTTAAGATCCACATGTTAAGCCAATGGGAATTATGATAATTTGATAATATTTTGGTTCTACAGAAAAGTTCATACAGCGAATTGCATTATATTTAACATACAGACAGCACAATATCTGCTTTTCTTTTTCTCTAGAATGGTGTACATCCTCCATAAAAAAATTTGACCGATCAGTTTTAAACTAAACTTGGTTATATGGTGCAGTGGTATATGTACTATGATCAGAAATTAAAAAAATGATAGGTCCACGTAGTCTAAGGGAAGCCACAATGGATTTTCGGTTGTATTCCCTGAGTGCGGTGTCTTACAATATTCGAACCTCCATAAAAAAAAAAACTTGACCGATCAGTTTTAAACTAAAATTTGTAATATGGTGCAGTGGTATATGTACTATGAGCAGAAATTAAAAAAATGATAGGTCCACGTAGTGTATGGGAAGCCACAATGGATTTTCGGTTGTATTCCCTGAGTGCGGTGTATTACAATATTCGAACCCCCATAAAAAAAATTTGACCGATCAGTTTTAAACTAAACTTGGTAATATGGTGCAGTGGTACATGTACTATGAGCAGAAATTAAAAAAAATGATAGGTCCACGTAGTGTATGGGAAGCCACAATGGATTTTCGGTTGTATTCCCTGAGTGCGGTGTATTACATTTTTAAAATGACATAAAATGACTGCTATTGATTATTACAAAATATATATGTTTATTTGTATAACACTTAACTTCAAAATTGACGTACAAAATAGCATATCATCGTCATATACATAGTCAACAACATGACTGTCTAAGAGTCCTTCTGTTTCTGTTGTGTTGTGCCGTGTGAGTGAAATCAGTGGAAACTTTCAGCTTTCGATATCACGTCCGCTCAATACACAAATGTTTTTTGCCTCCGAGAATCAGCGCGATTTCGCGCATGCGCTCAGCGCACCACTTCGCGGAGCCAATACACAAAATATAGCGCTCCGCGAAGCAGGTCGAAAACGATCTTGTAGAACACTTGTTACTATTGAACAATTCTCCATGGTGATATTAATGCTTTAAAATTTATTTTGATGATCTTGAAGTTGATTTGTGGTCAAGGAGAAAACAATGGTTCTGGATTCTGTGCATCATCAACACAAATAGAAAAAATATTTCGAAAATATCTTAAAAATTGCGATCTGTATCACAAGACAAAAAATCCTTTACGAACAAACAATGAAACCTCTGGGTGCTGTGCATCAATAACATATTCTATTTTTTAAAATATTCGTAAATATGTTGAAAATTGCGACCCAATTGCAATTTGTGAGCTTCATTCCCGAGTCAACAGTGCAGACCAAAAGTTTATTAGATCGTGGCAAAAAGCGATACCGTGAGGCAGACATTTCAGAATGATGCTCCAATTGCTTGTGCACAATGTATGCCAGCCTTCTAGTTGTCATTATTCCTACGAACCTTGAACATATCGTGTATCATTTTAGAAAAGGTATAAAATGGACATAGACTGGGACCTTGTTTTGCAAGGAAATAAACTGGTCATAGCTCCATTCACCATTGTTTAAGTATTATGATGCTGATTAGACCCCATGCATCATATAAAGCATTATCAAACAGATCAGTATTTATTTTGATCGCTGTTTGTCTTTAAATGAGTTCTTTATACAGGCTAGGCTAATTCCTTGTATCCGGCCTGGGAGGGGCGGACGGGTGGATGGTATTTAGGGGAAAATTTCCAGCCCGTCCAAATCGACGACTCACCCGTCCAATGGACGGGTCTCTGGCTAAGACCCTGTGCTGTTCCACATACTACAATGCTTTATTTGAACTTACTTGCATGCTTGCTAGTTGAGGCAAACACCCATTTGCTCGTCCTATACTACAAGTTTCGCATCAATGCAATGAAAAATTTGCGCAAGACAAGCTAGAAGTGCACCTACGAGACAATTTTGAGGTTGAGGGGCATTATTTTCCTGCGACCATATATCATTACCTTAATGTGAGACATAGCTCAATTCTCCATATATGACAGCACATAGTAGCCTGAGCACCACCTGAAAATCAATAGTTATGGCTTGTTTCAAGTGACCCAGATATGAAAGAATTATTTATCTTTTTAAATACACAATTTACGACAACATCTATGATGTTGGATCTAATTTCAGAGATTATAGCGCCACGCAATGACTAAAAGTCTAAAAACTTTAAACTTGTGGATCTCAAGGAGCGGTTGCTAAGCAGCTTACTAAGTAACCTCGTTTCAAATATGGGGGCTGGACCCCCTCTTTAACCTTAGTGACATCTCTGAATCATAACATTTCTGGATTTCAAGTCTTTAAAAAGCAGTTAATGGATTAAAGTTCCTTTCAAAACCTCAATGACCCAGTAATTGCACCATATGAATGGCATGCAAAAGGATGTTAGCAAGTTCATTTTCATTATTAGCAATCTTATTATGTATAACAGGTTGATAAATGCAAATCTGGAATTCTTAAATCCAGAGGCCGCAAAAAAGGGTCCCAAAACTCACCAAATTACTTTGATGTTAAAAAGCTACATTAAATCATAATATTTTGCTTTCAATTCTATAATTTACAGCACGGAGACAAGGCAAGAGTATGGGCACATTGGTTGGGTAGAATATGTGAGTGATTGAGGGGACATGATTACATAGACTTTAATGAGCAGAATTTAAATATAATATAATAGTATCGCGAATTCATCAACTCTTTCCTCCTCTTGCAACATGATGATAATAATGAAAAGTAACTATTTAATATATCTTGATTGAATGACAACTATGGTAGTTGGTATGAATGTAAATTCTACTCATTGACAGAGTGTGATATTTCATTATAAAACTTGTATTAAACAGTTGCTGATTAAAATTGCTTGGACAGTGAAATGTGCTTTGGCTTGTATCATTTTCTTTTAGATACTGGCTTTGAGGGCTGATAACTTGAAAACTAATATTGCTCCATTTAGAAAAAATATATGTAATGGTCTGATGTATTTTGTCCAGTGTGCCTTTACCATATATATATACTCCATCATCATTGTAGCTACCACATATGCAATATTCAGCAGAGGTACTCTCAATGTCGTAAAGAAAAATTCAGTTGAGATGTTGAAAATACAGAATCATTGATAACAACAATCATAAAATTTTGTATTCGCTATCATATGTATAAATTAACAAAATGTTGGATTTAGGTGATATCATTTCATATGATAGAACTAGTCAACACAAGATTACCAAACTTTAAGAATTATTGATTGCATGTGTTTCTTATTGTGATAACGTAATGCTTAACCAAGTGTATTGTTTTTTGTGTGGTACCAGGTGCAGGGGCGTCGCCAGGGTGATATGGTTGTGGGGTTGTAACTAAAATTTTGCCGACTGCGGGATGACTATCTAAGCGTAGCGCCACCATAGGTTGGCGCGGAACTTTCAATTTGCCGACTGGACAGGATTTTGCCGACTGTGACGCGGACTGTCGGTTTGAATGGGGGGTGTCACACCCCCCTACACCCCACCTTTGGCGACGCCCCTGACCAGGTGGATGTTCCTTGCTCCTTTAACCAATCAAGTCTAAGTGCTTCGACTTCGTGTGTTTGTGTTTCTGTGTGTTCCTGTGGACCTTCGTTGGGAATTCATGTACACTGAGTCAGGGGATAAGTTAGCCCTACAAGACGTCTGAGTAGACATATATTCATGTTACCGTTACGACCGGAGCTAGGGATAAGTGCCCACAAACCACAAACTTTGTGTGCTTGGTTATAAACCCCACATTGTTTAGGACCTCGTGCGCTTGGTTTATACCCCACATTGTCCACCTGTGAATAGCTTGAAAATTGAAAATTACAAAAACTGAAAATCACAAATCCACCTGTGAATATCTTGAAAATTGAAAATCACAATTGATTGGGACCTTGTGTGCTTGGTTTTATACAACACATTGTCCACCTGCGAATATCTTGAAAATTACATTTATATTGAAGATATTTTAAAAATTATATTGTTCATCTTGCAGAATATACATTTGATATAAATCATAACGTGCAACCTGAATTATTTGTTGCAAATTGTGGAACGTCCATTTGATAGATCATAACGCGCGACCTCAATAATGTTGTCGAAGTCATACTGCACTTATAGTGATAACAATTTATCAACTTCCTTAACAGTATTGAGTCATAAAGCATTATCTTAAAATACTAATCAACTTTTGTATTAGTCAACGTATATCACTGGCTACATTGGATCATAGTGCATTCTGCTTCGTTCCATATTGACAACTGAGTCATAACGTATTCTTGTTGATTTGACTCTTTTATATTGTAATAAAAAATAATTGTTTATCTCGAGCAGCACTACCTCCTCAGGATGCCCCAGACGCACACCATCCACTCCACCCCCGGTCACCCCACGCCGCCGCCAGATCGGGAGCACACAAAAGCCATCCGGAGAGTAGGCCGTTGCCACCCTCAATATAGATATTATTTCCGTAGACCTTGGTGTCGTACACCTTCTCCAATACCGCATTTGCAACCTCCTCAAAAGTCGTACCCCAGAGTCAGGGTGCGCTAAAGCGAACACACTCGTTGCTAGTTTTTTTTTCAGTCAGCTTCTTGATATAGCTGCTGAAGTAGTTTTGCCCTATGATAGCGGAGCAGTCACTTCCTCCATCCAACGCCCTTCCTCGTGGTCTCCCACTGGTCCGTATTTTGCTTGACTCCGGTTTGATCGTTACAGAAGGATTTTATCGCCGCCTCCATATACCCAACAACCCCTACTCTTTAAATGGACTTTCGCGGGGGTCATGGTCATGGTTTTTCAACTTAATAATGGTCAGCCGCCTACTGATGAATTTTCCAGCAATTACAAGTAGCCCACAAGCAGCTCCAGTAGCACCCAACACTGTGGCAATAGGCAACTACTGTAGACATTACACCTGCACCACTTGCGCCAAGACACATACCCACAGCAACTTAAACAGTGTCTACTGCGTCCACCGAGTTTACTGCACACCTAAATTTTTTGTACATAGCACCATATTTTTCAATCTCTTTCTCAAGGTATTGCTTCTTAAGACTGATCTCATTCAGCCGATAGAAGTGCCCCAGATTCTCATCAGGCGGCTCCGGATTTAACGGTGCAGTCGTTGGTTGTTGTTTCATACTGTCTTTGTATACATAAGTCAAGTTCAATTAGGAGTGATACTACAGACCAAGTCGCCCCTCTGTTTTGAGTGGTTGTATAAAAGTTAATAACGTTGCCTTGTTCTAGCTGTAAAGGCTGGTCTAAAGATATTACAACAGCCCGTTGGTCAGCAGGCTTACTTATTCCTACCGATTGAGTTGTCCCATTTATAACAGGAAACACTGCTATTTCACCAGTATCAGCACCCACACCAGAAGACAACCCCATACGAATGATCCTACCATAAGATAACATGGTATATCCACAGCTTGAGTCTCGTGAGTCTTGACCCCTGGCCCCATCACCAAACGACTACTGCGAAGAGCGCCACTTGCTTCTGCCCATATTGTAATGAGGGGTTTCGTTTTTTCATCTACGTGTTGTCTCAGGTCCCTGCGCTGCTGCCTATGTCTGTCATCAACATACTTTTTATTAGCGGCATCCGTTGGCGAAGTCGGGTCTCCCAGCTCAACGATTTTATTATCTCCCTTTTCATGGTCTCCAGACATAATACTACCACCTTTATCCATGTTTTGTGCGTCTACATAGGTCTTTCTGGCATATTTGGAGAGGTCGGCGCCCAGATCCGTTTTCTGTTGAGTTCCATAAATACTCGCTTTTATTGACATCTTGTAAATTGAAGAACAACACCAATAGGATGGTCGTGATTGTTCAACAGACGTCCCTTATTATCCCTTATCTGAACCTTCAACTCATTCACAGCTCCGACAGTAACACGTTTTGACACAGGATTAGCGATGTTTGTGGTTATAATATCACCAAAAGAGCCCTAATGGCCCACAACTTCAAGAAGCGTAGTGGGCGCACCATCAAGCATGTTGTGCGTGGTACTGACTTGATCGAGGTGAACATAAAGTGGGTTAAGCACTCTAAAGTTGACGGGCCAGGAGGCATCGTAACGACCTGAAGGAATCCATCCTCCAACCAGAGTTGACTTATCAAGACTCTACATTTGTAACACACTGTCGCCACATTGTATAGCCCAATCATCAGGAATTGAGAGGGTGATAGTCCCATCATGAGCATTATTATGTAAAGTAAGCCCTAGATCTGTAAATTCATCCTGCAGAAGTTTGAAGTTCCAGAGGCCAGGGGACAAAATGACACCTTCTTCTTCTCCTGTAGAAGTTTACCCCGTACTAATAGACACATATGATTTGGTGTTATACCAACCCACAGTATACGTGATTGACCTAAGACCTACGTATAGATCACCCGCACTATTGTCAATAGCATTTTGCAGGGACACAGCCTCGCCGCTGTGTGATACATAGCACTATGAATAAACAAGCCTTTAGTTTCAATACGAATAAAACGTACAAAACCGGGCCTGTATACCTACCCCATATTGCCCGAGAGGATCTGACACATCTCCTCTTCCAGGTAAAATCGGATAATATCACAGATGCGTTTGGTGTAGAGTTCTCCAACCTGTTTGATAAATACGTGGTGCCAAACATAAGCGACCACAGCCTTGTAGTTGGCTGGAGAACCAACCACATGCAATACTGGCAGAACCAAGTAAACTTTGTTGTATGGTGCGCAACCAGTGGCTGTGGAGTTTCTGCCCTGGACCACCTCAGATCTGACTCCCCAGCACTAAGTAACGTCTACAGGTTCCACGTCTACTACACCACCCGGAGACTTTTAGAAGAAATGAGAATAGCTCTGCCGGATGACGCCACATGGTCGGCTACCAACAATACCTTCGACAAGAGAATCTACCACCAGCTCTGCCACGAGTTTGGGGTTGACGAAAACAGTGACTGGAGGATGCAGGGCGGCAACCATGCCTTAGGGCGGATCTACTTCACCGACCCCGAAACACACAAGGTACGGGTCATCACTCATTACGGGGACACGAACCTCTACGAATCCGTCAGGGAAACCTTTGAGAAATCAACCAACGGGTTTGTTTTCCAGGGCGGCAAGCTGCACATTGATTTCATAAAGCAAGACCAAGAGTGGGCAAACATCGCCTGGAGCACCTTCATCCTGGAAAAATCGGAGGGGTTCACATCCCCAGGTATCCCACGGATCAACGACAGCATTCGGACCTATGTCTGGGCCATTCTTGGTGCTCAGGCGCAGACCCCTCATAGATACTAGGTGTTGGAACGGCCTTTGATACCCAAAAGCAATTTCAGGTTGACGTTGAGGATGCCATCAACTCCCCAGTGGACATTCCTTCATCCATCCGAAGGTATCAGAACGTGCACCAGAATGTCTTCTCAAGGGTTGATTATGTGTTTGGAACGGGCCTGTACATGGCTCCGTTGGATATGAGCCTCGCCATTGGAAACGTTGTTGGGTACAACAATCTGATTACCATCGCGACTGAGGAACAGCAGATCGGCAGCAATACTGATGTCAACGCGGTTGCTGCTCTTCCAGATAGAGGAAGCTTTGACCCTCCGCCAGATATGGGAGTCCCCTCTCCAGGCCTAGCCCCTGTCGGTGTGGCTGAGACCGGTCTGCGTGGGGCGCACGAGGATGAGAAAACCGCTCTTATTGTAGGCGGAATCGCTAAAGGCTTAGCTGTGCTTTGGTTTGCTACGTAGTAAGTCACGGAGGATAACTCCCCACACCGCCTCAGCTGAGGCCCATACATGTTCTGCCATCCAACCAGCCACCTTTGCAGCTGACTTAAGCAGCCATGATACGATGGAGCCAATAATTCCTGGAAGGGCAGCTGCTGCCTTACCGGCTAGACCCTTCAAGACGTTTGCCAAGGAGTTCAGCTGTTTTTTAATCCATTCCTTTACCCCGGGCTTATCAGCTGGCGTCGGTGTTGGTGCCGGGGTTGTCTTATAACTATCTTTTCCTCTTATAGCTATACTTTTGGTTTCCAAGGTGCGGGTTGCCAAGCAGCTTGCTAGGCAACCTCGTTCCAAATATGGGGCTGAACAGTCTCTTTAAAGAGTCCTCTGGACAGTTTCCCTACGGATCCCAGTAGAGCCCTCCTGAGCCTGGCTCAGTCGTTGGTGGGAAGGGGGCGTCCAGAAGAGGATCTATGGTGTGCTTGTCGGAGTGGTAGTTGTTGAGAATAATTGCACCTGAAATAATGTATGGACACATATCGCACACGATCACTGTATAACATGTAAGTACGGAAGAGCAACGGTGTGACACTTTAATTGTATTTGTTGTACGTGCCGGAGAAGATAAATATAAACATCTCATATATTTGCATTGAGAATTAAATGATACAAAATACGTCTCCATTAATTGTTTTGATGAATATGCACGTCTTCTCTTAAGCTGCAGATTCCTTCATGAAATGATACCCCGCATATACTTTAATGATATAAGAATGCGTTATGGGTAATGTGTATCATAAAATTTCACGGGTGTCCACATGATATGAAAGACGGTGCGATAATAGTGTATTCGACGTTACTTATAGAAAGATTTTGTCTTATAATCTGCAACTTAGAGGTAAAAAAATTGTTGAACATAATTAATAATATTATAGTGTCTAATTTGCGCTGTTTGGAAGAAGACAATGTAAAAGGCTTCTAATAACGGTATACCTACAGTTGGTGTAGATTTCGTGCGATAGCGTAGAATCGAGACAAGCGTCCGTTGAGATAAATGCCGTTGTAGCGGTGATGTGTTTAATTACTAGGCCCGCATTGATATTGAGGTAGCTTTGTTGTAATCGTATACAGCCTGTGAATGTTGATAAGTGTACCATCTGATCAATGAGCTTACATATGAATGGATGTCAGAGGCGATGTGTCAGATGGTAATTTAAGCAGCTAAGTAAACTTCGAAAGCCCAGTTTTTGTATACAGGGTCGTAATTAGTTATCTAGAGACGATCTTTAATTGGAGTGGTCGAATTGCAGTCCAATCAAGCCGTTATAAAGCGCATGTAGGCTTAATTGGCAAGGGACTTGGATTGTTTTCCTTAACATTTAGACTGTTTGCGTCAGCTGTCTTGAATGCAATTTAAATTTTCAACGGTTCGTTGGAGACGGTTTGAAATGCGGGTGAAACAAGCAAAGTGTCAATGGCATGGGCTAATGGCAGGTAAATGTTGTCTGATTGGAATAATAGACGATATATATATGGTGTGTGAAATAACGGTACAAAAGGAATATACTTACAATACGAATGTAGACGTCCTGTTTTGGGGTAAATCGTACAAAAGTAATACATATAGTAACATGACATAAAATGGGAATAATTTCTGAAAAGGAAGAGTATCCTAAAAATGTATAAAAGAATAGTTAAACATTAATTGGTAGATGAATATTTAAAAATGAATAAATGAGGATAGTTAAATATTAATCGGTAGATGGTGTATATATTGGTAAATGGTGTCACAAATCGGTAAATGTTGTCATAAATTGGTAATGTTGTCATAAATCGGTAATGTGCATCTTTCACGCCAGAGACTTGGTGGCGCTGTTAAGTTTGTCCTCTAAAATCCACTCAGATTGTCCGCCTGCGAACATGATGTTATACTTTACTTTATTTGAAAATCGGGGATCCTTTGATCCAATCAATTTTACTACATCATGTGTCTTCCCATCCTTACGTACAGCTTGTGGCTTGTGGGAAGTTTTTGTTAAGGCTGTTGTTGGTGGGATATTTTGTTGGGAGGGAGCATTTACAGTGTAGTTTCAAATGATTGCTTGCATGTACGCTGTCGGGGTAGAAGGCTTGGTGTATTAGCCATGGAGGGTGTTGAAGGGGCCGTGTGGACAACGCTGGGGGTAGCGAATCTGTCAGCAGTCCGATTGTCTCGAGGGCGTAGCCCTGCTCTACGGGGCGCATCATCAGGCACGTCCGATTCCGAATCTGTTGCAGCTTGGTTAAAGCTGTCGCTAGGAAGTTCCTCTTCCGATCGATCCCCAACATCCTTGACATTCAACGGATCCCATTTGCTGGTCTTTGCCCTTATGTGTCCCTTCTTCAGACGCATAACATTGACTGTCTTGTCCAAGTGTTTCCCGTCTGATAGGCGTTTTAATTTAACCGTGGTAGGAATTGCATATCCGACAACGATAAAAGGCCCATGAAAATTTTTCTGTAATTTTCGTTTCGTTTTTCGTACTCGAATTGTTGGTTGGTACACGTATACGGCGTCACCGGCTTCGATTGGGTTGTTTTTGGTGGTTTTATCATACTGATCCTTCACTTTCATTTGTTGTTCGACTAGGTGCTGTTCAGCAAATTTGTGTTTGCAGCATTTCGACAATGTGATCCTTGTATGTGTTGGGGGATTTGAGGGGGTCTGGAAGATCCATCTCCGCTGGTAACACGGGCATTCTGCCGAATACTAACATATAGCTTGAATAGCCACCAGTTGATTGTCAGAAGTGTTGAGCGCAAATACTAATGGCATTAAGTACTGGTCCCAGTCTGCTTGCTTAGGACTGACATAATTCCTCAGAAGATTTAGTATGGAGCGCTGACAACGTTCCGTTTGACCTTGACTTTGAGCATGGTACGTCGAACTGAAACTTTGTTTGATTTTGAAAAGGGAGCTTAATTCCTGAAATAGGGAGCTAATGAAAGCGGATCCGTTATCGGAGAGAAGTCGCTTGGGTGCACCATAGACACAGATGACTCTCTCGTAAAAATCCTTAGCAATTGATTTGGCTGTAATGTCACGAGTCGGCCATGCGATGACATAGCGACTGTATTGGTCCGTGACACACCATGTACTCGTTACCGAGGCGCGTTTTCGGTAATGGGCCGACTGTGTCGCTTGTCATCGTGTGGAACGGTCCTGGGGCAGGCTCACGGATGATAAGTGGGGCCAAATAGAGACATTGGAACTTTTGGATGCATTGCAGGACTTACATGTGTCTACATATTCGTTTATGTCCCTGATCATCCCGATCCAAGTATAACGCGGCCGCATGGCTGAAAAAAATGCCCAGATGTCCGCCCAGAAGTGCATCGTGATGCATTTTGAGGAAATGTTCGTTGAGGTTTTGAGGGATGACTAACTGTGCTATTGCTTTATTTGGTTTCGGTCCCTGTGATGCTAATATATGATGCAGCAATAAAATAGTTTTGCTCGCGTTTGAGCAACACGTCTGCCTCTTGTTTATTGGTGGGAATGGTGCCATACTCGAGAGGAGTCGTAAAACTATACTGCATTGGGGATCAAGCCTTTGCTGACGCCTTATCTGTTCTCGGCTTAAGGTGATTGAGTCCCAATTAGTTTTCGCTTGGTTTGTAAGCCGATGTCGGAGCTCAGCGCGTTGAGTCCGCATATCAGTTACTGCACATAGGGCTTCTGTTTCATAATTGTCCTCTGAATCTAAAGGTAGCGAGGCAAGCTTATCGTGATCGCGAGGGAAGGCAGATAACTTGCCCGCTGCAGTGGCGGAAATAGCGCATATGGACTGATGCACAAATTCCTCATCCATTCACCTGGCTGAGAGTTAAGCGATGGGATAACGAATGGCATATTTCACCTGAAGTTTTGTTGTTAACCGCGTTGTGGGCTTGCTAATTATTTCGGGATGGTGAATCGTTGATAACAAGTCGGGCTTGTCCCGTCGCAATTGAGGGGAGCAAAACGGTGGGGTTGTCGTAAGGGGAAGCGGATTAACAGGGGTGACCGTGTCAAGATCGGGAAAACGATCGTTGACGTCGTCAGCATCGGTGCGGGTGATATCATAGGGGCGTCGGCTTAATGCGTCCGGGACAATGTTGTCCTTCCCTTTAACATGACTTACTTCAAATTGAAAAAGCTGTATGAATGTGACCCATCTTGCTAGTCTACCCTGAGGCAGTTTTAACCCTAATATCCATTTGAGGGCTGAATGGTCAGTATGTAACTGGAATTTCTGTCCCTCAAGATACAGTCTGAAGTGCTGAAATCCCCATACTACGGCAAGAAGTTCCTGTTCTGTAGTGGAATAATTTGCTTCAGATTTAGCGAGACCTCTCCCTGCAAACCCTATTGGTCGCAGCTTGCCGTCAATTTCCTGGCTAAGACATGCGCCTAATCCTAGCTTACTAGCATCAGTCGACAATACGAATGATTTGCTGAAATCGGGAAAGGCTAAAACCTGAGGACTTACCAGCGGCAAACGAACATTTTCTGGGTGTAGCTTCAGGTTAGCATTGCGTAACCGTACAAATATTTCCCGGAGATGTTTAAGATGCAAGTCAAATGTGTACGAAAAACAACAGATATCATCGATGTATGCCATGACGTATTTGTATTGTATGTTACCAACAAAGAGTCAATGTGGGGTTGAAACACGCTCGGCGCAATACCTGTATTTCCAGGAAGATGTGATAAACCCAGTTTTATCCCTGGACTCTGGATCTAAGGGGATTTGATGGAACCCTTGATTGCAATCAAGAACTGAAAAGTACTTGGGTTTGTTTTCACCTACACAATCTAACACTTCATCTAACCTGGGAATTCGAAGGACTTGAGACCTCTGTAGTCAATTACAAGTCTTAGACCACCACCGACTTTCTTAACTAAAATAGCCGGCAATGCCCAGGCTCCGTCATGAGCTTCCTCGATTAGTCCTTGTTTGATTTGTTGATCGATGATTTTGTCCATTTCCTGTCTGCACTGGGGAGCCATTCTATAGGGATACTTATGAACAGTAGTTGAGCCCGGGAGAATCTCAATCTTGCACGAAGTTTTATCGGTCAACCCTTATTCCTTGGTTATTGGATTGACAAACCAGTCGGAGAATTCTGCTACCAGGTCTTAAAGCCATTGTCGCTCAATTTCACTTACCTGAGACTCGCTCCAGTCTACATTTGGTACATGGCTAGTATCTTGTGAGGTCAAATGGCATGCATTCAATTTGACATCCGCACTTTCACCAGCATTCCCATTGTCATCAATTTTGTTCTGGAAGGTTTCTACATCATTGTCCCAGCGATCAAATGTGGCAATTCACTCACCCTTGGTAATGAACTTTGCAACGGGGGTAGTGTTAAACAATGTTACTGGCATGCAGTTGTCATTGACGGTTACTGCTGCGTGGGCTAACAAAATACCTTAAGAATTTAAATGCGGGAAAACTGTACATTCTCCTGTTGTTTTGTTTTCAGTTTTACGGAAAAGATTTCCTGCAAATATAATTTCAGAAAAGGGATCAATAGTAATATTCTGTGCAGAGTGTACAGGAATATTGGTTGTGAATGAAATGGTACCGGCTCCGAAATTCATTACTGCTGAATGTTTCTTTAGAAATGGAATACCTAAGTACATTGGGGAGTGAGAGTCGCTTAATACCACATAATCAGCTGATAACCTTTGGTTATGTACATAGAATGGTAAGGTATGTTACCTACGTCTACAGATAATAAATTCAGATCAGCTCCTGAGTCGCCTTTAGCTTTGTATCGCTTATTTGATAGCGTTATAGTCAACTCATTGTGGTGTAAAATGTGAGTGCCGTACTAACCAGTGGCCGTTGTAGTTCCAATGTTGTCGTCTTGAAGGTCTGGCCCGTTACTCACAGAGTCCGCAACGGGCGATGCTAGTTTCCCTGGAAGCGACAGGTAGAACTAGCATGCCCTAGCTTTCTGCATTTGGAGCAGGAAAGGTTGATGTTAGCGCGGCATTGCTCTTTGTGGTGTCCGACATTATAGCACTTGCGGCAGATTTGCTGCCGGCAGTTCCTCTCGGAGTGCCCTCTTCGGCTGCAGACGGAGCATTGAGTTGCAATCGGTCAGTTTTCGCGGGAATATTGTCGGCCGCTGCTGTTGCGATTGTGGGAGTTATCCCGGACATAATTTCGGCCTCCGGATGGATGCCTGTGATTGTCGCGGCGGTACGAGGTGTTTACGTAATCACGACGGCTTTCGTGACTTCGATCGTCCGCGCGTCTGCTGCCTCACTCATTCCATCGGTCATAAGCTGGATAGCTGTCGTGTGAGGGGCCGCGCCGATATCTGCCTTTGCTGGGGTCTGTAGTAGGGGAACGTCCTCTATCATCAAAACTTACCTGTTTCGGAGCCATGGAAAGCTGTAGAAGACGCATTTGCTCTTTGAGGTCGCTTATATCTTCCTCCTGTGGGGAAGGTGGTGGGGAGAGAGATGAGCCTCGCATGATGGTCTCTAATCGCGTAAGCGTGTCCGATTCCGACGGGGTCGATGACTCGAAGCGGCGAGCCACTTGTTCTGCCTCGACAAGGGTTTTGGGGTCAAATCGGTGTACCCATGTACTGATTTCTTTGCGGAGACCCTTCGTGAAAAGCTGCACTCGCACAGCCTCATCCGTAATGGTACGCGATAAGATATCCGTGAGGTCCCTTGCGTAGTCCTCAACCGATTCTCTTTTGCCTTGTTCGCGGTCGAACAATCGAGAGAGATGGTTTCGCTGCTCCTCCTGACGAAATGTGAGCGCATTGTGGTGGTCAGTCGGCTCACATCTTCTGCGACGGCGGTGGTTAACGAACGGTACCAGTTGTACGCCCTTCCCATGAGTCCAGTGCTGAGGGCATTACCCTGAAGCTCGCGAGGTACCTTATTTAGCTTCATATAAGTCATGGATCTATGGAGAAAATCCTCCACGTTTTCCGTTGGCTTTCCCTCGTAGGTTATCCGGTCGGGCGGGGAGGGGCTCTTTTCGGATGACTGAAGCTGGTGCAGAGTTGCTTCGTGTGCCGATACCTGGTAATGACGGCTACCATGTCTGTAACGGCCGTCGCATCGTGGTTTGGCTGTCTCTCCTCTGCCTTTGTTGTCTCGCGGTGTCCGCTATCGCTGCTGCTGCTCTGCGACATGGTTGGATTTGGATTCGTGCTGATTCTCGGCGTAGCAATTGTCAGCTGTTTTCCTGTACGAAGGAGCATGCAGTAGAGCGCTTTGTACCGGGAAGTTGTGTTCTGATAACAGTGGAAGTTATCAGAATACCCGGATTCTCCACCACTCCTTATAACTATCTTTTCCTCTTATAGCTATACTTCTTCGTTATTTATATTTCTGCGCACTCCTTCGTATATAGGAATATTATAGCTGCTTGTAGTTACTTGAGTGGGGACACTAACCAGAGAAAACACACGAGTCCAGCAGTTGAGTTCTTGTTGGTTTATTCGAGTTTTAGCTTATCAGCTTATCTCGCTCGGAATCTTGTTCAGATTCTTCGTCTCTTCGCTAGGTAGCTCTCCCTGAATCTTGGCGAGGCCAGCTATTTTATGGGGGTTTTGGTCATTGGATTACGCCTGGAACCACACTCACAGCTGACCTCCCATTGGTTCAGGTTTAGCCGGTCCCCCCTCACAGAGGTCAACCCCAACAGCTCACATAGGGCGTGGGCTCGAAGGGTCATTGTCCAATGGGAAAAGGTACCAGCCAAGTCTACTTATCAGGGTCACACCCCCGTCTTAAGGGCAGAGGTTGACCCGAGCTAGTGCTGATAATGGAAAAGAGGGGGAGGATTTCAAAGGTCAGAAGAGCCAGATTAAAATCATAACAGTTGGACTAGTGCTCCCTCCACCCGCCAAACCTGTGGAAGTGACCACTTCCCCATTCTTATCCACCTAAACCCTCCGTTAACACCAGAGACACCTCCAAAGTGGCAGCTGCATAAAGCAGACTGGTCCTCCTTTAGATCTCTGTGTGGGGAGGCTATCCACAGGGATAAGATGCAAGGGAGAGATACACACATAGATACATTTTTTGGTAAACTGCTCGAAATTGCCTCCAAAACTATTCCAAAGTCCTCGGGAAAGCCCAGACGCATCCCAAAACCATGGTTTAACCAAGACTGCAAGGACGCCATCAACCACAGAAAAAGGGCCCTTAAATTATTTCAAACTCACCCAACCCATGCAAACCTGGCATCATTCAGGGCAGCGAGAGCGGCGGGTTGTTAAAGAAAGTAAAAAGAATTCATGGAAAACTTATATATCAAAATTGAACTGGAGAACATCAATCAAAAAGACATGGGAAATGGTCCCCAAAATAAGTAGAAAAAACACATCTTCCACTTCTTCTTACCTACTAACACCAGATGGTAATGAAGTCAAAAACAAACAAGAAATATCAAACATCATAGCGGACACAATAACCATGAATTCTTCCACTGCTAATTATACCAAAAAGTTTCAAAGACATAAACAGATTACTGAAAGAACAAAACTCAATTTAAGGTCAAACAACGAAGAAAATTATAATGTTCCTTTTACTTTAAAAGAATTGAAAGAGTCTTTGAAACTCTGCAAGGACACTGCAGTAGGACCAGACGATGTCCATTACCAACTACTTAAACTTCTTCCAGAAGAGTCCTTGTATGTCTTATTAGACATATGCAATCATATATGGAGCAGTGGAGAATATCCGGACTCATAGAGAGAGGCTACCATCATCCCTCTCCCAAAGTCCGGAAAAGACCCAACCAACCCGTCGAGCTACAGGCCCATCGCTCTCACGAGCTGTCTCTGTTAAACCATGGAGCGAGTTATTAACAAGCATCTTATGTGGTACTTGGAAACTAATAATATAATAAATAAACATCAATCTGGCTTTAGAAAAGGCCGATGTACCACAGACAATCTTGTTAAGTTAGAATCGTGTATTAGGGATGCATTTTTAAAGGGGGACCATGTCGTGTCTGTGTTTTTCGATCTTGAGAAAGCATATGACACAACATGGAAATATGGGATTTTAAAAGATCTACAAGAAGCTGGTCTTCGAGGTAATATGCCACTGTTTATAAAAAAATAATTAAATAATAGATCTTTTAAGGTAAGAATTGGGACATCACTTTCGGACCAACATGGTCAGGAAATGGGGGTCCCACAAGGCAGCATTCTTTCTGTCATACTTTTTAATTTAAAAATCAATAGCATCACAAAAGTTCTTAAACCTGGAATAGAAAAATCACTTTATGTAGACGATTTTCTTATATCTTACCGATACAGCAGTATGACCACCATACAACGCCAGCTACAAATCAACCTTAACAAAATTCAGAAATGGGCAGATGAAAATGGTTTCAAATTTTCCACAACCAAAACAGTTTGTGTACATTTTTGTCACAGAAGGGGCCTTCACCCTGACCCAGAGCTAACCATTAATGAAAATCCCGTCCCTGTTGTGGAAGAAACCAAATTCTTAGGTATCATATTTGATTCAAAACTTAACTTTAAATCCCATATTAATTACATCAGGAATAAATGTCTCAAGGCAATGAATCTTCTTAAAGTAGTGTCCAGGTCCTGCTCTGGCTCTACCGGTCCTTGATAAGATCAAGGCTTGACTAAGGCTGCATCGTTTACGGTGCAGCTCGAAAGTCTTATCTAAAACGAATGGACATAGTCCAGAATCAGGCACTGAGGATTTGCCTTGGGGCATTTCGAACCTCGCCCATTGAGAGCCTCCACACTGAAGCTAATGAAATGCCTATCCATCTAAGAAGAAACAAACTGGCCCTTCCATATGCAGTTAAAATAAAAATCAATCCAGATCACCCTGCCTATGATATTATCTTCCACCCCAAATACCAAGTAATATATGAAAATAAACCTAATGCCATACCACCTCTTGATATCCGTATTCAAGAATCGCTAAACAACTTATCATAATCTAGACATTATTGCTCCAAACAAAATTCCCAAAACACCACCCTGGCAATTGAACACACCAACAATAGACACATCCCTTACCAAATATGATAAATTAAATGCAAATGACCTCTTGATGAAATTTAATGAACTTAAAGAACATCACAAAGACAAGATACATATTTATACTGATGCAGAGGTTTAGCCAGAAATTTGAAAGTGGGTGTCGTATTTTACAACACTGGCTATGTGACCGCAAACCGACTGAAACCCCGCCCGGCCGCACAATGCTTACGTTCCTAATTACTTATTACTGAATAAATAGATATTGCCTTCAATATTTTGTTTTAATAATAAACCCGATCCACTATGCATTATGCGATTTTATTTGAGGCAAACCAAAATAATATAGCGGCTAATTCAAGATCACACATTAATGTCAAAATATGCAGGAGGGTTTAACGTACAACATAAATGTAAATAAATTATAAAATGTATCCAATAACTGCAATATCTTTACATTTATATCTCATTAGTCATTTTAAGCAATTACAACATACCAAACACAAAAATAACATAAGCAAATTTAATAAATGACTGCAGGCTAAGATCAAACAAGACCAAGTCAAGACCATGGAGTAACTTTTAAAAGACTAGGTTTAATCAAGACAATACAAAAATCAGTAATGTTTACATGAGATCATAACATACCTAAGACTTAAAAATATGTAAGAAAAATCACAGCCAATAATAATTAATCAGTCCTAAATGCGCCTGTTGCCTGCTCTGAGAAAGGTATCAACTGCTTCCTGGAAAGGAAAATCATCCATTTTTATGCCTGCATAGTCTGATGAGGATTTCCAATCATCGGTGGTCTAAAGAAATAACTCGTATTTTTCTGTGCTATGATCTCGTAACTGTTTACATCGGTACTCAGTCAACCGCGCGAAAACAATGGGTCACATGACGCCCGCGACCAATGAGATTTCGTTTCGTAATGAAGTAAATATTCCCTTAGGACCGAGTCATGATGTTTTTCGATACAACCCTTGAAAAGAAAATGAAAACCAAAACAACGGGTCGTCGTTTAGGACGTCGTTAGAAAAAGGCCGTCGCCTTTAGCAATTGGCCGTCGAAATGACGGCTCGACGGCTGCCTGGCTAAACCTATGCTGGACGGAAAGCCTGTGTTCTGCAATACTTTAACGTCGATTGACAACAATTTTGATGTAATTTTTGAACTCTTGGTTTTGTCTTCAGACTTGGATTGCACCTCCTTCGCTTCCTCTAATTGTGACCGCAGTTGCATCACCACTTTTTGCTTTTACAGACATCCAATACACCAACAGTTTTCTTGACAATTGCCTGTGAAGATGTAGGAATAATCTGCAGGACGGTTTCTGAAAGGCAGCTGGGTCCGCGTTGGTTACTGCATTACAACTGCGGACTTTTACCTGCTGTCCATGTCGAGTCACTTCTATATGGAGCCAGCCTTCCGGTATATGGTCCTCTTCTCTAGACACCGGATCCCTGGTTTCTGTTGATATCTGGGGTGCCTCTATCTGGCACCCCCTAAGGAGCACATCCAGGTTGGGGGCCACGCAGTCGCTTTCTTCAGTTCGTGCTTCCGGGGCAGCTTCTTCCATTTTTCGGGTGGCCAGAGGAACGATATTGTCCTCTTCTTGTTCGAATCTGCCCCAATCCCTCTCAGCACGAGCACAGTATTTGCATCCCTGACATGGCAAATCTTCTAAATCAACCCCAGCCACGTAAGCGTTGCATGTTCCTGACAGGGCGTCTGCATTGGTGTGTTTCTTGCCGGCACGGTGCCGAACTACCATGTTGTATTGCGATAGTTCTTCCATCCACCATGCCAGCTGTCCCTGGGGTTCTTTGAAGTTGAGAAGCCAAGTTAGGCTCGCGTGGTCTGTTCATACCACAAATGGCCTCCCCAGCAGGTAATGCCTGAACTGCCGGGTGAACCTCACAACCGCCAGCAGTTCCTTGCGTGTAGTGCAGTACCTGCGTTGTTCCTTAGTGAGGGTCGAAGCTGCCATAGGCAACTACCCTCTCCTCACCGTCCTGGACTTGAAGCAGCTCTGCTCCCACAGCCACATCTGACGCGTCAGTGTCAAGGATGAACTCATCCCTCCTGTTTGGTAACGCTAAGACAAGGGGAGAGGTCAGAGCCTCCTTCAAGGCTTGGAAGGCGTCACGCTGCTCCTTTTCCCTCCGGAATGCTTGTTTTCCTGTAACTTGGTAGAGTGGGTCAGCCAACAGGGAGAAGTTCTTGATGAAGGAGCGGTGGTAATTGGCGAGCCCCATGAACCTTTCCACATCTTTCGACTTGGTGGGCTCCGGCCATTTATTCACCACCGCTGTATCCGTCTCAGACATCCTTATATTGTCCCCGTTGATGATTCTCCATAAAAACTCTACCTCTGTTTGGAAGAACAAGCATTTCTTCGGCTTCAGCTTCAGGCCATTCTGACGGAACCGAGTTAGTACGTCCTTCAGGGCCTGTCCCCCCTGTGTGTGCGGGGGTAGAATAGGCCCACTGTATCCTCCTGCATGTCGTAAGAGGCGACTAATAGGGGGCAACCTGTCCCCGTTGTTTACATTGATGAGTTCGTCTCTCGTTTTGGGGATTTTGCATCGTTTTCAGCCATCTTGTGACCGCCTGAACACGATGGTTAATCGTTGTTGTGTTGGGGGCTGCTCGCGTACCAGTCGGGATGGCATGAGCTTGTTAAGGTTTCTTGGTAAGGACGATTTGAAAAAACAATGGATTGGCCATGTACTACGATCTCGAGACAAATGGCCGGGCCCGGGCAAGTACTCGTTTGTGTGCTCGGTTCATTTCACCGAAGAATGTTTTGAGCAAGCACCGAAACTTAGAGAAGAGCTTGGTTGGATACCACAGTGTAAGCGGGTTTTGAAGCAAGATGCTGTGCCTACTCTTTTTGCAGAGGATGATACTCGATGACTTTCTTGTTGCATTAGTATTGAATAAATAGTCCATTATCTTGTTAAGAGGGTACAATACATTTCGACAATGCGACAAATTTATGGATCTGTATAAATATGATAATTCTGAAGATTGATTTAGCTGATGCATTCCATGAAGGCAAGGAGTGGGTGTGGCCACTGAACAACTATCATGCATGTAATGTTGAATAGACACTATGTGTTTGTTTGTTTTGTGCATAAATTCTATCCCAATTGATTAGTTACTTCTTTGGTATACAGATTGTGGAAGCAGCTATGGCTGAAAATGTCACTGGATGTTCAAGAGGCGCCTGTCAGATAGCTGAACCTGAACCAATTCCTAGCAACAAAGGTAACATTTGGTGAATATTTTTACTGATATATAAAATGTAAACAACAACAAATTCAATAACCATGGGGATATAAGGTAATAAGCGACAGTCAGGTGTGGAAGCTGTGACTTGATTCCTGTTATGTTTCAGAGTATGTTGAGTGCCTGATGGCTGAGTTCTTGCTAGTTTGCTATGAGCCAACCCTGCCCAAGACAGAAGCACCAGCTCCAATGTGTGCAGATTCGGTGAGACCAGATCAACGACAAGCCAATGAGGCACACCAGAGTAGGTTCCGCATGAATTGAGACAAGTCCTAGGTAAGTGCAGGGTAGAGGAGTCCTTGATAGTCTGGTGCTGGGAAGTTATCTCGTATTGTTGTAACAGCGCAGGCTGGTAACGGAACTCTTTATCTTTTGTCCAAGATGTCCCCAGCACCAGCGAACAAACTGCCTGTATGCAGTATACCTGTAACGCCTGTAAAATAACAATTGACACATAGAATAGGAACTTCTGGGTTATATTTCCGTAATCTGGTGAAAAAAATGACATGATTTTTCGTGCGATAGGCACTTTAAACTTGAAATCCAGGAGTTTGCCTTGAGCTTGAGCATTATGTGTGTCTCCTCACAGCGGAGGTGTTCGAAAAAGAGCTGAAGGAATACCACCTGAGGGCATTAAAACTCGTCGACGACTACAACACCAAACTCCAAAAATTTGGCGTATGTTCTAATTTTTCATTACTCAAGGGCCTAACCACGGAACACCCCAAATGAACGCCCCTGAACGCACACACTCACAATCGCACATTCGCATACACATAGTCAAGCGCACGAATAAATACACATACACGCGTCTCGCACAACACCGCTTCTACTGAGATGTTTTGTATTTAGTCCACCCAGGCAGAGAGACACAGGGGATATTTGTTTGATAACTGTAATTGGTAATTGCTCAAATCGCAGTCCGCGTTCAAGTCACTGGATACTTAGACTGTTAGATATGTACGTGCCGCCGACGAATGTTTGCCACGTGTCATGTGGGTGTTTGTATGTAGCGGCATCTGATTTGTGAGGAGTGCTGTGTTTTAGATCGTCCATCGCTTCCATCCATTTTTTCCGTTTATTGACTGACATTTAGAAGTTCAAGGATAAGTTGATAAGACTGTAGGTCTTCACGCATCTGGTTCACGCTGTTGCGAATAAATGGGGGTACATTTCCGATACTGATGTAGGTTGAAATATTTAGCATACAGTGAGTATTTTGCATTAATAAAAAGGAATGTTTAATTGCATACGATTTTATACTTGTTAAAAGATGCATTTTTCGACAATTTTTTTATTTTGCTTTCATTTTTATGTAGTTGCTAAAATTACTCGTTTACAATCCTTTCATGTTATTGGGAACACCAAATCATGATTGCTCGACAATGACTTGGTAAAACAGCCTCCGAACTTCGTTAGCCTACCACATGAGAATTGATGGCGGGTTTGGACCTGAAATAACGCTATGATAAAACAACCTCGCGGACATACCGCTTATTACAACGCATTGCTTAAGGCTGTGGCTACTTCTTGTTTAAAAACAACAAATAAATTCAATTACGTGTGTGTACATGCACGAGAATATTGTACAACAGTGTACAACTTACACAGAACATGTACAGACGGACGCTCTCCACGAAACCGTGTCGACAAACTGGCAGCTCTTACAAGGGGTCAAACGAGTGCTGTTCGTCGATAATTTGTCGTCTGCTATGGCTAGACGTATGTCGGAGAACGGATGGGATGTCTTGTTAATCCCGAGAGCTTATCAGTTCCGTCATGCCTATCTCAAGGATCTCTTTAAAATCGTTTATAACAAATATAAAGCATCCTTTTATGGATACGCCGGAAATGACATTCTTTTTCCAAGCGAGTTGTCTATGGCATTATATGCGATCAAAAACCACTTCGAGTCGCGTCACGCTAACAAAATCTTCATCTCCGGTCATCAGCGGAAGTGTATGGCAATGGACGCTCGTGATGTCGACTGGTTGTCCGACCCCAACAACATCGGCAACATCTCCAACAACCAGCCTCTCTCGAAACGTCCTAACTTCTTCATCACGGCCCATAGAAGCTACCCATGGGCGGAGAGAGCGCCCAATGTGGTAGTGGACACGCCTGGACCCCACAATCATCTGTTGACCATTGCCCACGAACAGGGCCTAGATTCCATCGACATATCAGCCATGGTCGCGACCCTCTTGGTCTATAACAATATGACAACACATGCCTCGCAATATTCAATAAATCAAAGTTAAAATACAATGATTTTTTTCATTCCATTTTTTAAAAGGTTATTGTATCCAAAATAAGGTTACTGCACGCATTGTTTCATTTAGAAAAATGATTTTAAACTGTACATTTTCTACATCAAATCCGACAAGATATCGCTCGGTAAAATTCGTGAATTTCCGGACAGTGACGTCACACGTGCTGTTCGCGAATATTCTTCCCCATCTTTAGCCTTCACGGTTGGTTGACAGCGTGTGACTTACTCTTCTTTTTTCACGATCTGGTGCTTTTCTAGGTGAGGATTATGCCTTATTGTTGTGCATTTGGTTGTCGGAACAATGAAGCTATATCGACTCTCTTTAGCCACGTTGGAGCCGACGACAGTCCAACCAAGCGATGGGGTACCTCAGAGAAAAGGCAACGACAACAAATGAGATCCGTTGGCTGAAACTTTTGGTTAGTCTTGAACTGTTGAATTATATTTGTTTAGATGTTGATGAATTTATCACCAAGATTCCAGTATATCAATCCAGCTGTTTCTCGTCATGCAGATAGTAAAAGAAATGGTATTGGCAACCGAGGGGACAGATAAATGTATTGATATATGTGTGAACCATAAATAGGATCGAAGTCACACAAAGAGTTGGAATTGGTAGCAAGCATCATAAAAGACATTGGCAGGCTTTCCCCATAAGAGCAGACATCAAGCCTAGAATCGTTTCACAAAGTGGTCATATACTTGGCGCAAAAGAGTGTCCGCTATTCCTGTGCCACCATGGAGGCCAGGTTATATCACTGAAAAAGCATATTTTGTAATTCGTTTGTGTATATTTGAATTGAGATTGTATGGAGTTTTAGCACATTTGTGTAGCGACAGCTGTAATGTTCTTTGTAGAATTATGTTCTCAAGTTTTAATTCTTACTTAGCAATATAAGTTATCAACCTGCTATATATACATATGCAGATTGTTCCTAACAGTTAATCACTTCAATGAAAACTCGAACAGAGATCAAGCCATTACTCAAGGAGGTCAGTCTCTATGGACAGCTATTTTTCACACAGTTTGTTGAAAGGAAAAAGAAAAGTTTGCAGAGGTTCGGTGAAAATGGTTCTAAACATTTATGATTTTTTTCCCCGCAGAAGTTCGTTTGGAAATGTTACCTCTAAATGTTTGATTAGTGTCGCCGCCATGACAGTTGTAATGACGTCATTGGTTGTCCCAGCCGGCATAATAAGTAGCTATAACTTATCGTCGACATCTCCGATCAATTCTAGAGTCCATACAGAAGCAATTTATGTTGTAAAACTCTTGTGACGTCACGAAAATTGTCATGGCAGTGGATATATGCTTAAATCGTGACTTGTACAATAGTGTAATCCCCAAATGTGGCGCGAGGGGGTGCGAGTCATGCATGTTACCATGTAATCAGATCTCTGTATGTCTCCTGCAGATTGACGGCCAAGGTAATTGAGCCGAAGGCATCATTGCTTACATGGAGAAGGTGGACGGTACCCACGTCGTGATGGGCAGCCGTGGACTGGGCATCCTGCGTCGTACTGTCCTCGGTAGCTTCAACGAATACATCATTCATCACACCAAAGTTCCCGTCATAGTGGTACCCCCGCAAACACAACACCGTTTCTACTGAGATGTTTTGTATTTAGTCCACCTAGGCAGAGAGACACAGGGGATATTTGTTTGATAACTGTAATTGCTCGAATCGCAGTCCGCCGACGAATGTTTGCCACGTGTCATGTGGGTGTTTGTATGTAGCGGCATCTGATTTGTGAGGAGTGCTATGTGTTAGATCGTATATCGCTTCCATCGATTTGTTCCGTTTATTGACTGACATGTAGAAGTTCAAGGGGGAATGACACTGTTATAAGTTGATAAGACTGTAGGTCTTCACGCATCTGGTTCACGCTGTTGTGGATAAATGGGGGTCCATTTCCGATACTGAAATAGGTTTAAATGTTTAGCATACAGTGCGGAGTATTGTGGCATTAATAAAAAGGAATGTTTAATTGCACACGATTTTCTACTTGTTTAAAGATGCATTTTTCGGCGATTTGCTTTCATTTTTATGTAGTTGCTAAAATGACTCGGTTTACAATCCTTTCATGTTGTTGGGAACACCAAATCATGATTGCTCGACAATGACTTGGTGAAACAGCCTCCGAACTGCGTTAACCTACCACATGAGAATTGATGGCGGGTTTGGACCTG
>CM067345.1:60090135-60335135 GCA_034190875.2 Urechis unicinctus
ATGTAACTCACTCAACGGAGTAACGCGGACCGAGTTTGCACAGAGGAAAAAGTTATATAGTATCATGCTAGCTGCAGTGGGTCTGAATTACCCTTGATAACCCAGAGTAAATATGTTGTTGATGACGACAGTTAAGATGACGTTGATGATGTTGCCAATTATGATGGTTCAACATGACCAGTTTTAAATGCCGGGGTTGTATTCACAATGTAACTCACTCGACAGAGTAACGCGGACCGAGTTTGCAGAGAGGAAAAAGTTATAAATAGCGCGGACGCTGTCAAAGGCGAAGTTTTTCTTTGCGCCACAAATGGTTGGAATCGCCCAATTCAAGGGGTTTGGGTTGTTTTCAAACGAAACTTGCTAGTAGACTATTGTATACAGACATGTTAAATAATATCAATTTAGCTGCCACTATCACTATGGATGTAAGTGTAAGCAATAACTTCAGTGATGTTCAAAGATTTCACAATTAAGCAGAGAGTTAACGCGCTCTATATCCTACATACATTTTGACAATCAAATGGACTGGTCCGGCTTCCCGCATGCAGCCGCGCAACATATCGGGGTGTTAATGAGGCTCTGGGCATCATTACCCCCTAACGATGGGTGTAGTAAAAAATGGAAAATTTAAAAAATTGCAACCTGTATCGCGGATCACAAAAAATGATATCTGATAGGCGTTCAACATATTCATGAAACTTTTGTTGCCATTTGGACCGATACCACTTTTTTTCGACCTTAGGCGCTTGGGAAAACCATTGGTTGGTTCGCCACATATGTCATTAGAAAAAGTTTGCAATTTGAATGAGCTACTCGATGGAAAAGTTTGTAACGATCCGACCATTATTATCGATAACCAAGGGTGATAAAGAAGTATTGACTGGCATGGTTTCGTTTGCTGTGTGTTGCATCGATATGCAATTTTTTTTAAGAGGACATACATTTTTACAGTGAATTGGACTGGTCCGTATTGCTGCTTGCCGGCTTTACGCAAAGCGAGCTGGCAGCAGCGGCGACCTTTGTGAAACTATCAACCTTAAACATTCATTCAGAAGCCAAACAACATTAAGCAATAAAAAATCCGTATCAACCTATAATTAACAAAATTACTATGGATATATCAATCATGTTGAGCGTTTAGATGTTGTTGGCACCTGTTATACTTATTATATATATATGACAATACAGATCAATGTGCAAGGCCGCGTGGCGTAGCGGCATTGTTTTAGACTTCCATGCCAGAGGCCGGTGTTCAAATCCAGTACACGGACATAATTTTTTTTCCGAATTTTCGTGCCACAACAATTATTTCATCTAATTTCAATAGAACACGATTCGTGCTGTCGATGACAACAGCTGAGCAGTTTTTTATGACTATAGAACTGATATTTACGATTTTATTAGCAATCGAAAATTTGACGAAAATTGACTGAGTGAAATTTGTTTTTTTTCAACTCAACGCGCTTTGAAAACGACGAATATTTTGATAGCATATGTCAAATCCAAAGTTTGGCAATTGTTTCAGCTTTCAGAAAATGTTAATTTTGTTACGATCGGACGATAATTAGTGAATTTATTGCGAAATAAGTAAGTTGAGAGATTTTGGTTACCAGAAATTTTCGACCTGCTACAATTTTTTTAACAATGCATTATTTACAACTAAGTATATTTAGAAAAAGTTTACAATTACATTACACTTTCAGAATATCTAAACTGTTTAAAAATGGAACTCTAAAGTATGGACATATTGAGCATTGAACTTGTGTCATTTTTTGAAAACTTTGATGCTTTCGTGACCGGAAGTGACGTCATCGACATTCATGATATTTTAGGATACGTCTTGGTATGTTGCTGAGAACATGTGAACCAAATTTTATTACCATCGGACATGTATTGACGGTTTTATAGGCGCTCAAAATATTCATGAAACTTTTGTTGCCATTTGGACCGATACCACTTTTTTTCGACCTTAGACGCTTGGGAAAACCATTGGTTGGATCGCCGTATATGTATTTAGAAAAAGTTTGCAATTTGAATAAGCTACACGATGGTGTAAAGTTTGTAACGATCGGACCATTACTAACGGAGTTATTCGAGGTACTAGATTTTCACTTATTCAATGACCCTGACCTTAGTTTTGGGTCAAGGTCAAAACAAAACCTCTCGGTTCTGCGCATCATTGACGCCTAGCGATGGGCGAAGAAAAAATTGGAAAATTTCAAAAATTGCGACCTGTATCGCGAAACAAAAAAAGTGTTACATACATCCAAACATCCAAACATCCAAACCGAGATGCCCATGAGGACATGGGTGAACTTGGCGAACAGTGTGAGAAAATTTTTAAAATTGCAATATTAACCCAAAATTTACCAAGTCACTCTAGATTTATGATAAACAATGATTCCGAGTAGTCTGCGTCCCAGACTCTAGGGGTTCCGCTACGCTTCTCGCCCTAGAGTCTACGGCCAGACAAGGTCTAAAAGTGGCGCGTCCGAATATTCATTAGACACGTTCGTTGATCTTCGTGACCAATCAACACAAAGGTTGTGACCCGGATTGACCTTAATTGCGCCTGGCTCATGAAACTGGCTTGTGATACGCACCCTTCGGTTCCATGTGACGTCATGGACAGTGTAGTGGTCTGCATCCAATGAGAACACATTGAAGGTCTTCTGGAACTATCGGCGTCTCAAAAGTTCAAATTGGAACTACAACCAGCGCTTTTATCGCGTAGCTGCACGATAGTATGTTTACGTGATAGTCAGTTAAAAAGAACCAGCTGTGTGTCTGCTTCCTCGTCGACTGTGTGATAAACGGTGCCACTCAGCGTGAAACAACAAATCGGAGTGTTGTAGAATGTGTGCCCGGCTCATAAAAATCACTCGGCCGGTTGGACAAGTTCTTCGGAACTTGTAGAATAGACCAATGAGAGACAACGACTCAAAAGTACCGAGAGTGACCGAGAGACACGGCTTGTGATTGGAGCATCCCAAATCTGGGATGCCCGTCCAGTTCAATCTACTATGGTCCCCTAGACCTGAAGGCGAGACTATTGAATATCAGTAACATGTAAACAGCGCCCGCAGCCATCAGGCTAGGGGACCTTGACTAGATTCCGAGGCTGAAACAAGGAAAAGCATATCTTATTAAATAGTACCGCGGCCTGCCGTACTTGCCGCGCCACGCGCCCGGCGCCCCTCGAGCCGAGAGCGAATTCCTTTGTTCAGCGCGAGAGGCAGGCTGTTGTAAACAAGCCAGCGCCGAGCCATCAGAAATGACACCCACTGTGCTTCAAACTTACTTTATGAAAGAACTGTCATATATTAAGAGCAGAAAATTTTACACCTATGTAAGCACCACAAGATGACAAAGTTGACTGTTCGTGCAAAATAACTGGTCCAGAATTTGGTAATAGTAGTCATGTTGGCTTTAAGGGTGAGCTGGTTGTTCTCATTGACCAGGTATGGTACTGAGACAGGATTGACAGGTTTGTCCCTGGTACTGTAGGGACACTTGATCTTAACATTCATGTCATCAGACACAACCCCATCTGGTGAGCATGCGAGGTAGGGGTGTGTTTGGGACACTACAATCCCACATGGATTGACTTCGGTCCCAGTCAACTCTACATATTCCTCAGAGCCACAGGCTCATTACGGATACCGGATACCGTGGTCCATTGCTTTGGTCCGAATCTGGTTTACGGACCAAGTCTGTTTTGATAGTTGCTTTGCATATCCTGTCAAACTGGGAGTTCAATTCTTTTCCCGCTAAGAATCGCATTTCGCTTCTTCAGCTCTATTTTCAATTGCTGTAAGGTCAGACGGCCGTACTTATCCATCAGTAAATATTTGCTCCAATGTTACCGACGATATAACTCGAAAGGTTTCAATCAAAAATAACGATGTTGCGCAACCTGCTATGGTAAACTGTGTGTATTAGAATACCGGAAGCGGGCGAGGGACCGCATTGCTCCGTGGCGCCGAGTAGCGGATTAAAACTCGAGGTCTCTCATTGACCAAGTTGTTATAGGATTTAAAATTTTTGGCAACTACAATTCAACTAATTTTCATGACCACCACATGTATATTGATGATTTTATAAGCGATCAAATTTATTAAAGGAATCATGTTTTCCAGGTCCGTGATAGATTGACAGCCTACATTCATACACCTCAATATCTACAGCTTCTGTTTGATCTCCGAGTGTATTGTTGTAAGTCAAGCTTCGAGTGATTGAGTATGTGAGTGAGTGAGTGAGTGAGTGAGTGAGTGAGTGAGTGAGTGAGTGAGTGAGTGAGTGGGTGAGTGAGCGAGTGAGTAAGAAGTTACGTATTAGTGAGCAAGTGATTGGTGAGTGGGTAGTTAAGTCTGAGTGGATGAGTAGTAACACAACGTGATTGAGTGAGTGAGGGGGTGGGTGAGTGAGTGAGTAAGAAGTTACGTATGAGTGATCTAGTTAGTGAGTGAATGAGTATCTGGTGAGTGGGTTGTTAAGTGTGAGTGGATGAGTAGTTACGTGTGAGTGAGTGAGTTAGCGAGCGACTTGATTAGTGAGTTTTGTAAAGTGGATAGTTAAGTGTGGATGAGCAAGTGAGTTGGTGAGTTGTGAGTGGCTACTTCAGTGTGAGTGAGGGAGGGAGTGAGCCAGTTAATGTGTGAGTTGATGAGTAGTTAAGTGGGTAGTTAGGTATGAGTGAGGTCAAGTAAGTCTTTGTGATTAACTTAACAACAGTGTGATAGTCAGTTAATCATTGCGATGAACTTTGAAACAGGACGTTGCTCGCTTTGTCATTCCGCTCTCTGAACATTAGCTTCCAACAAATCAGTCGACCACATCGCAATGGTTGATCTGTTCATACTAACAGGCTATCAGAGCAAGCGGGGAACAGCTCGTGTTGACGAGTTCGTCAACGTCGGTTCATTGTGCAATTGGAAAACATTTCATGGAGCACGTATACCAGAGTACAGGCAGCAGAGTTTCGAAACAAGCCCTTCACTTAACGATAATATTAAACACTGAATAGATGAATAACTTACCAACAAAAACCACTTCTTACCACAGGGATAGGACTAAACGCACGATATTTTGCACTATTGCCTAAGAATACATCATGCCAAACAAAAGAAGAGCTGACAGAGATCGTGATAGTTTCGGTGCCCGGTCCTCGTTCATCATGGTACATAAGTCGTGGATGTCAGTAGAGAGCCTCGCCTTCTACTGTTCAAGTCCTGTTCGTCATGGTCTCTTGACGAAGGAAACAACACCACTTTGAGCGCATAATATATATATATTCTTTTGGTGTTATTCACTATGTGTCCTCTAGCTCTCTCTCTCTCTATCTCTCTCTCTCTCTCTCTCTCTCTCTCTCTCTCTCTCTCTCTCTCTCTCTCTCTCTCTCTCTCTCTCTCTGAGATAAGCTGTGTTTCTGATTCATTTCAACTTGTATATCTCTGGTTCAATTGAAACATTGCAACTCAACCAGGACCAAATATCAATTATCCTCTCGGCTCAATCAGTCTCATCCCTTTATAAGCCTGAAGAATATGTCTGTATATATATATATATATATATATATATATATATATATATATATATATATATATATATATATATATATATATATATATATATATATATATATAACTATATATATAACTATATATATATATATTTATATATATATACATATATATAAATATATATAAATATATATATATAGAATATCAACGTGTCGTGGTCGTTAGCAGTAATAGGCCATCTCAGAAGTTACACATGGTCTGTTTCAATCACGTTTGCCTGGTTAGCCACTTTCCCTCGGGCACCTATGCTGCCAATTTCACTTCTGTATGTCTGATAATGCCACACGCACGAGGTGACACCTACATTGGTGTGCATCTGCATTCATACTCATCATTATCTACAGCTTCTGTTTGATCTCTGAGTGTGTTCCTGAAAGTTAAACTTCAATCGAATTAATCAAGCGCATAATTTTAGCGTCCAAGTCGGGAAGCAGATTATCTGAAGAAATGGGAAACAGCACACGGTGTCAAGATTGGTTAAAAGATACCATTGAATTAGGGAGTAAGCGGGTGACTAAGTGCAAGTTATTGAGTGAGTGACTGAGTGAGTGAGTGGATGATTGGGTAGTTGAGTGTGAGTGAGTTAGTGAGTGAGTGAAAGGGTGAGTGAACGAGTGAGTGAGTGAGTAAGTAGGTAAGTATGAGTGAGTGAGTGACTGGTGAGTGGGTAGTTAAGTGTGAGTGGGTGAGTAGTTACGTGTAAATGAGTGAGTGAGTGAGCGAGCGACTTGATGAGTGAGTTAGTGAGTTGTTAAGTGGATAGTTAAGTATGGATGAGGGAGTAAGTTGCTGAGTGGTGAGTGGTTACCTAAGTGTGAGTGAGTGAGTGAGAGAGTGAGCGATGAATGAGTTAATGAGTAATTAAGTGTGTAGTTAGGTAGGGTGAGGGTCAAGTAAGTCATTGTGATTAACTTAGCAACAGGGCGGTAGTCAGCTAATCAATGCTATGCACTTTGAAACAGGACGTTGCTTGCCTAGTCATTCCGCTATCTGAACTTAAGCTTCCAACAAATCAGTCGACCACATCGCAATGGTGATATGGCTGTCGGAGCAAGCGGGGAATAGCTCGTGTTGACGATTTCGTCAACGTCGGTTTATCGCGCATTTGGAAAACATTTCATGGAACACCTATGCGAGAGTACAGGCAGCAGAGGTTTGAAACGAGACCCGTCACTAAACGATAATATTAAACACCTGAGCGAATGTGCAGCAGCGGCTATAGGGAATAGCTGAATAACTTACGCAACAAGAAAAACATATTACTTTCCTAAACGCTCGATATTTTTCACTCTTGCCTAAGAATACATCATGCCAAACAAAAAAAAGCTACAAGAGATCGTGATTATTTCGGAGCCCCGCCCTCATTCATCATGTTACGTCAGTCGTGGATGTCAGTAGAAAGTCTCGCCTTCTATTCAAGTCCTGCTCGTCACGGTCTCTTGATTAAGGAAATAACACAACTCTGAGCGCATACTATATACATTCGTTTTTATGCTATTCACTTTGTGTGCTCAAGCTCTCTCTCTCTCTCTCTGTCTGTCTGTCAATTCAATCAACTTCTAAGCTGAATAAGCTTCTTTCTTTAATCAGTCTCTCAGCTCAATCATGCTTCGATTAATACATCTCTTTTATGCTTCCATTAATAGATCACCCGGTGTATGTCAATATCTGAGTTAATTTTAATGACTAGAGAACTGATATTAACGATTTTATGAGCAATCGAAAATTTGACGAAAATTTACTAATTGAAATTTGCTTTTTCAACTCAACGCGCTTTGAAAACGACAAATATATTGATTGCATATGTCCATTACGAAAGTTTAGAAATTCCATCAGCTTTCAGAAAATGCAAAAAAATTACGATCGGACGATAATTAATGAATCAATTGCGAAATTAAAAAGTTTAGAGATTTTGGCTACCAGAAATTTTCGACCTGCTACGATTTTTTTCACGATGCATTATTGACAACTAAGTATATTTAGAAAAAGTTTATAATTACATTATACATTCGGAATATGTTAACTGTATTGAAATTTCATTCTAAAGCATGGACGAATTGAGCATTGACATTTTGTCATATTTTAAAAACTTTGATGCTTTCGTGACCGGAAGGGACGTCATCGACATCCATGAGATCTGGGAATCCGACTAGAAATGTCATGGAGCACATGTAACCAAATTTTTATTATCATCGGACATGCAATGACGGTTTTATAGGCGCTAGTTCGAGATACTATTTTTTCACTAATTCGACCTTAGTTTTGGGTCAAGGTCAAAACAAAACCTCTCGGTTCTGTGCATAATCCATGCCTAGTAATTGAAGAAAAAATACATTGAAAATATCAAAAATTGCGACCTGTAACGCGGATCAAAAAAATGTTAACAAACATCCAAAAAACAAGCCAGCGCCGAGCCATCAGAAATGACACCCACTGTACTTCAAACTTACTTTATGAGAGAACTGTCATATATTTTGAGCAGAAAATTTTACACCTGTGTTCAGAATTGAATGGGCTTCCCTCGAGCGCAGACAAATTCACGATACGACCATTCACGTCGGACGAACGACGCTATAACTTCAGATTTGAGTACCGTTTTTGCTGTGATTCGTTCGAAACCGGAAGTGACGCAACCGATATCAATAAAATTTGCGGATTAGATTCGCGCTGTTGATGTCAACACCTGATTTAATTTTTATCACCATTGAACTGATATTTACGATTTTATTAGCAATCGAAAATTTGACGAAAATTGACTGAGTGAAATTTGGTTTTTCAACTCAACGCGCTTTGAAAACGACAAATATATTGATTGCATATGTCAATTATGAAAGTTTGGTAATTCCATCAGCTTTCCGAAAATGTAAATTTTGTTACGATCGGACCATAATTAATGAATATATTGCGAAATTAAAAAGTTTAGAGATTTTGGCTACCAGCAATTTTCGACCTGCTACGATTTTTGTTACGATGCATTATTTACAACTAAGTATATTTAGAAAAAGTTTACAATTACATTACACTTTCAGAATATGTTGACTGTATTGATATTTAATTGTTAAGCATGGACATATTGAGCATTGAACTTGGGTCATTTTTTTTTAAAACTTTGATGCTTTCGTGACCGGAAGTGACGTCATCGACATCCACAATATTTTAGGATACGTCTTAGTATGTTGCGGATAACATATAAACCAATTTTTATTACCATCGGACATGTATTGACGGTTTTATAAGCGTTCGAAATATTCATGAAATATTTGTTGACATTTGGAATGATACCACGATTTTTCGACCTGGGGGGCTTGGGAAAACCGTTGGTTGGATGGTCCAATATATGATTAAAATAAGTTTGCAATTGGAATGAGCTACACGATGATGTAAATTATGTAACGATCCTATCATTATTAACGGAGTTATTCGAGATACTAGTTTTTCACTTATTCGATGACCTTGACCTTAGTTTTGGGTCAAGGTCAAAACAAAACCTCTCGGTTCTGCGCATTATTCATGCCTAGCGATTGAAGAAAAAATCAATTGAAAATATCAAAAATTGCGACCTGTATCGCGAAACAAAAAAATGTTTACAAACATCCAAACATCCAAACTTACAAACGCGACTGACCAACGTAACTTGGCGTTATGATTACGCCAAGTTAATAACAAACTTACAAACCGGGCCGATCGCCATAACTTGGCGTTATGACAACGCCAAGTTAACAAGGTCAAAACAAAACCTCTCGGTTCTGCGCATCAATCACGCCTAACGATTGAAGAAGAAAAAAATGGAAAATTTCAAAAATTGCGACCTGTATCGCGAAACAAAAAAATGTTAACTAACATACATCAAAGATTATAGAACAACAAGATGGGCGACTCGCCGCATTGCCTATGGCACTTCCGTTATGCAAGCGATTGGTGCGCCACCATGCGGTTGGCGTTCACATTAAGCCGGCCCGCTGTGGCTAGAGTGACGGGCTGTGCAGTTTGACGAAAGAACGTAGCTAATAAACTTCTAAAGTTAGATTCAATTGATGCGAACTTAGTGCTTGTTCTCTCTTCTAACCTTTCTCGCGTTTACTATTTACGAAATATCAAGAAATCAATGAACACTGGTAAATGTTCAGTCAAATAAGGCGCGGAATCGTAACAGCACTGATATGAATCGGCGGAAGCATTGCTCATAATCTGGGTCAAAAATATGAAGGCTAACGAATCATGACACACTCTGCATGGTTTCAGAATTTAATCAACCAGGCAATCGTCATAAACCACACATCACCACAAGCACCTAGCCAGAAATATCAGGCCCTGAATTCGAATTCATGACCAGCAATCCCTCAGCACAATTTGCTGGTGTGGTCTATTCTATTGTAACGACCTTATGGGAGGGTGTCGGCGCTCAAAACCTGTGGCAAACTGTACGCAAAGCTCATATATACCGATCAGCTCACAATAAATTGAAGATCTGTGCATAAAACGAAATCACCATTGAAAACCATTGTGCTCAAAGGAGATTTTAATTGCGAATTCGTTTTTATCCATAAATCGAATAAAAACACTAATTGGTAGATACAAGATGTGCGAGGTTAGGCATAGGTTTTGAGCGACTAACACCTTACACCAAGGCGCCATTACAATTAAATTGACCTCTACAACAAAGTGCACAGAGGGACCTCTGTCCCATAATCCAGATACAGGGCCTGATATATTTGACTAAGAAGAATCAACAAAATGCTGTATGAGCAAATACAAAACTCATATGTGACTGAATTTTATTGTTTTCCTGTTTTTCCACACCCCTTTGCATGACAGGTCTCTTGAACCTAACTTTAAAGTGAAATGAAGTCTCATAGTCACAAAGAGATTGACCACCATTTTGTCAAGGCTGCACCTTTTGGATCCGCTACTGGAACAAATGATGTTACTTAAGCAAGTTAGTTTTGATAAAGCCGTGGTAATCTTGACTCGAACCCTATCTTGGTGAATGGCAGTGGCTACCACATCCCTATAGGCGGTTTCAAGTAATTTGATCACCCCCAGAATGTCAACATTTGGTGCATGAAGACCATTTGTGGCTTGATTGTACCTTTTGTTGACAAGTAGCACATGCTCAGGGTCGGTTTCATTAATGTCATCTGCAATTCACCGAAAGCACTGTTCACATGCCTTCACTTTCATCTTCTTGCACATATACTCTCCTATATATGCCAAAATGTTACCCTCTTGCAAAGAGATCTTGGTGTCACGGTTCACTGCCTGGGGAGCACCATCACTGACATCAAGTCCTTTACTGATGGAGGGAGGTCCAGCATCGATGCCCATTCGTGATCTTCTGTCACATCGGTGGGACCTGGCACTGAGGCAGTAGCCCTGGCCAAAGCACCCCCTTTGTTACTGCTAAGGGAGAACAAAAAGGCATCGACATCTTCTTTACAATTACCTGATTTGCTTGGCAACAACAGGGCATCAACCAGTACTTGTCGAAATGCTGTTCGGAATTGTTGAGTATCAGGGTTGTACCTCTGGCCGCCTTTCCCTCTTACGACTGAGAACAGGTTCTCTAAGCATTCCTGGTTAAGGCGATTTGTGATGAGGAAGGCAAAACCATGTTCATTTTGGAAGCTCTCCCACAGTTGCATAAGGCAGTTGATGGTCAAAGTCCACCCTTCTAGGCAAGGCAGAGCCCTGACTTTGCTGGGCTTAATGGTTAGCAGCCATTCCTTAATCTCAGCCAGGAAAGCCATATGGGTTGAGTTTGTAGATATTGCACTGTGCATTGGGGCAGAGTTATGAAAGGTTTGACTGTTGAAACGGTTGAACAGCTTATCCATATTTTCAATAAAGTTTGCTGTATGTTGTGCTTCTTCAGGGAGGGCACCTAGGCTGACCATTGTGGTGTGATGCCTGCTGCCACTGAATGGCTGAAGACTTGTGTTGCATACTTAACGCGGAGTGTGGAAAAGGAAGGAAGCTCAATATGCTTTGCTGTTTTTTTCACGTTGTTGCGGACACTTTTCAGATGGGGTAGATCATACATGACAAAAATTTTATTATTGTTGTGTAGGAACCAAGGCTCCTTCTTAATGGCTCCCATGTGCACCTGCAACATGTTCCTGTTGTTCGAGCCTTGGTCTCCAATGACGACTTTCACTGTAAGACCAAAACCCTCCACCTCGTCTCTCCCAGGGTTGTAGGAAACCCCTTCCTTGTTTGCCATCTCATACAGTATTATGGCACACACCTTGGACTTGGCCTGCATAGATCTTGAGAGCCTCAAAGACTTCTCTGTTGAACCCCCAGTAGATCTGTCAGCAATAGAAAAACAGACAGAAAGGAGTTTAGATCAATACAGCCTGACAACAAATACATTTCAAGTTTATATTTAAGTACAAATCCTAGATACATATAATCTGTGGTCAACATTTCACAGTGAATTTAATTGCAAACATAATCATGGCAAATAAGGGTGTGCCTTTTCCATCACAACTTTATCTGGGTTATTGGTTTGCAGTATGTTGTGTGTATGGGAGGGCACCTAGGCTGACAAACTTTACCCAGATAATATGATCCTATGATACCATAGATATAGTTTCCCACAGAAGCGACTGACTTAACACTATTTTAATGGCAAATTGTTTAAAGAATGGCTCTACGACTTCGAAATCATTACTGCAAATATCGGTCAGTTGCGAAACACACATATTATCGTCCATCAGTAGCATTTCAAAAAGACATCAAAATCTATAATTTGACAATGTTCTATAAAAACCATCAAAGTTTCGAGTGTACTTACCTTTCCTCGTCCTTAGGAAACTTAAAAAATGACAGGTCAGGCCGAGCAGAGTATTTATTCGACATCCAAAAGCAGCGCAAAGCGCGGAACCTATCCCGGCCATGTTTACTTCACCGAAAAACACCATCCGCTAGATGGCGCTGTGAGAATACGATAACCACAGGGTGGCTGCGAGTCGCCTATCTTGTCAATTCTATAATCTTTGCATACATACATCCAAACATACAAACCGGACCGATCGCCATAACTTGGCGTTATGACGCCAAGTTAATAAAAGATTTTTGCTGGTGGTATGAAGAAAGTAATTGCTGTTTGCCACCGTTTGCACGTTATGATGTTATTCTGTGATTCTCTATTAATTGTTCTATTTATGAATATGTTTGTTTAAATGTATGAAATACCATATGTTGCAGGAAACATAATATACTTGTGAACGTTGAGACATGATTGGTACACTTACCATGTGTCAAGACCTTCCATTTCTCTGAATAAAAGAAAACCAATATTGAATGCCTGGATACCTCATGCTATAAATAATGATGTAGATTTTGCATCATGGTACGCTGAAATAATTTCGTGTTTCGGGATGGTATACTGTTAACGCTAATTTGTCTCAAGCTACGTCTAATACATTCTCCTGTAACATATCACACAGGAACAATCCCAGAGAGGAGCAACCATTGTGATGGCATTAGCTTTGCCGCCATAGACAAGAGAAGTTAAAAGAAATGTATGCTCCTTGTGTTTCTGGCCGTATTCACTATCGTTGACATATGCCTTCCAAATATGAAGAATTGTTTTTAAATGTTTACAGAAAATGATATTAATTCTTAAAATACATACAATAATACTTGTGTGTGTCTATATGATATTAACCGCAACATCCCCCGCTCCTGTGCAGTTTGTTCCTGAGCGGGATGCATATTAGCGTTTCTCTCTTAGCTACGTTGACCCCCTGATGTGACTGGTTATCACATATATAAGAGTAATAAATTATGATATTCGGTTCCGATACACACTAGAAAAATGATGATGACAGATGGGTAAAACGTTTAAAACGGTTGTTAAGTATAATTAAAATTTAAATGCTCACTTTTCACAGTTGAGCTGAGGTATAAGTTCGACAAAACACGTGGAGGATTTAATCGCACAAATAAAAGTCGCAGCGTTCTCTTGACCTCTTGTATACTCGGTGCTACAAGCTGATTAATGACTCGCCAGATCTCTACCGCCTGCTTTGTCCGCCTACAGCTTGAACTAGCATAGCCAATCTGCATGTTTAACGGGGATGCTGTCCAAGTTCGTGACCTCTATTTTGAGCGCCTAATTGTCCTACTGCTAAGTTTATGACTCTGGCATGATCCCAATATTGTGACTGTTCGAAGCGGCCTACCTGACAGGGTCGATTATTAACTACAGTTGAATCCCGTTGCAGACACCAAAAGCTATGCAAGTTATGAATGTAAAAGTCTAATCTGGTTTTATAGATGATCAATCGCATAATTTTTTTTAATGAAAATTGTCGTGACATATTAGTGTAACAAGAGAACGCCGTACGAAAGTTCCACTACCGTTATTGAAATTTTGCTTAAAACCCAAGAACAGCACAATGTTATGCGAAAGTTTCCGTAACTTTATAGATATCTTTGATTAGTCATTTATTTTGATAATTTTGCCGCTATGCTTCCCAAAACTTTAAAGTTTTATAACGATATAGTTAGCGGAACGTTATGCGTTTGCTGGGTATGATATAAAATAAAAATTGAAATAATTTGGACATGATCGACCTTCCTACTATGATATACAAATTACCACAATGAAAAGGATCTTTACAATCAATGGTTTATATTATGTAATTGAAGGATATTTTTGAGGTTGAACGTGGTTGAACTAAATCAGTGAATGCAGGAAATACACCTGGCCGCAAAATATCTATTATACTAAGTTGTTCTCTAGATTTCGGGCATCTAATTAGTACTGCTTCAACATGGGCGAAACCTGATAAGATGCTTAATGATGACGGCACACACCACTTCTTGACTGATGAAAGTAACCGTCTGTCACGGTGTTATGACGCTGGCTGCGACGTCAGCGTGTCACGTCATGCCACGCGCTCAATATCCTTATTATCTTTCTAATTCAGGCCACTGTGGTCACCTTTGTCTGAATATGTAAGGTTCTGGGATGGCCCCGTCAATTACAGTCGTATATAGCCATTTTATCCACAGTTGCCATCAACTCCCTGAAATACACCATGTTTGATATTCCAGTGAAACAAGCCCAAAACATAGAGCAAATAATCATATATATAGGTATGTAGTGATTCGTCGATGGACTGCGAATTATCCTTGCATCTGGTAACTATTACCATGATATTCATGTTCTATTCGTGATAGGTAGACGCATTAAATCTCATTCAAGATTGCCTTTACACATGTGATCGAATACCTCAAATATAGTCAAGATATGCAGAGCAGGGCAAAATATAGATACTATGCAATTAATTTCTACACATACGATGTTAAAATTGAATTCTTGGAAAAAATGTTATACGCCGGAGCCTGGGTTCACATGAAGATCACTTTTATAATCATGCCATAATGTTCTTCATCGCCGGCAAGACATCTTAACCAGTAAACTACGGTAGGCAATCTTGTCAGGTGTAGCATGTGAGATATATGAAGCGTTAATTGGAAGATTAACAGTCTAATTCAGTTAAGCGTTATTTTATCAAACATCATCCATATAATATGATCATCTATCATGTAATGTCTTGTTACGTCGGATCTATCCAGTCCAAGACATAAGTTATCGTTGGCAGTTAGAATAATTGTTAAGGGTAGGAGGTATTCTGCATTGGCGGACTTCAAATGTTCTGCAAGGTTGTGAAAGCCACCGTTTCCCGCTCCGCCGCGACTGTTGGCAACTGATGCGTTACTGTGTGTTTAACTGGGGTATTAGGGCCGCTGCCTCGATCCCAAGACAGCTGATAAGAGGTGGCGAGAGTCTGTCGATTCACGTGCTCTCGGCATGCCGAATTACATCAACATTTGCCATCCCCCTTATTACTTCATGATTAAAGCGATATGAGATCAACGTCCATCATAATTCGTTTGTATTGCATTCCTAGTATAGAAAACCCATTTAACTTAAACCCATTTTACTCAAAATATCAAAGCGCCAATGAAGATCTGTTACAATTTACATCTGCTATATTGTCAAAGACTATGGGATAGATTAAGTAGCTAGCAATGGGCACAGTTATGATTTGCTAAACGTCTCAGTCTGGTGAAGGACTGGATATATGTTGTTGATAATAAAGGGAATGTTAAGGCGAATACGCATAGGTTATTACTACCGACACCCAGGATGTATGAACTTAGTTAGGTTCATTCGTCAGGTATGTTCGCTTATCTACTCGCAAGACATATTTAGAATATTGTGTCATGTTTGGTCTCATGTCAAGGAACAATTGATTTAATTTTCGATAAGAACCAACGTGTCCATGACGTCAACTTCATTTCCGGAATCGCGTGAAATGAAATCACTGATTATGCTCTTCACTCGCATTATCACACCTTCTATAGCATTATCACACCTTCTGTGTCCGGGTGATAATAATGTCAATTTATCGACGACCATGAATAGGATCATTGTAAAACATACATAGGTATTTGGAGCAAGACTAGTACTACAGTGCTAAAAAGTGTGACGTCACATAGCTGATTTTGACGAGATCACTATGTAGCCCCATATCATATGGAGGCACGTGTTGTTGAGTCCAGTGTGAGTATTTTCGCAATGGGGTCGGACGGGATATTAACGACATCACTTTGTAGCCATATATTTCCGGTGTATAATAGTTCCGTTATCAACGCGATGTGGACGCTCTATCGACTGACCTCTATTTCTTTATTAAAAGATGACGGATTAAATTATATAACATATATTTTCACCAATAAGAAATTAAACTTTTTCCTTATTGTAGCTCACTAAAGCGTTATGGTATTCTCGTTATTTTACTTTTAGTCCCACTATAAATACTTGAGCGATTATAGACAATGTCCACATTGCTTGATGAGGAATAATTCACCATACCTTTATGTATTTAAGTGTTTATCGGTTGATACACTCTTGGTACTGTTATGATATTATTGATGGCACAATGGGTTCTGTAGCTTGATGGCAATGCATAAATCAACACTTAGTAAGATCGAGTGAGTGTGCATGATATCAGGTCATTTTATTTCAGACATGCAGACAAGTGTGCAAAAATATGGAGATAATTGAACAAGATTGTGTAGGAGCTGAATGGTGGCTGTCAAGCATGGTTGTGTCGACCTTGGTTGTGTGGTGAATGGAGAACACTAACAACATTGTAGGGCCGAAAAATGAAAAATATACTTTATTGTTCTTTGGAAACTGGAGATCTTCTTTATTGATAAAGAGTGACCGAAAGGTATAATTCTTTAGCTGAGGGGAGAGATGCACTTAATAAGTGGATAGAAATGAAGATTTACAGTTTAGTAATCTAATGCATGTAAGCTTCAAAGAATCATTCAAGGGTGCAAAAAACAAATGCACAGCAGTATGATGCTGTCATGCAGGCTGTACAGCTTTAATATTATGAATGAATGAATGGGAAGTTGTTAGGTTTGAAAGTTTAAGGTCGAAACGGGAAAAAACCTGTTGCTAAGTAAATTTAAACTGTGCACGAGGGGATAGTACCAACTGGCATGCCGCGAGCAGGCTACCCAACCCTAACTCCTGTGGAGGGGGTTGGTAGGTTTTTCCTATAAGGCTCAGACCGGCTGGGAAAAAGGGGAGTGTACTCTCCCCACCCCCCAACTGGCAACTTATTGAGATCTATGATGAATGATTGATGCAAGTTGATAGACATTCAATAAACATGCAAAAGTTTAATACTGATTATGCTAGTGAATAGACTTAAGGGAAATATTTGATGAACTGTACTAAAGGTATGGTAGGAGAAGGGAAATTGCTACTTTTCAGTAATTCAACATTAAAGTCTTGTCTATGGCTTGTTTGTATTTTCGGGAGGATCCACGCTTGCTGAGTTGAAACACCTCGCAGGAGACCTTAGACACACAGACAAACTAGGAGGCAGTATATCAAATGGCTAACAATGTTTAAAGGAGGCAGTGCAGTTCCATAAAATATAATGACTAATGTTATGTTATGGGCGAGAAATGATTGATAAAATACTGCAGCAATTTTAAACACTCAAATTTCATAATATATGTGAGATACCTGCATCGCTTTGTCTCACACACAAATACATATAACTGGAACGGGACGGCCAAACCTGGGGCGCTGCTGTGGAACCATTTACAACATTTATACGTGCACAAACATATTTACACAGGGAATATGTACAAACAGACGTAGTAATAATGGGGTGTCAACTTATTAACAGCAACATATGGTGTCCATCTCTTCACCTGAGCTGTATTTATCAATAAGATCTTCTTCATCAGATTCATCTAATTCTCCTCTACTAAAAACAACATTCTGGACTGGTACATCTGAACTAACGGGATTAAAAAGCACACCAATTGACTGCAGCCTGTCACGGAGATCACAAACCTGACTACGTATAAGGGTAGATAAGCCCCTGCCATATATTGATTCATCATTTCTATCTACATTTTTCAAATCCCTAACCTGGCAATTAAAAAAATCAACCAAAGCAGACATATCTTGCTTGACCTTGATTTTTTCCTCCGAGGCCCTTTCCTTCAAGAAGGTGCTGTCCAAAACTTGTCTCCTGAATTTGTTTGGTAGGACACTAGGCATTTGGGAAATGGAGGTGCCGTCATTGACCTGAAGATGAGACATACAATCAGCATACACAGAAACCTCCATGCATTTGTAAAATTGCTTTAAAAAATCAATTAAACCATCATGTTTTATCATTTAGATAAACTTTATTAATTTAATCATGGCAGACAATCAATGATTCAGTTACAAACCATATACTCCAAGGTGGTGTACACTTGGGCTTGGGGTGAAGATATCTCACAGTACTGAAGATGATGTGGGAAGGGACTGTTATGAGAGGTGAACTGTCCATTGTTGTACAGATGCACTGAAGCATGCAAACCCTTCACCACACGCTTGATTTGTCCAATGATGCGATTGGCAATGGCTTGTCCATCTACAAATGTAGCATTTTATGCAATGACTGTTAAGTTGGATTTTGGCAACTTACATTCTAATATATGAAACTTCTTTACATTCACTACCTGAATATTTCTGTTTAGTAGATATTAGGAAGTCCTTTTCCGCAGCTTGCTGCCTCATTCTGAACAGCATTTTCATCTTGCGGCCATCCTCAATTGCAGTTATCTCTTGCTGGTACTTAGGGTTCTCCGGTGTCCATCTCTTGATTTTTTTTTTGCTGTTCAATTGTAGACAGCTTCTTGTCTAACCTCTTATCAAAATATATATATCTGATGAAGTTAATATATATATAGATATGAAACATTTAATGTGAGGTCAATAGGCCTTGAAGCTCTGCTGCTTTTGACACGAATCTGAATAACGAGTTATGACTACATTAAATCATAACAATTGAAGTTTGATACATATTCAATGACTGAACACTAAGGTGACGAGTTTTAGATCTAATGGTTTACAGACCCGCCGACAAATATTTTCCGAACTTCCAAATAAAAATAGAATAGATGAAGAAATTCAGGTTAAATATGTACAAAATAAGGTATTATCGAGCGAAATCCTCGGAATCCGCTCGGGCAAAGCCATTTTCATGTCAACAAACCAATCACATGACCGAGTATTGTCACGTGACGGTGTTCGGGTTTTGGTCATTTCCGTCACCACTTGGGAATCTCCGTACTCGCTTCTTATAGAGGCAGATTTAGCACTATTTCAAGGCACTGGTTTTTCCCTCCACCACCCAACAAGCATTTTTTATAAAAAAATCTGTAAACCATGAAATCAAAAACCCGTCGCCTAATCCCATAGTTACAATATATTTTTTATAAGTTTCCATAAATAACTCGGAGGTCCAAGACTGATGTTTAGTTTGTAGGGTGCAATTGTGATGAGAGGCATCCGTGTGTAATTAAGGCTTCCTTACTAACCAAACGTGCCACAACAAAAGTATAGCTGAAAAATGTTTACAATAGTTACATACAAGGTGAGCTTGGCTGTGATCCTCATGGTAGTGTCGACATCATCTGAGTCAAGTAGTCCAGACTGAAGCTGTGATCTGAAAATAACCATAAAACCACCCAAAGATAGAATACTAAAACTATGACAAACACCACAATAATTCAGTACTACTGTACTAGCATTATTATAATAAATCAGTTGATATATTAAATGTAGATAAAACATACATACCTGATGGCATAAACTTGCATGAGCTCCTTAACATAGCGTGTGCTCCATGCCTTGGGTGCTATTACAAACATTTCATCATTTATAGATTGAAACTCCTACTTATCTGTCAGGATATCAACTAAAGGGAGTATACCAATGTCATATAACAATATTTACCGGTTTTTTGGATGACCATCTTTTTTTGGACAAGAAGTGTCACTTCTTCATTCTTCCATTTCTCTATTAGCATATGGTTGGAAATGTGGTCTCCTGTGGCTTCTAGTACACAAATGAGTACATAAACTTTGTGCTAGAAGACAATGAAAGTGATATTTAATCATTTAAATAATTGTTACCCGTTTCTCTATACCGATACAAGAGCTCTTGGATTTTCTCTTCCGCAGCCAATTCAATTGCTTCTGCTTTCTTCATCTTGTCAACCAGTGAGTATTCTGTGTTGTAAAATAAATGCATGAGTATATTGTGTTCACTTTAATGTTTTCCATCTATTATGTGTACGACTGGTCAGTCACATACCAAGTACTGTTTTCTTCTTTGTTGCATAGTGATGAATGGCTGTGGTAAGCATTTCTCTACGATGAAGTGGAGTCATTTCTTTGGTTGTGCTAGCAAATAATCGCAGGTATGACCACAAGCGCTCAAGCTGTTCGCCATTCATCAATCCAAAGCCTTTGAGCCGACGTGGGTTCATTGTAACCTGTGGAACAATATCATAATAAATTACAACAAGTTATTTAAATGTACAGATAAAATAAATTATTGATCAATTATATCTTCCAAGTTTGTCAAGTACAGGTAGTGATTTCATAATATACCTGACAATCCCCCTTGTGACCATATGCATGGAATACAGGAATAGCAAATGTCATCTCTGCTATTTCAGAGAGCAAATCAGGTCTTTTCTGCAGCATAAGAATATATGTATAAATATTTGTGGAAAAAAGTTCAACATCTCAAATGCAATTAACTTGGTTGCGACACAACTGACCTGGAGATAGGCTTTCAGCATGCATGCAATATCATACAGTACATTCTTTTGCAGATCTGATTCAGCCCCAAACTGACATATTGGATATGCCAGACTGTAGCACATACAAGCATTAATTGAGAACCGATTTATGCACTTAATTATATTTGGTTGATGTTCCACACATTTTCTGCAATCAATAGCATGATCTCACCGCTCCCCATGTCTCATATCCAGAAACTTATATGGAACTTCATGACGACAGGCGGACCCAAACACACCAGTTACTGTTAACTTGGCTGCTTTGTTCTTACTCCTCACAGCAGAAGCTGCTTGGAAATTGCTGCATTCCTATAAAAATAGTTCCATCTGAGGACCTCAGCAGAATGCTTATGAATGTAAAATGAGCGCAGATATATCGTAAAGAGAACTTACCCTTTGTGCATCATTTTTCTCTGTTAATTGGCTGTCAACAAAGCTATCTTCAACATCTTGGTCCAAAAAGTACTGTGTTGGCATGTTGGCATGTTCACTGCCTCGACCAGAGTTTAACTTATGGACAAGACCAAAGTTACCATCCAAAGCAAGGTCAAGCTGCTCACTTGTCTGAAATGAGAGCAAGAAGATTCAGTTATAAAGGGCTGATCATACAGGAATAGTGTGTGTGTGTGAAAGAGAGAGATAAAGTGTGTGTGTGTGTGTGTATGTGTGTGTGCACATCTGACTATAACATTGATTGAACAAACCTTAGGGCAGGCTGGACATTCAGTAAGCCAAGAAACAGGCAATACAGGTGATGTTGGGGCATCCCTCATCTTCTGCCACAGTTGTCGATACTCATGGAGCGTTTCACCGCGACTGATGCTGGACAGGGTGGAGGACTCCTTTTGTTACACAAATGGAATTATGAAGTTATCACATATATCACATGTTAATCTACTAGTAAGATGTATAGCATGCATATTACCTTGCTCAACTTCGAGGATGAGCGCATATCAGTCGAAGCGACAAATGCCTGCACTGAAATCTGTGCCTCAAGTGATAGGCACTGCAGTTGGTCAAGCAACCTTACTGAAACTGCTATTCCTGGTTTGGTAGGGGTCAATGGCCAGAAGCCGTGCCTTAAGAGCGTTGTAAGGTCACTCTCTTCCCAGCTACAGTGAACTGTTACACCCGAGTGGGTGCGCCCTGCACAGCCGTAACATGCATTAATAGATAAGCATAAATGATATGCATGCACATATACCTTACATTTTTTTCATCTCAGTTATTGTGTAACCTTATATTTATCAAATTTATGAAAGTTCATATGCATAATCGGCTAAATTTTTGTGCGGCAAAGATGATACGGTTAGGTGGGTTGCTTATTTCTCTTAACTTACCTAAATCATCAATAAGAGTAATAATGAAGGTGCGTCCATGGGATGCGTGGGTATCCTTGATTTGCTTCACATCCGGTATTTCAGCAGTGATAAAATGATTGCCCGGAATGGAGCAACACCATCCCAAAAATATCACAAGTAAATGTCAGCAGCAGTTATGTTTGTTCATTATTAATAAAACAACAGTGGAGACATACCTGCCACTCCTGAATCAGATGTAGTGGCTGTGTTCGGTGCGTGTCTATAATGCAGCCATAGCAGAGACATATTCCAGACAGGCAATCAGAACAACGAAAGGGTGCATCTGTACTGCCACAGCATCAGCAGTGAGGGGAAATCGGATGAGCCTCCTTTGAAACCACTGTCTGTTGGATAGTTTCCCTTAGACTAGCCCAGGTATTTTTTCCTCGTTCTTTATTTGCTTGGTATGTCTTGCTGGCTATGTACGACAACATACGCACTATTAGGTTTGTTAAATCGGAGAACAAAATTACCAAGGGCAATGCTAGTTGATTGAGGATCACTAGACAATGTGAGGGCAGATATTGTGTTTATATATAGGTTTTTACCTGTAGCAGCTGCGTCAGGCAGAGGATCATCATCACATATTGGTTCATCAGAATTGTTTACAGTCTGCTGGATATTAGAACCCACGGTCTGCTCCCCTGGTGTGGGGTAACATGGTAACCGGTGAATTGATGGCTTTCGACCAGGAGCCTTGTCATAGACCTTCAATCTTATACTAGGTCGCACTCGGACAGACAATGCACCCCTTCAACAGAAAAGGTACATTTTAATCTTTTTAATATATCACACTGAACAGCCTTTCCGACTTAATTCCGTCATTTTAGCATCTCAAAAAAAGTAAGTAACAAATGAAATTGCTTAAAACTTCTCTAAAGGTTGTTCTAAGATGGTGCTCACTGTTCGCTTGTAATCAACTATTTAAAATAACAACGATATTGTTGACAGCTATACATTTTGAATATCTAAAGACATGAGGAGATGTTACCAGGTCCAGGCCGAGCCTGGATTTCCAGGACGTCCTGGAATTCCAACCCGTCCTGTAAAATCAGCCGAACCGCCCGCATTATCGCCCAAGCCCACTCGATTTCTGAATCCACATACACTGCGCTCAGGGTTATTATTCGTTTTTAATTTTTGCGGCGCAAGTTGTTTTCTTTCACAAACTATAATTATAAACCTTAAAATCTATTTGTGCATGTTTATTAATGTATCAATTTACGATGTAGCCTGGTAGACTATGCCGATTGTAGGTCTACTTGCGATGGCTCACACAGTCACGGTGTGGGGTCTATGAGGTGAAATTTTGCAGTCGATTTGCAGTTACCCACATTTCTTTACACTCTCCAAATAGTCAGATTGTCATTTGGTGTGTTGTGTAAAAACATTTAATTGATCATTTTATTTTTAACAACTAAGCAGACATCCAATTTAGCCCTACAAGGTGTCTGGGTAGACTTGTATTACCGTTCTACTGGGGCTGATATCCAATAGTGCACCAATCTTTTCTGCTTGTATTTGATTGCTATTCCATATGCCACAAACATTGTGAATTGTACTAACAAAATGAAATTTCTTTGCGAGTCCAGTGAATTGCAGATGTCTTACAGCAAACTTGGACCCCAAAGGCACTCTACACCATTTAGTTAGAATTGTTCAATGTTTTCCCATCCCCTGCATGCAAAAAATCATACCGTTGTATGATTGCCCAACGTTATTTGCATGATGTTTGCATGATGTTTTTTATACGTTCTTCCTGAGTTTATTTCCAAAAAAATTGCATGGTCAAACGATGAATCAACAGTTTGTTGGGATTGTTTTATTTCAAGCATTAGTTAAGCCTCATCGTCAAATAAAGGTATGTTCTTGTTAAAATATTGCAACCCTAGAAAATAATAAAGTTTTTGAACAGTATTAAAACATTGCTCCATGTTAGGTGTTAAGAAGGAATTTATTGAATAACAGTATTCCTCGTCATTATTAAAGGGCTGTATAAAATAAATGTACATGTTGCTCCATACATCTATACATTCCAAGGTGTCGTAAAATTTGATAAGAGAGTAATATATGATATTTCCATTTGACTTTCTTCTTGTTCACTTTCCTTCTTTTTCAGCAATCCTAACTGGGCTCACCACCAACAATATCCAAATGGAAGAAACATGGTTTAGGATGACAGAAGAGGAAGGACTGATGGAAAACCCTCTTCACTAAAGCAGAGGAGCTGAGACAAAGGCATAATTGTTGCCAAATAAAATGACAAAAACCAAAAAGTTTTTACTTATACTTACTGAGACAGTTTATGGGCAGAGTATTGTAATACTGGAATAAAGCCCAGTCAACCACCTCATACCCTGCACCCACTGCCACTATCACAAACCCTATGCCTACTAAAAAAATCAAAATTTGAACCTGCTTTACACAACATCTTCCAGACAAATCCCTGTGCCTATAATCTTCACAACACTTCAAACACTGCTTCAACAACAGAAACCAACTTCTTTCAGCCGGAAGGGGACACAAAGATAGATGGATTTCAACATTCATTATTCAAAGTGAAGCATCACACATACAAACCATCTGAACTACACTTGGCTATCAAACAACATCAACTCAACTTGGGGCAGATATTCCCACACCAACCCCTCAAACAGCCCTTCAGGCCCCACCAATTCAAATGCAGTCAAACGTCGACACATCTTTTCAGACGAACATTAATCAGCCACCACCTAAAAGGATGCAGGCAGACATCCACACACTAACATCTCAAGCACTGCAGAGCATCACAACCAAATACAAACACAAGAAAACACACAGCAGGAATTCAAATGTATGCATGAACACATACACACACAAAAAGACTAAAACAAATGCCTGGGTTGGGTGTAAGAATGAAGACCAAAAATGTCATCCATGGGCCAACACAGATGTGTTGGCTGAGGAAGATTTATTGGACAGGGTGTCTCTAACAAGGAATACATCTGTCCATGTTGTAGTTTGTAATCTTTTGCAAGACAGTTGTGTTAATGATTGGCTTTAACATTTAAATGACATTCAAGTCATACTATTAATATTATGGTAGTATTTCTCCTTTGTGCATGCAGATGACAATTTTTTACATGAAATAAATGATAGTTCAATAATCAATTTTATTCCTATTTTTTATTATCCTGGAGAATAATAAAGATAAAGGAGATCTATGGCATTTGAACAATCAATTTTATTCCTATTTTTTATCATCCTGGAGAATAATAAAGATAAAGGAGATCTATGGCATTTGAACAATCTCCACCAGGAAAAGCCCTACAGTTTGAAATAACATTTTTTAATAGTTTATTGTACAAAGTGAGATTAATTTATCACATTTTGAGATAAACTTTATGAATACATATGAAACAACACAAGCTCATTATGTCTTCCAACGATAGTTGGAAGACATATTGGTTTAGCCAGTATTTTTTTTTTTTTTTTTTTTTTCTCCAGTCAAGGTTTTTCGGGCTATTCTCCGGAACGGTTAAACATATCAACATGAAATTTTGGGGAATGATAGATCAAGTTGAGACACAACTGGCGATCCAATTTGACGCGCATGCGCAGTGTTGGAGGCTTATGGGATCGATTTTTCGTCGATTTTTCCCCCATTTTCTGTAACTATCTCCTCCATAACTACTGCAGTTACGAACATATGAGTTATATGGTTGTAACAAGCAATTATCGTAGCATGGAATAGGCGAAAAAAATACTTGTTTTTACCTTTTGTACTTTGTATAATGACGTATATTTTAGAGTACCTATCGCGATTTTTGCTACGAGTTCTCTCCTCGCTGATATCTCTGAAACGGCTGTATTTACGGACATGAAATTTTGTCAGTATTTAGAACTTGGCCTCGTGATAATGATTGTAACAGTATTTTTAGCATTCACAGTAACAAAAAACAGTAAAAAGGACGATTAGTTTCAAGGTTTTCTACTGCAGCAGCTTAGCGGCAGGCTAACAGCAGTTCGTGTTTAAGTAGGCCAAATCTTACGTAATCGACCAGAGGCCGTGGCTGGTTTGCATTGACTTGGGTAGGGGGTCATGTCAAAACAGGCCAAACCTTACATAATCAATCAGCGGCATTCATGCTTTCGTCGTGTATTGACTTTGTGTAGGGGTCATGTCAAAACATCTAAGCGGCAGCAGCTTGTGATCTTATAATTGTGCGCGTTACCAGCTATTCTCGGTCCGTGTATATACTGTCTTTATGTCTCAGCGACAGTGTGCACTGGATGTCCCGGTGCAATCAAAGCGGGTATATATACACAAACACGCATACACGCACATGTATATATATAAATATATATATGTATACACACGGTTTCCGATGCCAAGCTTCCGAGCGCCGAGCAGCTATCTATAAATAGCATATATATGTGAATATTTATAAGTGTGTGTGTTTTATATAGTATATATATATATAGATATATATACATATATATATATATGTATAAATATATATATATATATATATATAAATATAGATATATATACATATATATATATACATATATATATATGCATATCTGTATATGTATATATATATATATATATATATATAGATATATATAGATATATATATATATATATTTATATATACAAACATATATCTATATATCACACATATATGCATATATACATATATACATATATATATATACATATATATATATGTACATACATATATATATATACATATATATATATATACATATATATAAATATACATATATACATAGATATATAAATAAATATATATATATACATATTTATATACATACATATATTTACATATATACATACATATATTTTTGACTTATTTTGATTCTGTAACATAGTATCTGCAAAGATAGAAGTATATGAATAATGCACAAGTCCAACCAATCTAGTCAAAACACCTGATTGTGATCAGTTTTTGCATTCCCAAATCGGCCATTTTGAAATTATTTTTTTTTTCAAATCTCCACTGTTTGACATCTGGACGGTAGATTATTAAAAGCTGTGGTGAAAATGTTCAGCAAAATGTCCTCTTTTAAAGGTCAACTACAATGATTTTCATCATTTCTTTATAATGTGTTTCAAATTGAAGATTAATAACTCATAAACCAACGGGGACCCATAATTCATTGCAACGGCATGCATAAGTACTAAAAATCCACCGATAAAGTTTCATTCGGAAGAAAATACGAAGCCATCTTCTCGATGCCATTTTGCCTCAGTTGGCCGCTAGGTGCACGTTGCGTGACGTCATTCCTGCTGCGCTGCCTCCAAGAGAATTTGACTGCGAGCGAGCGAGCGAAGCGAAAAACGATTGTTTGGATTTTAAAATTACACCGTTTTAACAAGCCATGTCGTCTTTTGATAAAGTTTACGAGTCCCCATAGCATAACATTGGGGCAAATCATGTCTATGACTATTTATTTGAGCCAATACGGGCGGGAGTTGAAAAATCCAAGTCACACTACGAAATGACACCGGGAGTCTAACTCAAGGGTCCGCTTCGGATGAAGAATCAACAAAAGATTTCGATGAATGGTAAGTTTTAGAATACCCTTCCCAAGCTTTATTGAACTATATTAACTGGTAAAAAATAATCGTTAGTTTCATTTACCCAATAAATTTACACATTCTGTAAGTTGAGGATGGTATGTTGACAGACCTAACTACTACAACAAATAGTACTTGGCTAGTGAATGTAGCTTTGTCATTGTACCCTGAGCACATTGAATATTGTGGACAGATGTTTGCATGCAGTTTATAAAGTATTTTCCTTTTATATTCATTCATTGTACCACAAATATAAAAATTTACAATGACTCTTTAATTATTTATCTAACTTAGGTGTAGATGTCATTACTGCATCCCAATGGACACAGCCAGAGAGTGCTACAGAAGTTTGGAGAGAGTGATGGCTCTAACGGAGGAATGGACATGCATCACCAAGCATCCCAGATTCCTGGCTAGCTGCATGAATAACAAGATGCCCATGAAACCATGGGTGAACTTGGCCTTTTAAAAATAATAATTGCAACAAAAAACATTATATATATACACCCATGAATCAAGAAAACAATTATGATTGCAAAGTGATTCATGGGAAATGAAAAATCATAAGGCACAAATCACCATTACGTTATCATCGTTATGATGTCTAGTGGGAACAATCGATAGCCAAGAGGCTCATGGGTACATGGGGGAACTTGGCAAACTGCATCCAAATAATTGCAACAATTTCAAAATTGGGCCACAATTGACCAAAATCGGCAAAAAATTATCTAAGTTATCATGGATTATAATTTTTTGTGACAAATGGGGAAAATTTAAATTTTTTTCAAGTTATCAATTGAGATAGGCTTCCATTATATGGATCTTAATTAAATATATACAATAAGATGAATTAGTTGGCCGATTTTGAAATTTTCCTGATGCAGTTCGACAAGTTCCCCCATGTACCCTGGGCCTCTTGCTTGTGTAGCGCGAGAGGCACTGCGACTTGACCTGATTCTCGCAGGCGGCCGCGCCAAGCGGATTCCTTTGTTCTGCGCGACAAGGCGGCTGCAGCGAAGTGCCAGCAGAAATGACACCCACTGTACTTCAAACTTACTTTGTGAGAAAACTGTCGGGTATTTAGAGCAGAAAATTATACACTTTGTTCAGAATTGAATGGGCTTCCTTCTCGAGCAAACCAATTCACAATACCACCATTCGCGACAGAGAAACGACGCGATAACTTCAGATTTTAGTCGAATTTTAACTTTCACTCGTTCGTGACCGGAAATGACATCAGCGACTTCCCCAAAAGAATCATCATTCGGTACACGCTCTCCATGGTAACATTTTACCAACGTTTTGTGACCCTCGAACGAATATTGTCGATTTTACAAGTGATCGAAAAAAAATTGCCAATTTTAGCTGTTTTCCGAACTTTTACCGGCGATTCGTGAGAAAACTACGCATAATTCCTGCTGCTACACTGCGTACGAAAATGTTACTCGAAAAGTAACCTTCAAATTCATGTTTAAATTTTCAAAATCGACCCAGTAGTATTAAACATATTGGGGTGTTAATGCATTTGGGGGTCACTTTTTAACTTTAAGCTCAGTTTGTGAGAAAACTATACGACATAAACAATTAGATGGATAAGTTTCAAGTTCGGATGTGTATGGGCTACCTTCAGGTGCAAACATTTTTACGATACGACCATTAACGACGGAGTAATGATGCAATAACTTTCGATTGCCCAGCTAAATAACGTTGTTTTGCTCGTAACCGGAAGTGACATCATCGACATAAAAAAAAACACTTATCTTCCGATAGCCAGTGATTCTGTGAACATTCGACCCAATTTTTATGACCATCCATCGAATATTGTTGAAGTTATAAGCGATTGAAAAATGTGGTAAAACACTACCACAAATTTTCGAGTGGGGGCTACGTGGCGAAATGTGCATATTTTTTCATGATATTTGACATGGAAAGTTGGCGAATAAATCAGGCTACAAGGAACTGTAAACTTTAGAAAAATCGCACCGTAGATTAAGAAGATATAAAGGATTGAAAAATTCACAACGTGACCTTGACCTTGATATGATGTCAAGGTCAAAACAAAACCTCTCGGTTCTGCGCATCATGGGCGCCAACCGATTGGTGAAGAAAAAATTGGAAAATTTCAAAAATTGCGACCTGTATCGCGAAACAAAAAAAAGTTAACAAACATCCATACAAACTTACAAACCGGGCCGATCGCCATAACTTGGCTGAGCCAAGTTAAAAATGTGCTGGAAGTGTCCAGATTTGAATCTATTCAAATGGACAGACCTGTTGGAGATGAGGTCTCTACAATGAGTAAGTAAGCCATTATTGCTACCAAAAAGGATGGTTTGAGGTTGAACAATCATATTTATTGCTAAGGGAACATCAATCCCGCTGTGTAAAATATTCAGTGTTCATATTGATGAACTACAATATATTTTACACAGCCAAGAATAAATAATGCCAGTTACATGAAATCCAGAGGCAGAGCTTACAATAAAATTATGAAGTGAGGGAATGGTTGACAAATGACAATTGTTTTTTTAACTATACAACTTATTTTAAAACCATAGATAACTAATTGACATATTGCTTCAGATTATTCAGGTATCTAGCTTACCGCCAGTTTACACTCTGGATATGGCACAGACTGGGCAAAAGAAACAGGAAAGTGCTGGCAGCCTGTGTGGTAACAGCTGTTAGAAAATCCTTCCCTGACCCGGGCGGCAAATATACAGATTATCTACAATGGAGCGGAAGATTTCTTGGTCAGGTTGAATCGACACCTGTGAGCACCTACGAGAAGATCCTTTTCAGGTTTCTCGTACTGGGAGGCTATAGGTGGTGGGACAGTCCTGTCATCTGCAAGGACCTCAGCAACTCTGTAGCTTGGGTATTTTTGCCTTAGATCAAGCACCTGATGTACATAGTCTGAAGCAAATCAATGATATTCATATTTTATGGTAGTCATATAATAAGTAAGTTATATTATATGCCAATTTTTAATTGGGTAACAATGTTTGTGCAAATGAAACTTATTCAGGTTTTGGTAATAAATGTCAAAATAACATGTGTTTCATTTTAGATTAATGCATGTTCACACCAAAAGAAATTGGTACTTTGACAGGCTTGGGATTTTCCCATACCTGAACATGTTCAGTGTTCTAATAGTACTACTGCCACTAACAAAAATCCCTGAAGCCATAAACAAATTCCCTGCGGGCATAGCTCCTGTAAAAAGTTGGCAATCCCACATCTTACGGTGTCCATTCACGCCGATTTGTTCAAAACAAGCAAAACTCCCCCAGTATATTTGATTCTGACTAGGGCCATCCTCCAGATCAACACCACTGTACATAAGCATTCTGTGAGCTAAATTTTTCTTCCATCAAATAAAACCCTGTGATTACACTACAAACAAAACAATATTTACCTAACAGTTCTTCGAACGCCATATCATCATCAGTTTCCATCTCAGCATCATCACTTTGTCAGTGAAGTCATAGTTGTCTCAGTTTCCATCTCATCATCGCTGTCCAACAGATTACAGATTCCTCCTGGGGCTCATATTGGGTGCCCCTGGTGACACTTTTGGTGAGATGGTCCAACTTGAATATTTCTTTATCCCAGGAAAGAGAACTCTGTGTTTGTAGAGACTTGTCAGCCATCTATGGTATCAATACAATAGGTATGCTACAATTTCATTCATCATAGCCTTTAAGGATGTAAATGTTTACAAATTGACTCATGGATACATACAACAGAAGTTATCCCTGCCAATGCATTTCATCATATATAATAATGCAGTTGCCTTGTGACACTCACCAAAACATTTGCCTGCACCCCTTATGACAAGTGAGAGCAAGCTTCATGGTCGGCAGACGGCAAGGCACTCGCCCCTGGTGTAGAAAACAGCGCGGACGCTGACAGGCGAAGTTTCTTCGCCTAGCCTAGGTCGGCAGTACTTGAGTGTGACACCCCCGGGGTGACACCTCAGTCTGTGATTCACCACTGTCACTTGATTTATCTATCTGCTCAGCTGCCAATACCATTTCGGAGCCTAGGTTTCTTACGAAATCCTAGATTTTGAGCAGCTCTGGGTCAGTCTCATAAGCACTTTTCTCGAAATGATCAGAACATAGACCTGTCGTACAACTAACTATAAGGACAGGACTCCAGTGTTTACGCTTGACTTTCGACACCCATATGCGGCGCATATGTCTTTTAGAAACAAAAAAAAATCACGCATGACTTCTCATTGTTCCGACAACCAAACGCACAACAATAAGGCATAATCCACACCAAGAAACGCACCAGACCGTGAAGAAAGACGAGTTAGTCAAACGCTGTCAACCAACCGGGAAGGCTAAAGAAGGAGATGAATATTCGCGAACAACCTGAATGACGTCACTGTACGGAAATTCACGAATTTTACCGAGCGGTATCTTGTCAGATTTGACGTGGGAAATATACATTTAAAAATCATTTTTCTTAAAGACAAAAAGCGCGCAGTCACCTTATTTTGGTCACGATACCCTTTTAAAACATAGAACTTTGGAAAAATGGAATAAAAAAAATCTTTGTAGTTGACCTTTAAGTGAGCCATTTGCTTTTTTCAGCAACACGAATCGTACGTTCGCGGAGATAGTTAAACAAGCCCATGCAATCATGCTATAGGGAGACCCCTATATTCGGAAGACTAAAATTCCACTAAACAATGGTCGATTATGATAGATGATCACTCAAATTAACAAATGATCCTTCCCAAAGCCTCAGCCAATAGGAAAATGCGTAGCAAACGTATTTACATATATTGAGAACGAATGAAAACACAGGTACTATAATCCGCCTGGGAAACCAGGACGTCCTGGTTACAGAAGTGTTGTTTGACATCAGTATCACGAACAGACTGGATTTAATAAATTAAAAGTTAAATTTTCATATGCTGAGTGATTCAAAAGCATGCATGATTAAAGTCTACTCACTACCAGGACGTCCTGGTTACAGAAGTGTTGTTTGACATCAGTATCACGAACAGACTGGATTTAATAAATTAAAGTTAAATTTTCATATGCTGCAGTGATTCAAAAGCATGCATGATTAAATCTACTCACATTTATCAATATTAATGTCTGAATTTTATGTTCAAACAAAGAGCAACAATATTGCTGGAAAACGATGAATTAATCAGTAGTATAAAATAAATAACGATGTCATATTCAACACCGTTGCTATATCAAAACACAAAAAGTGTAAAATTTAGCTTATATTATTACGCTGAATCAGAAGCCTGAGGCTTGGAAAACGCGAGGAGATTATAGAGGCTAGGAAAGACTCTTTCGAACTAACCTGCTGTCAAATCAATATGGGCGATAATTCGAGTAATTATACGACGAAAACTTACTCGCGTATAAACCTCCCCTGTATTAAATGATAAAGAACTGAAAGTCGTTCATTTAAATTACCTTTTAGTCTTTCTGTACTTGGAAAACATGGCTTAATCCTGTGCTTAATGACACAAGATAAACTACGATACAGTACATTTGGGTACTATATTGTCCGTTGATCATTCCAGGGATCATCGGTTATTTCACTTCTCAAACCCCACTTATTGAACGCAGGGATCACTCCTCGAGCAAAAAAATTGAACCGCGCAATGAGCACTGTGCGGATAATCCGCAGGTTCGGGTAATTTTAGAAATTGCCTGCAGTGGCCACTGCGCGGAAAATCGGTCACCAGCGCAGTATATACTGGTCGCTGCGATTCGCATCGGGTGTTGGAGCTCTATATGCAGCTGCTCCATGTAGCTGTCTATGACTTACCAAATGGTTAGGAAGTGAATTAGGCCTGCTGTGTAATTGATACAAAGCAATATCATTTAGTTTTTCTTTTGTACTATAGAGCTAGTCATACTAAGATATTGGCCCTTCAAGGTTACTCCACATACCAATAGAATAGTTGCTTGTGTTCTGTCAGCGATGAGGTCCTCTACCACTTATCTATGTGTTAGACAACAATCATCACCACATTCAATAGTCGCATGTTTATATACCTGACCACCCTTTTTCACCCAAGTATTTGACAAGATATTTTTTTAATAATTGTTAGTACGTGCTCTTATTTTATGTTATGTACGGTGGGTTAAAATATTGACAACAGGGAACAATACCTACCACATCATTTAGCCAGTTCTGATCCCACAGGGTTGCCAAGTCTGTTTGGGTGACTACAAAACTTACATCTGTGACGTCCTTGGGTGGTTGATGTTCATTTTGAAAAGGAGGTAGATGAGCTGGCCATGGGTCGACATCCAGGGTCTTCAACTATTTTCCTTGCCTCCTTTTTGGGTGCCAGTCTTCCTCTTTCGGGTAAAAGACCAAGATTTGCCCTCCTTGGGTCTGCCCTTTACCCACACTTTCAAAGGCAGCTTTAAACACATGAGTTGGTCACTCTGAGAAGCTGACCGAACTGACTGTGACCACATATTACATTACAAATCGTGAAAAACACATCCTATTGGTGTAAATAAGGCATGTTATCCTCATAATGCAATGAATTAGGACAAAAGGGGTGGAAAATTCTGTCCATATACATAAAACTTACTGAACTTACTTCACCGGACATCTGCCATACAGTTGGGAGGCTCTGTGCAGCCGGATCAACAACCCCCACAACCTCAGCGGAAGGTACTCGGACGGGGACAACCTGCACAGGAACAGAGAAATCTTTATCCATAAAGCCATGTGTAAACATGCATTGGTCACATGCAACAACCCGTTGCATTAAAGAGGGAGGATTAACTAACTCTGGATTGTAATCTACTACACAATAGGCTCTACCTGGGCTGGTGCAGCATCTATCTTTGGTTGAACATCAACCACATCCAAGCTGACAACCCCACAACCTCAGTGGAAGGTACTCGGACGGGGACATCGACAACCTACACAGGAACAGAAAAATCTTTATCCACAAAGCCATGTGTAAACATTACCAAGAGTGATGGAACAGGAAGACAGGAGTCAGCTTCACAACAGCAATTATAAATTACCAAAGGGTTATCGGGCTGGTATAATAGTGGGCTTGGTCCAGGTCGTACTGCTTTAGGCTGGTCTTGTGGAAGGTCTCGAAGACGTCGGCTAGGAGGAGTACGTCGGTCCGGAGGTAGAGGTCATGGTAGTTGCCCATGTTCTTGCAGCCGAACGTGTTCCAGACCTTTTGCGCGTGGGTGTAGTCTGTGGCTGATAGGCTCTGCTCCGACAGTTTGCTATAGAAGTCTTGGAAGGGCGGGAGGGGAGAATCGAACTTGTCCCAGGTGTCCATGTACTCGTAGGGGAAGACCCCCTTGCGTAGGAGTAGCCCTCGCTTTGCCTGGTCTGGTTCATGCTGTGCTGTCACGGAGAATGCATCTGGGTTGTTGGCAGAGACCAGCTTGTCGAGGGAGGCCAGGAGGAACTGTGCAATATCGATGAAGCCGAGCTGTCCGAGGGATAAGGAAATGTACTTCTCCATATTATTAGGTACTACCTTGTCTACCTTGCTTATACCCTGCATTAGAAGGTGGGAGTCAGCGCCCCGCAGGTTGTGGAAGACCACTGGGATGGGAGTTGTTTTGGGACTCAACCTCACTGTGAGCACTTCAAAATCAGGGTAGATGACATAGGGGGCCGGAAGCTGCTTCTGCCAGTTTTGGAAGGATAATATGTTTTTCCCCTCCTCAGGCATATCTACCAGTAGTATAGGGAGTAGCGGTTCTGGCACACCAGTCTCATATGATTATGACACACCTATCTCATATGGTGCAACCCAGAAAACACACACACACACACAGGCTGACTCACATGAGCCAGCGAACAGCTCGCACCTCCCCCCCACCATATGAGCCCAGCCCTTCCAGCCCCTATGGTATAGGCCCACACCAATAGTTAGTCACCGTAGAGGTTATTGAGTGATAAATATCTGCGACCGTCGCTGTAAGTTCCATTTTTCACGCGGTTGAGGTCATGTATAAACTGGGCAACCTTAGCGTCGTTCTTCTCGATAAAGTCGGGATCGGGACGAGCGGTTATCAATCTCATCGTAAAGAGCTTCCAACAGTAGAAAGCCCCCCTCGGCCTCTCTGTGGTCCCACTCGGTCTTCCCAACCAAGGACCGTGATGCTCCTGTTCAATGCCCAGGCAACTATTAAATCTCCCGTTCGCACTATAGTCGCCGTCTTCAAGCCCCTCCACCCCCGCCCACCACCAAGCCACCGTCTCTTTATACTTCTTCTGATCCTTGTGATACACCTGGTTATACGTCTCAGCTCTCCCCAGGTCCTCAAAGGAGCACAACCTGAAAACGCAGTCGACAAAAACACCCCGATGGTCGCCACCGGACTGTGGTGCAACCCCAACAGAACCTGAGGCTTATACATATTCGGAATCACCCTCCCAGGACTCCGAGTGTAGGGGCACTTTATCTCGAGCAGTACAACCTCCTCAGGATGCCCCAGACAGACAGCATCCACTCCAGCCTGCCGGATTGGGAGCACACAAAAGCCATCCGGAGAGTAGGCCGTCGCGCCGTCATCAATATAGATATTATTTCCGTAGACCTTGGTGTCGTACACCTTCTCCAATACCGCAATTGCAACCTCCTCAAAAGTCGTACCCCAGAGGCAGGGTGCGCTAAAGCGAACACCCCCGTTGCTAGTTTTTTCAGTCAGCTTCTTGCTATAGCTGCTGAAGTAGTTTTGCCCTATGATAGAGGAGTAGTCACTTCCTCCAACGCAGCCCTTCCTCATGGTCTCCCACTGGTCCGTATTTTGTTTGACTCCAGTATGATCGTTGCAGAAAGATTTTATCGCCGCCTCCATTATATCTAGCAACCCCCACACTTCAAATGGACTGTCCGGGTCATACCTTAGCAGGTCTAGGGGGCGATTCTGCCGCTTTCAAACATTTTGCTTTAATGTCACTTTTCATTTGACTATATTTCATGATCTCGACCGAAACGAGCTTAAACTCATCATCTGAGATATACCCATCTTCAAGCGCCGCCGATACAATGTCAGCAATGGTATTCAATTTGCTCTGAGCGAGAATGCGGATCTTGTCATGCTTATTTAACTTAATGGTCAGCCGCCTACTGATGAATTTTCCAGCAATTACAAGTAGCCCACAAGCGGCTCCAGTAGCACCCAACACTGTGGCAATAGGAATGGCAACTATTGTAGACATTACACCTACACCACTTGCGCCAAGACACATACCCACAGCAACTAAAGCAGTGTCTACAGCGTCCACTGAGTTTACTGCACACCTATATTTTTTGTACATAGCACCATATTTTTCAATTTCTTTCTCAAGGTATTGCTTCTTAAGACTGATCTCATTCAGCCGATAGGAGTGCCCCAGATCACATGGAGGAGGCTCTGGATTTAACGGTGCAGTCGTTGGTTGTTGTTTCATACTGTCTTTGTATACATAAGTCTATATATCAAGTTCAATTAGGAGTGAAGCTACAGGCCAAGTCGCCCCTCGGTTTTGTGTGGTTGTATAAAAGTTAATAACGTTGCCTTCTTCTAGATGTAAAGCCTGGTCTAAAGTTATTACGACAGCCCGTTGGTTAGCAGGCTTACTTATTCCTACCGCTTGGTTTGTTCCATTAATAACAGGAACGACTGCTATTGGAGCAGTATCAGCACCAACACCCGAAGACAACCCCATACGAATGATCTTGCCATTACATAACATGGTATATCCACAGCTTGAGTCTTGTGAGTCTCGACCCCTAGCCCCATGGCCAAACGACCACTCATATCCTCTGCGAAGAGCACCACTTGCTTCTGCCCATATAGTAATGAGTGGTTTCGTCTTTTCATCTACTATCGTCTCAGGTACCTGTTCTGCTGTCTATATTCAGCATCAATATACTTTTTATGAACAGCATCCTTCGGTGAAATCGGGTCTCCCAACTCAACGATTTTATTATCTCCCATTTCAAGGTCTCCAGTCATAGTACCGCCACTTTTATCCATTTTTTTTGAGTCACCAATAGATACATAGGTCTTTGTGGCATATTCCGAGAGGTCGGCGCCCTGAACAGTGCTTGACGGTTTTTGCCTAGGTCCATAAATACTCGTTTTTATTGACATCTTGTAAATTCAAGAACAACGCTAACAGGTAAGTCGTGGTTATCTAATAGCCTTCCTTTATTATCGCGTAACTGAACCTTTAACTCATGCACTGTTCCGCTAGTAACACGCTTACATACAGGATTAGTGAAGTTCGTGGTTATAATATCACCGAAAGAGCCACCCTCTAAGCCAACAACTTCAAGAAGCGTAGTGGGCGCACCATCTAGCATGTTGTGTGTGGTACTGACTTTATCGAGGTGAACATAAATTGTGTTAAAGATGCTAAAGTTGATGGGCCGGTCACCTATGTAAGTACCTGAAGGTATCCACCCCCCACTGAGGCCGTCAAGACCCAACATTGTTAACACTCCGCCTGTTATGTGCGCACCCACATAGTCTGGAACTGTTAGGGTAATAACCCCATTTACAGCATCAACCTCCAAACCGATACCTAATGGTGTAATATGCTCCTGAAGAAGGCTTAAGCTCCAGAGGCCTGGTTTTAATGCAGCATATCCTCTCTCTTCTGAATTCCTTGACCGCCATGCAATGCTCTCGTCTGATTCTAGATTGTACCAGCCTACAGTATACGTGATTGACCTTAGGCCAACACATAGATCGCCCGCAGTGTTGTCAATAGGTTTTTGCAGGGACACAGCGTCGCCGCTTTGAACATTAGACAGAGTGTGATACATAGCACTATGAATAAACAAGCCTTTAGTTTCAATAGAAAAGCTACATATGAAACGGGCGGGGTGTATCCAGCCTCATATGGTGTGGGAGATAAACTAACCCGACAAACAATTCAAGTTGTTCACAATGGTGGTACATTCACAGCAAAGTTTCCTGATCTATTCAGTAACTATAAGGTGCCGCCGGTAACAGCGGACAAAGTAGTTAAAGACTGGTTGACAAATCCAATGCAGTTTTGGCAGAACCAGTTAAACTTTGCAGTGTGGTGTGCAACAGCCGGCTGCGGCGTGTCATCCCACGATCACCTCGAGGCTGGGATTCCACTCGTGAAAGCTCTCTACACCTTTCACCTTTATTACACAGTGCGTCGCCTATTAGCAGAACTGCAAGCGCCTCTACCTCAGGATCATGCCTATGACCCCTATAACAATACATATGACAAGAGGGCATATGAGAGACTCTGCACTAACTTTGGTGTTCAACCAAACACAGACTGGCGCCAGAAGGCAACCGTAGCTAATAGTGGTCTTGGTATCTTATATGCACATGATGCGTATGGTTACGGGAGTGTCGTCAAGGTTGCTGGTCGAAACGTTCGTTATGACCCTACACGGATGGCCTTTGAGGTGGAAAAGGATACAAAGCCAGGTTTTGCTCACGCGAAAAACCTACAATCCTTTCAGGAGAGAATGGGTGCTGTTTTACATCTAGCACAGGGACCTGAAGCAGACGAGGCCTGGAGTACCTTCATACTGGACACGTCTGAGGGTTTTACACAAACCGGCGTTGAGCGAATTAACGACAGCATCAGGACCTATGTATGGGCCATTCTTAGTGCTCAGGCGCAGACCCGCTCAGAGATACTAGGTGTTGGAACGTCCTTTGATGCCCAAAAACAATTTCAGGCTAACGTTGAGGATGCCATAAACTCCCCAGTGGATATTCCATCATCCATCCGACGGTATCAGAACGTCCTCCAGAATGCCTGTTCAAAGGTTGATTATGTGTTTGGAACGGGCCTGTACATGGCTCCATCAGATATGAGCCTCGCCATTGGAGACGTTGCTGGGTACAACAATCTGATTACTATCGCAACTGAGGAGCAGCAGATCGGCAGCAATACTGATGTCAACGCGGTTCCGGTTGTTCCAGATAGAGGAAGCTTTGACCCTCCGCCAGATACAGATACAGATATGGAACTCTCCTCTCCAGGGCCCGCCCCTATGGCCGAGACCGGTCTGCGTGGGGCGCACGAGGATGAGAAAACCGCTCTTATTGTAGGCGTAATCGCTATAGGCTTAGCTGTGCTTTGGTTTGCTACGTAGTAAGTCACGGAGTATCAGGAGGATAACTCCCCCCACCGCCACAACTGCGGCCCATACATGTTCTGCCATCCAACCAGCCACCTTTGCAGCTGACGTAAGCAGCCATGATACAATGGATCCAATTATTCCTGGAAGGGCAGCTGCTGCCTTACCGGCTAGGCCCTTCAGGACGTTTGCCAAGGAGTTCAGCTGTTTTTTAATCCATTCCTTTAAACCAGGCTTATCAGCTGGTGTCGGCGTTGGTGCCGGGGTTGGACTAGTGCTCCCTCCGCCCGTCAAAGCAACTACAAGGGTCGAGATTGCCAATCCAATCGCAGTGAGTATGGAGGCGATTGTTATACCCTGCTCCCGGAACAGGTCGCGTACACGCTCAGCTAGTGTTGTGTCCTCGTTAAGAAGTCTGTTGATCGTTTCCCTGATGCGGTTAATTTGGGTCCTTAGACGGTTACGATTTTCAGATGCAGCCTCAATACAGGCACTCCGCAGGTCCTGCAGCTCTGCAAGCTCATTTGCTTGGAATCTCCATGCTCGACTATCACCCCTTCCTTCCTCCTCCAGGCTTGCCATTTTAGCTTCCCGCTGTTTTATATTCCTTTCTATCTCAGTTATCTTAGCTAGGTTATTGACCAGCTCACCCCTCTGGGTCTGCATAGCCTTATCAAGCCCCATAAGCTCTCTGAGTGGTAGTTCGTTGTCTGTTTGTGTACCTAGGTCTTGGATGGTGTTATGAACGTCCTCTATGAATCCTGTTTCTTCCACACCACCTTGCTCTGTCACAGCTTCAAGGCTGCTCATTTCTAACATATCTGGAAGTGCAGCTTCCGCTTTAGCAGCAGCTTCGTCAACGCCTTGTAGGGCTTTTACTGCTTCTGTGGATAGTTCAGCGGTCACTCCAAGAGCCCGAGCAAGCGGTGTACCACCGTAATCCTTATACTCTTAGGAGAGAGGAATTTGTTTGGATTGTTCTTCCATGTCAGAAGATTCCATTCTCGGTCCCACTTAACCCAAAGGTCCCCTTGTTGAGACGATCTAAACTCCAGAGTGGCCTGCAGCCCATGCTTAGACACTGCCTTCTCCCACCTCTTAACTAAGACTTCAGTTTCTTCTTTGGAAGCCACCTGATCTTCTGTTAACCCAGCAGGCAATATAGTAATAGCCCATGGTGGCATAGTCGAGTACGACGTATCTAAAGTTTCGTCAATCAGGTTAGTCTCCTCATCATCAAAGCTAGTCTCATTCCTATCCCCTCCCATTGCCCCTTCCTCCTCTGGGTCGTCAAATGCTTGGTTATCAAACTCCATGTCTGTGTGTTAAAGATATAAGTGTAATTAAACATTCAACATGACGAGTACTTACGGACGCAAACTAAACCCACACCGCCGGATACGCGAACCCCTTGGGATAAAGGGCGTGCGACAATCTGTAGTCGTTACAAACAATCCAAGCACTATTGATCAGAACCAACAACTGCTGGTTTGCTTCCCCAATCTAGGTGCAGAAGACGTCATTGTTCCAGGGACAGCACGGCTGGCCTTTACAATCACGCTGACCTCGACTGATGTTAACCGCACCATTGTGCAAAACCTGGGCCGCGCCGTGGTTAAGAAAATGACAATCAAGATTTCTGGCAATGAGGTCATGTCTATTGATGACAGCGATATGTACCACTGTTACCACGACTTGTGGCGGACAGCACAGGAGAGACAGGGCCTTCAGTATCAGGGCATTGACACATCAGATGATAGAAACGCAACTAAGATACGACTGGGGGCAAGAGACAAGGTTGATACCGAGGAAGAGGACAAGGCCGTAGCCGGTGTGTATGGTAACAGGTTCTACGTTCCGCTTGATTTTGAACTCCTCGAGAGCCACATGCCATTCTACCAGAGCGCGCTTAATGACAGACTGGAATACGAGCTCACGTTCAACGACTACAACCGCGTGATTCACGCAACAGGCGACACCGCTGCAAGCTACAAAATTGATGGCATCTCGCTGGAGTATGACATGGTTACCCAAACAGAGTTAGCCCGCATGATACGCACCCAGTACACAGGTCGACTCTCGATTCTGTATGACCGTGTGCTTCGTCACAGGAAGCTTGTATACAATAAAAGAGATACACTGTGGAACATCAACCTGAACGTGCCGGCTCGCAGCATGAAGGGCATCCTACTGCTCTTTGAAGACCCGACCAATGTTTCATACGCCAGGAAAACAGAGTCGTTCTACAACCCAAAGATAACGAAGGTCGAGTGACCATTGAGGGCATCCCCAATCAGCTCTATGCCCAGGGCATGCGTGGCTACCAGCAGTGGGACGAGGTGAAGAAGGCCTGTGCAGCAATGTGTAAACGAGACCCCAGTGTAGCAATAGTTGCAAAAGACTTGGCATTGTCAGACGTGTCCCTAGGAGAGTACCTAACCACTAAGTATGCTCTGTGGCTCGACTTAAGGACGAGTGATGATGACCAGCTGCACGGTAGTGGCAGGGCTGTGGAGAATGCGTCTGAGGGCATCACCATACAGATCACGAAAAAGGCAGAGGCGGCATGTGCATTGAACGTTTATATGTATATTGTAATGGATGCACAGCTTAACATTAAAGATGGCAGGTTCGTCAGCGCAGTCTACTAAGTTTACATTTCCAGATGGCCCCTGTTCGGCAAATGTGTTTGTGGGCAGACAGGATGTGGGAAAACCGCATTCATCCTCGACCTACTTGAAGGGCCCTTCTTTGGTGCCTTCGAGCATATTGTAATCCTCTGCCCTACCATACGTTTCAACGAGGCCTATCAGACGCGGTCATGGGTGTGGGATGATTCAGAGGTGTACGTGGTTGATCCAGGGGAGCGGCTCCATGACCACCTGAGGGCTTTCTACCATTGTTTTAAGGGCGAGCCAACCCTGTACATTATTGATGACTGTTCGGCAACAAAGGCCCTAACCAAGAAGAAAGACATGTTATCCGAACTGGCCTTTAGCGGCCGCCATGCGCAACAAAGTGTCTGGGTCCTCACCCAAAAGTACAACTCTGTGCTGACGGACTTACGTGAGCAGACTCGCTGGATGGTGCTCTTTCACACCAAGGACCGTGACTCGTTTGAAGACGCCTTACGTGAAAATGATGTAATTCCAACAAAGGAGGAACGTGCCACAGTACGCCAACTACTAGCAAAGACCAAGCACGCAAAACTGCTGCTGAAGACTGATCAGCCTACTGCATATGCCGTCGATTGAAGTGATATTGGCCTTGATAGCAGCCGCTGCCTCAGTAATCAATTTAGGTTTCTTCATCTGGGTAGCGGTGCAGTATTTTGAAGCTCGAAGGCGTATACGTATATTCATGGATCCTGATACCATTATTGATAACTCCTTGAACAGGACTCGACTGGCTTAGTGGAGACAAAGTCTGGGGGGGGAGCTGAACCTAGTTGCACCCCTAGTGAAAATATGTCTTCTAAGAGAGATAGGCTTGCTGCCGTCATAGCCGGAGGTCAGGGCCGTCAGTACCTTGGTTTGAAGGGCCTTACAATTGACCAGGTTGAATCAATGTCTGATGAAGAGATCATAAAGCTGTATGTGAGATACGAGGCTCGGCTAGGTGCCAGCATGACACGTACTCTAGGTCAGACACTGCTACAGCTGTACTCAGGTATTGCTTGTATGTTTCTACCAATCCCACCAGAACACCAGCCAAGGCTAATTACAGACCTCGAGACGGACCCGTTTGTTGGACACGCGCTAAGCACTGCCACTTGTGAGCTATATCATCGCTATGGTATGTTTTAAGCTCCCTTAACTGCGGCTTTAACAACAGTTAAGCACTGTCAATTTGGAAAAACAAGCACCGAAACAACAGGGGCCGGTGGAGAGGAAGACACCACTTCCTTGCTATAGTATGTATTTAACTCTGATACAGCATGTGCTTAACTCCGCTATAGCAGGTGCTTAACTCGGCTATAACAGGTGCTTACTAAGAGCTGTCAATTGGACAAATAAATTTAGTAAGTAAACATGGAAGAAACGAACACGAATCAAGGGGAGACAACACTGGTGGAGATAATGTCAGTGACAAAAAACGCTAAAAGGGTTGCGGCAGGACGAAAGGGTGCTGCAGCTCGAAAAGCCAATCAAAATAAGCTTCTGAGAGAGCTCCGAGAGGCTAAGGCAGCGCTTACAGATGGTAGAGATGAAGCTGTCGAGCCAATATCAACGAGCAAACCTATGGAAAGGTGGACGTGGTCAACATGGGCTGTGCCTTTGGGTTGTCGGCGGTGTTGGCGTGTTGGCATTGTATTGCTACAGGCACCAGATGGTAGCCTCACACCCTAAACAGGTTGTGGTACAAAAGCCTCCAGACGCTCATTTAAAGGATCCGTTTTATATGGAATAAGATGACAACACCAATTACTGATGGAAAAATGCTCGTCAACGCTCTGTACCACGGTGTAGTTGTTTCCGGTATTTCAATAGGCTATGCCAAGCTTGCTAAGATGGCTCTGGGTGGTGGGGTGCCACGTCTTGATTTCACCCCACGGGACCTGGCTATGGCTGTTGCCGATGTATCACTAGCTATGGCCACAAAGGATATGCTAATTAAACAAGGAATCTTACCAGTTGATATACTGAAGTAATGGCCACACTTGCTCTACTTGTTGGGGTGTGCTCTTGTTAACGCCCTTGCATTCTCTGGGAGCAACTTTTTATTCTCTAAATTACGAGGCAGCCAAGTGGACGCGGAACGTAAACGCCATGATATGGCAATCGAGCAGCTTCAATCTGCTCAGGCAGCATGGGCCAAGAAGAGAACTGAGCGCTTAGACTTCATCAATGAGCAACTGCGCCGCCAGGGCCACGCCGAGCATACTTTTAAGGATGCGGACGAGGCTATGCGTGAGTACGCCTTAATTACGAATAAAACCGTCGACCCGCTGGGCTCTGAGCCTCAGCTTTCAGACTTCTACGAGCCCTCAGATGAACAGAGGGGGCGTGAGGTGGCATTCATTATACTGGGTATGGCTGCGACTGGGCTGGTTGCATACAGGCTGCTAAGTAGGTCATTTGGAGACTCGAAAGTTTACTGTATATGGATCGTCGCATGCAAGAGATCTACTATAGTCTTAAGGGATACTGGAAAGGCATTACTGCTATCAAGAAGCTTGCGACAGAAGCGAGGGTTTCTGAGGAAGTTGCCAGGGGGTGGCTAACAAAGCAAGCTATATGGCAAATCTACCTGCCAGTGCCGAAACACATTCCCAGGCCAAAGTTTGATGTCCCTGTCCCCAATGAGGTTCATCAAGCCGATCTCTTATTTCTTCCTCATGACGTTGTGAAGCGCCGGACTTACAAGTATGCCCTAACATTGGTTGATGTGGCCTCGCGCTACAAAGCGGCTGAGCCATTGACTACAAAAGAGGCTAAGGATGTCGCAGGTGCACTTGAGAGGATATACAAACGAGGACCGCTGCATTGGCCTAAACTACTTCAGGTGGACCCCGGACGGGAGTTTATGGGTGCAGCGAATCAGCTGTTAGTAAAACATGGAGTATCAGTCAGGCGTGGCCGTGTGAATATCCATCGAGACCAGGGTATAGTGGAACGCTTTAACCGAACCCTTGCTGAACGACTCTTTGGTCACCAGTATGCTGTAGAGTTAAGGGATACTGGAAAACGATCGACTGAGTGGGTTTCTCGACTGCAGGCTGTAGTCTCTGCGATAAATAATGAGGTGATCCGCTTGACTGGAAAAAAACCTAAAGATGCTATAAAGGCAAAACGAGTTGCACAAAAGCCCTCGGCAGTCGCACCAGGGCGCCCTCTGGGGGTTAAAGAGCAAAAGCTTCCCTCTGATGTTGGCGTTCGCTACCTCTACCAGCCTGGTGAGGCAGAGCAAGACCACCGGCGGCGGGCCACTGACCCTGTGTGGTCGCTCAATGTTTACCGGATTGGAAGCTCTGTCACTAAATCTGGTGAGCCTGTACTATACTATTTGCTGGATGGACCTCTTCGTGGCTTTGTAAAGGAGGAGTTGCTTGTGGTGCCTTCCGATACCCAGTTGCCGCCAGACGGTATTACCAATTAGACTAATAGATATCTATATATATAACAATGGTAGTATTTGACAATAAGTGCCCATGGATATTGCTCGGAAAGAAAGTCCCCTGTAACAGGCCCTGTACGCAAGAGCAAGAGTTTTGTAACTTACACAGATATAAGATAAAACATGGTGTCATTAATCGTCTTTGTACGGGTTGTCAGAAGGCTATAAAAAATAATAAGGTAGGATTGTGCATGGATTGTGGGTTCGATAAAGTCAACCACAGTCGTCTTCGTCTTGCCCAAAAGATTGTTTCACAACGGCCTATAGCTGGGGACACGCCAGTCGGCGCCACTGAACGGGGATTCCCCACTGTATAAAAATAGAAATCTTGTGGCGCTGTCAACAACATGGTTTGTCGGCTATGTGCGACGAAGCTTGGCACCTTGTCAGAGACGGGTGTTTACTGCATAGGTCAAAGTCCGCTCGCTGTATTGTTGTTGCCTTTTGTGTATCAACGAATTCCCTTTTAGACTAATGGAACTGTATAGTAAACATGACTCATAATCAGCGAGCACGTGAATCCCAAAATGATTATGTTTCAATTCACGGTTTTAAGCCTCCTTATCCACACTCTAAGGTTGCACTCAAAGCACTCCAAGTGCGTAATGAATATGACCGTACATACAAGGAGATGTTTGCTAGATTAAAGGCTGGGGTGGCACGCATCCCTGTCCCCACTGCTGCCCCACGCAGACCAGTCCCTGCCCCATGCAGACCTGTCCCTGCCCCATGCATCCCCACAACCCAGTCCCCAGTCCCCACAGTGCGTCTTGCCTTCAAGAAGACTAAGTGGGCTGTTAAAAACTATTTGCGTGGATGGGTGATGAAAGTTCCTGAGTCTCACCCCCTTAGCTCGGACCTTATGATGTTCTTTAAGGGCATGCGTCGGAAGATGCATAAAGTTTTGACTGGTGAGCTGGAAGAGCTAGGTGGAATCAAGTGTCAGTTTGCCCTTAAGGTAAGACTCTCCAAGCACTCAGATGATGACAGTACTGAGTATTTTGAGCCTGTATTGCGTAATAAGCAGCAGGTGGTTCTCTCCCTAGAAGATATTAACGATGAGCTGGACCAGTGCAATGCTAATATCCAAGAGCAGTTGGAGAAGTGGACCAACCAAGGTTCTGTCTGGGAGTTTCAGGCGATCACAACTCTGTGGATTGATATTGCCAACTACCAGCCATTGAAAGGTGGCTCCTACCTGAAACTGCCGAGAAAGCTGGCGGTAAAGAAGGCAATTAGAAACGTAAAAAACACAAATGACCCACACTGCGTTCTATATTCCATTGAAGCGGCTCTGCATCCGGTTGCCAAGAACCCGCAGCGACCATCGAAATATAACATTAAGCCGCTCTTAAGACTCTTAGAAGGAAAAGGCGTGGACTATCCAACACCTATCTCGCAGATTGAGAAGATAGAAAAACATGCTAAAGTAGGCGGCTTGAATGTCTTTGGCTGGGATGGAAAGGCCACCATCGTTCACCGTATCAGCAGACAGCCTGGTCCATGTATAAAGTTCATGCTGATTGAGGAGGTGGGTAGGTTTCATTACACGCAGATCGAAGACCTGAACCGCCTGCTGTATGACCTGAGTAAGTACGAGCACCGCAAGTTCTTCTGCGAGCGATGCTTGCATGGATACACCACTGAGAAACTGCTCCTGGCGCACAAACATGAGTGCATGGGTATCGGGCAGACTGCTGTGCGAGTTGACATGCCTGAGGAAGGGAAGAACATATTATCCTTCCAGAACTGGCAGAAACAGCTTGCTGCCCCCTATCTTATCTTCCGGGACCTGCACCTAATCCTGGTAAGAGCAACACGCAGAGAACGCAGGAGCATGAGCCATGTGGTTACGGCTATTTGGTTGTCCGATGTGATGGGCAGACAGAACCCCCTGTGGTTTATAGAGGAAGCGATGTTGTGGAGAAGTTCTTACAGGCTCTGCAGCAGGAGGAGCAAAAGATCAAAGCAGTTCTGTCCAAGCCTGTCCCTATGCGGATGACTCGGGAGGATAGAAGGGCACATAAGGCTGCAACTCACTGTCATGTGTGCAAGAAAAAACTGGGCTGTGACTCTGTTCGCGATCACTGCCATATAACAGGCTTGTACAGAGGGCCAGCCCATAACGTGTGTAACCTGAAACTTTGGCTGAGTCCCAAGACAACACCCATCCCTGTGGTGTTCCATAACCTGCGGGGCTACGACTCCCATCTCTTGATGCAGGGTATAAGCAAAGTGGAGGGCAATATCAACTGCATCCCAAATAACATGGAGAAGTATATCTCCCTGTCGGTCGGACAGTTGCGCTTCATTGACAGTGCACAGTTCCTCCTGGCCTCGCTCGACAAGCTTGTGTCTGCTAACAACCCAGATGCCTTTGCTGTGACGGAGGAATACGAGCCAGACCAGATGAAGCGGCGCTTGCTGCTGCGTAAGGGAGTGTATCCCTATGAGTTCATGGATGGCTGGGATAAGTTTGATGCTCCACTGCCGCCGATCCATGATTTCTACAGCAAGCTCTCTGAACAGGGTATATCTGCTGCAGACTATGAACATGCCCAGAAAGTCTGGAACGAGTTCGGTTGTAAAAACATGGGACTACCATGACCTTTACTTACGCACGGATGTACTGCTCCTGGCCGATGTGTTTGAAACATTCCGCAAAACCTGTCTTAAGCAATACGGGTTGGATCCGGCCCACTACTATACCAGCCCCGGTTTGTCGTGGGATGCGCTTCTTAAGAGCACAGGGGTGAAACTCGAGCTTCTCACCGATTATGACAAGCACCTGTTTATTGAGAAGGGGCTGCGCGGTGGGATAAGCATGGTATCACATCGCCACGCTAAAGCGAACAACCCATACGTGGAGGGCTTTGAGCAGGATAAGCCAGCGAGCTATATCCAGTACCTCGATGCCAACAACCTGTATGGGTGGGCGATGAGCAAAGCCCTACCTACTTCGGGTATTGAGTGGGTGGAACGGCCTGAGAACCTAGAGATCCAGGACCATCCCGATGATGCTGAAACGGGGTATATACTTGAGGTTGACTTGGAGTATCCTGCTGCGCTTCATGACGAATACAACGATTACCCCCTAGCGCCGGAGCGGCTTCTTGTGCAAAATGAGTGGTTGTCAGACTACCAGAAAGATCTCCTAGGTGCATTGGGGAGCACCGGAAATGGAGTTGAAAAGCTGGTGCCCAACCTGCGGAACAAGGAGAAGTATGTGGTACACTACAGGAACCTCAAGCTATATCTGTCTTTGGGGTTGAGACTCACCAAGATTCATCGTGCGCTTGTCTTTGACCAGAGTCCATGGATGGAGCCTTACATAAGGATGAATACAGATCTGCGCAAGGCCGCCAACAGCGACTTTGAGAAGGATCTCTATAAACTTATGAATAACTCCGTCTTTGGTAAAACGATGGAGAATCTCCGGAGGCGAGTCGACGTTAAGATTGTGCGCTCATCGGAAAAAGAAAAAATACGTTGGCTTGTGGCCAGCCCCGCCTATGCTCGACAAAAAGTGTTTGACGATGATCTAGCTGCCCTGCATATGCACAAGACTCGCTTAGTGCTGAACCGCCCGGTCTACGTTGGCATGTGCATTCTGGACCTCTCCAAGCACTTGATGTATGACTTTTACTACAATACCATGAAGGCTAGAGATATGACAGTAATATTAACCTGCTTTACACAGACACAGACTCGCTGCTGCTTGAGATCCGTACCACTGACGTCTATGCTGATATGAGGGAGGATGGGCATCTCTTTGACACTAGTAACTTTGACCCTTCTCATGCCCTACACAGTGACAAAAACAAAAAGGTTCTGGGTAAGATGAAGGATGAGTGCGCTGGCGTGCCCATCAAGGAGTACGTTGGTTTGCCCCCTAAGATGTACTCTATCCTGATGTCTGATGAGGGCGAGATAAAAAGAGCTAAGGGTGTGAAGAAGGTGGTGGTGAAGAAGCATCTACGACACGCTCAGTACGTGGAGTCACTGTTCAACCAGAAGCAGTTTCGCCACGGAATGAACATGCTCAGGAGTGACTGCCATAAAATATATGGGCTCCACGTTAACAAGGTGTCTCTCTCCCCCTTTGACCCAAAGCGGTGGATAGCTCCAGGTGGTGTAGACACTCTGGCCTATGGGCACGAGTCGATATGTTGAACATATGAGGGCTGAGGTATAGAATGAGCACCGATGAACATATTGGGGTGGCCGAGCTGCAAGCAGATGTGGAAAATATATGGGAGGAGAAGGTGGACCTTGAGAATGATGTGAGGGATTTGGAATCAAAGTATGAGGACCTTTTGGAGCGCGTGAGTCGTTTAGAAGAGCTTATTCCTCAGGGTCCTGGTGTAGAGGAGAAGGTGAGGGAATTGGAATCGAAGTATGAGGACCTTTTGGAGCGCGTGAGTCGTTTAGAAGAGCTTATTCCTCAGAGTCCTGTTGTAGATGGTTGACATTGCTGTCGCCCTCTTTAGTGGGCCTATACCATAGGGGCTGGAAGGGCTGGGCTCATATGGTGGGGGGGAGGTGCGAGCGGTTCGCTGGATCATGTGAGTCACCCTGTATATGTGTGTTTTCTGGGTTGCACCATATGAGATAGGTGTGTCATAATCATATGAGACAGGTGTGCCAGTACCGCTCGCACATGTGAGTCAGCCTGTGTGTGTGTGTGTGTTTTCTGGGTTGCACCATATGAGATAGGTGTGTCATAATCATATGAGACTGGTGTGCCAGAACCGCTACTCCCTATACTACTCTACCCGCACGGCAGTCTTCTTATAACTATATTTCCTCCTATATAGCTATACTCTTGTTATACTTATATTTCTTGGTTATTCGTATTTCTGCGCGCTCCTTCGTATGTTGGAATATTGTAGCTGCTTGTAGTTGCTTGAGTGGGGACACTAGCCAGAGAAAACACACGAGTCCAGGAGTTGAGTTGTTGTTGGTTTATTCGAGTTTTAGCTTATTAGCTTTCTCTGGAATCTCGGGTCAGAATCTTGTTCAGATACTTCGTCTCTTCGCTAGGTATTTCTCCCTGTACTTCCGCGAGGCCAGCTATTTTATTGGGGTTCCGGCATTGGATTACGCTCGGAACCACACCCACAGCTGGCCTCCCATTGGTCCAGGTATAGCCGGTCCCCCTTCACAAAGGTCAACCCCAACTGCTCACATGGGGCGTGGGCTCGAAGGGTCATTGGCCAATGGGAAAAGGTACCAGCCAGGTCTATTATCAGGGTCACAGCCCCGTCTTAAGGGCGGAGGTTGACCCGGGCTAGTGAAACATGTCATGCTGACAAGGGAAAAGAGGGGGAGCGTTTCAAAAGTCAAAAGAGCTAGATTGATATCACAACATCCTCCCCAACCATAGTTAAATTGAACTTCCACTGTTCAATCAATTTGATTTACCTTTGCATTTCGAAAATAGACTAAATTAAAGGAAATTTGGAATATGAGTTAAAGAGTAAAGGGACAGCACGACATTAGCCCAATATTATTTGATTTTGAATTTAGAATGATTAGCTTGGACATGCGCCAATATCAATTTACATTGGCACATGTCCATAACAAAGATATTTAACATAGATGGATTATTGATGATGAGATTATAATAATTTTACAAAAAGTGTTTCTCTAAATTTGTAAGCATTATATATATCAATTGTGTAATAGTTATACCATATGGTTATTAACGGTGACATAGTGAAATTTAACTTTTAACATTTATCATATTCCACAGTATTACTCCGCACTAAAACCCAGTGGGAAAAAAGCGATGAGCCTATACCTTGACAATGGTGGAATGGTGAAAATAACTTATTTAACTAATTTAATTTTGGAAGAATTTAACTAATGTTACAGAAATTATTCTATACAATAACACTGGTCCAATGCCAGGAAAATGATTTAAGTTGATGAGTATGGCTGTTTTGTGGAGATGAGATCTCTGAAGGGCTGCCGTATTGGGTTCGCCAGGTGTCGCTTGAGGTGAGGGGAGATATGCGTTATGACGCTTGGTTGAGCCGTTGGACGTCTTCTGTATCCATGGTCAGGAAGACGTATGCTTTGGCTTGCAAGGCGTTGGCACGTCGGGTGAAGGCGCTATCTCCCTCTTGTATGGCGTAAATATACCTGGGAACAAATGAACTTACGGCAGCGATCAGTGTGCCTTGATAATGTGTAACATCAATTATACAAAAAGGAGAAGGATAATGAATGCTCGGTGTGGTTAATGTGCGTGAGCAACTAGTGTGTAATATCATGACATCAATGTGTTCAGTGGAGATAAATTTAAAAATTATTTATTGTTATTTTGTTAAGGGAGATTGAATGCGTGGCAAAGAATTAATAAGTGGCTCGAGATGGAGGGTGTTGTTTGTCGAGCGTGGTGGCGAATCTGAGCGACGTGGGGGTTGGCGAGATTTTGGCGTGGATAATACCGAATTTACGTACGGAGCGGTTGTTGTGTGGCTCCGTGGGTTGTGTATAAGTGGAAATTACGCGTCGATGGTCGATATCTGTGCATTTAACGATTAATTGCGCGATTTACTTAACGAGTTTTTACCTTTTAAATGTGGTCTATCGCGGTCATATTAAAGAGTCCTCTAGACAGTTTCCTTACGGATCCCAGTAGAGCCCTCATGGGTCTGGCTCGGTCGTTGGTGGGAAGGGGACGTCCAGAAGAGTATCTATGGGGCGCTTCTCGGGGTGCATGATGCTAAGGATAATTGCACCTGAAATAATTTATAAACACATATCGCATACGATTACTGTATAACATGTAAGTACGGAAGAACAACGATGTGACACTATAATTGTATTTGTTGTACGTGCCGGAGGAAATAAATATAAACATCTCACATATGCGTTGAGAATTAAATGAAACAAAATACTTCTCCGTTAATTGTTTTGATGAATATGCACGTCTTCTCTTAAGCTGCAGATTCCTTCATGAAATGATACCCCGCATATACTTGAATAACATAAGATTGCGCTATGGGTAATGTGTATCACGAAGGTTCACTAATCTTACGCGTGTCCACATGATATGTAAGACGGTGCGATAGTAGTGTAGTCGACGTTACTTATAGAAAGATTTTGTCTTATAATCTGCAACTTAGAGGTAAAAAAATTGTTGAACATAATTAATAATATTATAGTGTCTAATTTGCGCTGTTTGGAAGAAGACAATGTAAAAGGCTTCTAATAACTTACGTATACTCACAAGTTAATTTCGTGCGATAGCGTAGGATCGATAGACTAAGTGTCGGTTGAGGTAGGCGACGGAGTGTCGACGTTGACTAGCGTCAGAGGGCGTATGTCGCTATGAAGCGAGATGCAGGGAAGCCGTGTTTTATGTGGGAAATTGTAAGCGTGGCGTGTTCAAATTTTAAGCCCGCTGCTATCGAGCCTGTGATCGTTGATAAGTGGACCAACTGATCAATGGGCTTACATATGAATGGATGTCAGGGGCGATGGTAATTTAAGTGGCTTAGTAAACTTTGATAGCCCAGTTTTGTATACAAGGTCGTAATTAAGTATCTAGAGACGATCTTTAATTGGAGTGGTCGAATTGGAGTCCCAATAAGCCTTTATAAAGTGTATGTGGGTTTAATTGGCGAAGGACTGTTATCGCTAACATTAGAATTTGAATCCAATTTATCCGTTTTAATGCGTATGTAGGTTTAATTGGCGAGGGATTGTTATCCTTACATTTAAGTTGTCTGTGTCAGTGTCTTGAATTGGAATTAAAATTATCAACGGTTCGTCGCAGACGGTTTGAAATGCGGGTGAGACAAACAAAGTGTCAATAGCATGGGTTAATGGCAGGTAAATGTTGTCTGATTGGAATAATAGACGAAATACATACATGGTGTGTGAAATTACGGTACAAAAAGGAACATACTTACAATACGAATGTAGACGTCCTGTTTTGGAGTAAATAGTACATAGGTATAACAAATAATATCATGACATAAATGGGAATAATTTCTGAAAAGAAAAAACACGCTGACAATGAATAGTTAAACATAAATTGGAAGATGAATAATCTGAAAATGAATAAATGATGATAGTTAAATATTAATCGGTAGATGGTGCATATATTGGTAAACAGTGTCACAAATCGGTAAATGTTGTCATAAATTGGTAATGTTGTCATAAATCGGTAATGTGCATCTTTCGCGCCAGAGACTTGGTGGCGCTGTTGATTTTGTCCTCAAAAATCCACTCAGATTGTCCGCCTGCAAACATGATGTTATACTTTACTTTATTTGAAAATCGAGGAACCTTTGATCCGATCAATTTCACTACATCATGTGTTTTCCCATCCTTACGTACAGCTTGTGGCTTGTGGGAAGTTTTGGTTATGGCGGTTGGTGGTGGGATATTTTGTTGGGAGGGAGCATTTGCACGTGATGTTCCGAATGATTGTTTGCATGTACGCCGTCGGGGTAGAAGGCTTGGTGTATTAGCCGTGGAGGGTGTTGAAGGGGTCGCGTGGACAACGCTGGGGGTAGCGAATCTGTCAGCAGTCCGATCGACTCTAGGGCGTAACCCTGCTCTGCGGGGCGCATCGTCAGGCACGTCCGAGTCCGAATCGTCATTGTCTGTTGCAGCTTGATTAAAGCTGTCGCCGGGAAGATCCTCTTCCGATAGATCCCCGAAATCTTCAATATTCAACGGATCCCATTTATTGGTCTTTGCCCTTATGTGTCCCTTCTTCAAACGCATAACATTGACTGTCTTGTCCAAGTGCTTCCCGTCTGATAGGCTATTTAATTTAACCGTGGTGGGGGTTGCATATCCGACAACGATAAAAGGCCCATGAAAATTTTTCTGCAGTTTCCGTTTCGTTTTTCGTACTCGAATTGTTGGTTGGTACACGTATACTGCGTCACCGGCTTCGATTGGGTTGTTTTTGGTGGTTTTATCATACTGATCCTTCATTTTCATTTGTTGTTCGACTAGATGCTGTTCGGCAAATTTGGAAATTTCCGCTTGTGTTTGCAGCATTTCGACAATGTGGTCCTTGTATGTGTTGGGGGTTTTGAGGGGGTCTGGAAGATCCATCTCCGCTGGTAACACGGGCATTCTGCCGAATACTAACATATAGCTTGAATAGCCAAGTGGTTGGTTTTCAGAAGTGTTTAGAGCAAATACTAATGGCACTAGGTGCTGGTCCCAGTCCGTTTGCTTAGGACTGACATAATTCCTTAGAAGATTTAGTATGGAGCGCTGACAACGTTCCGTTTGACCTTGACTTTGAGCATGGTACGCCGAACTGAAACTTTGCTTAATTTTGAAAAGGGAGCATAATTCCTGGAATAGGGAGCTAATGAAAGCGGATCCATTATCGGAGAGAAGTCGCTTGGGTGCACCATAGACACAGATGACTCTCTCGTAAAAACCCTTAGCAATTGATTTGGCTGTAATGTCACGAGTCGGCCATGCGATGACATAGCGACTGTATTGGTCCGTGACACACACCATGTGCTCGTTACCGAAGCGCGTTTTCGGTAATGGGCCGACTGTGTCGATCGTCATAGTGTGGAACGGTCCTGGGGCAGGCTCACGTATGATAAGTGGGGGCCGAGTAGAGGCATTGGAACTTTTGGATGCATTGCAGGACTTACATGTGTGAACATATTCGTTTATGTCCCTGATCATCCCGATCCAAGTATAACGCGGCCGCATGACTGAAATCATTCGCGAAGCGCCCAGATGTCCGCCTAGAGGCGCATCGTGATGCATTTTGAGGAAATGTTCCTTGAGGTTTTGAGGGATGACTAACTGTGCCATTGCTTTATTTGGTTTCGGTCCCTGTGATGTTAATATGTGATACAGGAGATCGTCAGCAATAAAATAGTTTTGCTCGCGTTTGAGCAGCACGTCTGCCTCTTGTTTATTGGTGGGAACGGTGCCATAGTTGAGGAGTCGTAAAACTATACTGCATTGGGGATCAAGTCTTTGCTGACGCCTTATCTGTTCTCGGCTAAAGGTAATTGAGTCCCAATTAGTTTTCGCTTGGTTTGTAAGCCGATGTCGGAGCTCAGCGCGTTGAGTCCGTTTATCAGTTACTGCACATAGGGCTTCTGTTTCATAATTGTCCTCTGAATCTAGAGGCAAGTTTATCGTGATCGCGAGGGAAGGCAGATAACTTGCCCGCTGCAGTGGCGGGAATAGTGCATATAGACTGATGCACGAATTCCTCATCTGATTCACCTGGCTGAGAGTTAGGCGATGGAATTACGCATGGCACATGGTGAAACTTAACTTGAAGTTTTGCGTTAACCGCGTTGTCGGCTTGCTAATTATTTCGGGATGGTGAATCGCTGTTAACAAGTCGGGCTTGTCCAGTCGCAATTGAGGGGAGCAAAACGGTGGCGTTGTTGTAAGGGGAAGCGGATTAACAGGGGTGACCGTGTCAAGATCGGGAAAACGATCGATTACGTCATCAGCATCGGTGCGGGTGATATCATAGGGGCGTCGGCTTAATGCATCCGGGACAATGTTGTTCTTCCCTTTAACATGACTCACTTCAAATTGAAATTGCTGTATGAATGTGACCCATCTTGCTAGTCTACCCTGAGGCTGCTTTAACCCTAATATCCATTTGAGGGCAGAATGATCAGTATGTAACTGGAATTTCTGTCCCTCAAGATACACTCTGAAGTGTTGAATTCCCCATACTACTGCAAGAAGTTCCTGTTCTGTAGTGGAATAATTTGCTTCAGATTTAGTGAGACCTCTCCCTGCAAACCCTATCGGTCGCAGCTTGCCGTCAATTTCCTGGCTAAGACATGCGCCTAATCCTAGCTTACTAGCATCAGTCGACAATACGAATGGTTTGCTGAAATCGGGAAAGGCTAAAACCTGTGAACTTACCAGCGCCTTTTTCAAGGCGTCAAATGCGGTTTGGCATTCTGGCGACCACGTGAATGATTGATTCTTCTTGGTCAAAGCATATAGAGGGCGCACAATAATTGCGTAGCCACTGATGAACCTTCTTAAAAAGCCCGTTAATCCCAGGAAAGCACGTACGTCTTTAAGTTTTGTGGGGGTAGGGTAAGATTCAATTGCTTCTAATTTGTCAGGATTGGGTAATATGCCTTCTGGCTGCAATACATGGCCCAGATACTTTACCTTTTTCACGGCAAACGAACATTTTCTGGGGTGTAGCTTCAGGTTGGCATTGCGTAACCGTACAAATATTTCCCGGAGATGTTTAAGATGCAAGTCAAATGTGGGCGAAAAACAACAGATATCATCGATGTATGCCATGACGTATTTGTATTGTATGTTACGCAACAAGGAGTCAATGAGGGATTGAAACACGCTCGGCGCGTTCCGTATGCCCTGGGGCATCGTTCGATACCTGTATTTCCCGGAAGGTGTGATAAACCCAGTTTTATCCCTGGACTCTGGATCTAAGGGGATTTGATGGAACCCTTGAGTGCAATCAAGAATTGAGAAATACTTGGGTTTGTTCTCACCTACACAATCTAACACTTCATCTAACCTGGGAATTCGAAGGACTTGAGGGATGGTTACCACAATAAGACCTCTGTAATCAATTACAAGTCTTAGACCACCACCGGCTTTCTTAACTAAAAGGGCCGGCGATGCCCAGGCTCCGTCGTGAGCTTCCTCGATTAATCCTTGTTGGATTTGTTGATCGATGATTTTGTCCATTTCCTGTCTGCCCTGGGGAGCCATTCTATAGGGATACTTATGAACAGGAGTAGAGCCCGGGAGAATCTCAATCTTGCACGAAGTTCTATCGGTCAACCCTAACTCCTTGGTTATTGGATTGACAAAACAGTCGGCGAATTCTGCTACCAGGTCTTTAAGCTGTTGGTGCTCAATTTCACTTACCTGAGACTGGCTCCAGTCTACATTTGGTACATGGCTAGTATCTTGTGAGGGCAAATGACATGCATTCAATTTGACATACTCACCTTCACTAGCATTCATATTGTCATCAATTTTGTACTGGAAGGTTTCTACATCATTGTTCCAGCGATCAAATGTGGCAATTCTTTCACCCTTGGTAATGAACTTTGCAACGGGGGTAGTGTTAAACAATCTTACTGGCACGCAGTTGTCATTGACGGTTACTGCTGCGCGGGCTAACAAAATACCTTTGGCATTTAAATGCGGGAAAACTGAACATTCCCCTGTTGTTTTGTTTTCAGTTTTACGGAAAAGATTTCCTGCACATATAATTTCAGAAAAGGGATCAATGGTAATATTCTGTGCAGAGTGTACTGGGATATTGGTTGTGAATGAAATGGTTCCAGTTCCGAAATTCATTACTGCTGAATGTTTCTTTAGAAATGGAATGCCTAAGTACATTGGGGAGTGAGAGTCGCTCAATACCACAAAATCAGCTGATAACCTTTGGTTATGTACATAGAATGGTAAGGTAATGTTACCTAGAGTAGTTACCTGAGTGTTGTTGGCACACACACATTTGCTAATTTTAGACTTAAATCTGTTCCGTAATGTTGGTGGCAATTTGGCCAATACGTCTACAGATAAGAAATTCAGATCAGCTCCTGAGTCGACTTTGGCTTTGTATCGCTTATTTGATAGCGTTATAGTCAACTCATTGTGGTGTAAAATGTGAGTGCCGTACTTACCAGTGGCCGTTGTAGTTCCAATGTTGTCGTCTTGAAGGTCTGGCCCGTTACTCACTGAGTAAGCAACGGGCGATGCTAGTTTCCCTGGAAGCGACAGGTAGAACTAGCATGCCCTAGCTTTTTGCATATGGAGCAGGAGAGGTTGATGTTAGCGCGGCATTGCTCTTTGTGGTGTCCGACATTATGGCACCTGCGGCAGATTTGCTGCCGGCAGTTCCTCTCGGAGTGCCCTCTTCGGCTGCAGACCGAGCATTGAGTGGCAATCGGACGATTTTCGCGTTCGTGGGAATATTGTCGGCGGTCGCGATTGTGGGAGTTATCCCGTACATAATTTCGGCCTCCGGACGAGTACCTGTGGTTGTCGCGGCGGTACGAGGAGGTGTTACCGTAATCACGACGGCTTTCTTGACTTCGATCGTCCGCGCGTCTGCTGCCTCGCTCATCCCATCGGTCATAAGCTGGATAGCTGTCGTGTGAGGGGCTTCGCCGATGTCTCTTGTCACTACGGTCTGTTGAAGGGGAACGTCCTCTATCAACAAAACTTACCTGTTTCGGGGCCACGGAAAGCTGTAGAAGACGCATTTGTTCTTTGAGGTCGTTTATATCTCGTTCCTGTGGAGAAGGTGGTGGGGGAAGAGATGAGCCTCGCATGATGGTCTCTAATCGCGTTAGCGTGTCCGATTCCGACGGGGTCGATGACTCGAAACGGCGAGCCACTTGTTCTGCCTCGACGAGGGTTTTGGGGTCAAATCGGTGTACCCATGTACCGATTTCTTTGCGGAGACCCTTTGTGAAAAGCTGCACTCGCACAGCCTCATCCGTAATGGTGCGCGATAAGATATCCGTGAGGTCCCTCGCGTATTCCTCAACGGATTCTCGTTTACCTTGTTCGCGGTCGAACAATCGAGAGAGATGGTCTCGCTGCTCCTCCTTGACGAAATGTGAGCGCATTGCGGTGGTCAGTCGTCTCACATCTTCCGCGACGTCTGTGGATAAAGAACGGTACCAGTTGTACGCCCTTCCCGTGAGTCCGGTGCTGAGGGCAATACCCTGAAGCTCGCGAGGTACCTTATTTAGCTTCATATAAGTCAAGGATCTATGGAGAAAATCCTCCACGTTTTCCGTTGGCTTTCCCTCGTAGGTTATCCGGTCGGGAAGGGAGGAGCTCTTTTCGGATGACTGAAGCTGGTGCAGAGTTGCTTCGTGTGCCGATACCTGGTTGTCGGCAAGAAGGCGGAAGGCTCCGGTAATGACGGTTGCCATGTCTGTAACGGCCGTCGCATCGGGGTTTACCTGTCTCTCCTCTGCGTTTGTTGTCTCGCGGTGTCCGCTATCGCTGCTGCTGCTCTGCGACATGTTTGGATTTGGATTCGTGCGAATTCTCGGTGTAGCAATTGTCAGCTGTTTTCCTGTACGAAGGAGCATATAGTAGAGCGCTTTGTACCGGGAAGTTGTGTTCTAATAACAGTGGAAGTTATCAGATATCCGGACTCTCACACCACTTCTTATAACTATATTTCCTCCTATATAGCTATACTCTTGTTATACTTATATTTCTTGGTTATTCGTATTTCTGCGCGCTCCTTCGTATGTAGGAATATTGTAGCTGCTTGTAGTTGCTTGAGTGGGGACACTAGCCAGAGAAAACACACGAGTCCAGGAGTTGAGTTGTTGTTGGTTTATTCGAGTTTTAGCTTATTAGCTTTCTCTGGAATCTCGGGTCAGAATCTTGTTCAGATACTTCGTCTCTTCACTAGGTATTTCTACCTGTACTTCCGCGAGGCCAGCTATTTTATCGGGGTTCCGGCATTGGATTACGCTCGGAACCACACCCACAGCTGGCCTCCCATTGGTCCAGGTATAGCCGGTCCCCCTTCACAAAGGTCAACCCCAACTGCTCACATAGGGCGTGGGCTCGAAGGGTCATTGGCCAATGGGAAAAGGTACCAGCCAGGTCTATTATCAGGGTGACACCCCCGTCTTAAGGGCGAAGTATCCCCGGGCTAGTGAAACATGTCATGCTGACAAGGGAAAAGAGGGGGAGCGTTTCAAAAGTCAAAAGAGCTAGATGGATATCACAACAGTTTGCCCTACCCCCGCACACTCAGGCTTGTGGGCCAGGAGCAATTTCTCGTTGGTGTACGGTGGAGGCAAAGCTCGCAGGAGAACTTGCAGTGCTGAGGTTTATTCTGGTTTAGAGTAGCCGGTTCAGGTCTTTGATGTGAGTATAGTGAAACCTGTCGTCTTTCTCAATCAGCATGAGATTAACGCGGGTGCCGGGGTGTTTGCTGATCCGGTGTACTACAGTGGTTTTCCCACCCCAGCCAAATACGTTTAGGGCTAGGTTTTGATGCTTTTCTATTTTGGGAGACCAGGGTAGGGAAATCCACTCCCACACCCTCGAGCTTATCTAGCAGCCCGCAGAGGTTATATTTTATGGCCGCTGTGGATCTTTGGCAACTGGGTGGAGGGCTGCTGCTATTGACCATAGTATGCATAATTCATCTTGGTTCTTTACGTTTATGATGGCCTTCTTGTTTGCTAGGGATGGTGGTAGCTCAATGTGGGAGCCACCCTTGAGTGGTTGATACTTGGCGATTTCAATCCAGATAGTTGTTACCGCCTCAAAGACCCACCCATAACCTTGGTTTGTCCACTTTTCCAGCCTCTCTTGAATTTCAACGTTGGACTGCTTCACCGCAGTGTCGATGTCTTCGAGTTCTAGAACCACCTCCTGCTTATTTCGCAAGCCTGGTTCAACGTACTCTGTGTTGCCCTCTTTATCATGCTTGTAGAGTCTTACCTTGATTGCAAACTGACACTTGAGGCCGCCTAGCTCATCAAGCTCCCCAGTCAGAACTTTGTGGTTTTTCGGGAATATGGCTTTCTGGAAGATCATGAGGTCTGCAGCTGGGTGGTAGGACTCAGGAAAATCCATCACCCATCCCTGCAGGTAGTTCTTTACAGCTCGCTTGGTCATCCTGAACTTGAGGCGTGGGGTGGGGACCAGCCCCTCTTACTTCTTTCCAGGAGAGAATGACCTTGGAAGTGGTCGTGGTCACGTGGTTGGCTTCACCTTCCGCCTCGGCTTCGGAACCATTGGTGAACTGACCGTGCCCGCCACCTTGTTCCGAAGCCTTGTAAATATCTCCTTGTACTTGCGATCGAAGGTGTTTTGTTTTTCAAGTGCTTCAAGGGCAACCTTCGTGCGTGGGTAGTGGGGAGGGGCTTCGCTGTGAATTTCGACGTGGTCGGCTTGGGCCATCCGGGCTCGTGTACTACGAGTCATCTGTACCCTATAGTGCCATTAGTTCAATTGGGTGGTAAAAATACAAAAAAATAGACTCCTGACGAAGTCCCTACCCGCCTGCAACAATCGGGCGAAACCGAAACCGAAACCAAATTCGCCTGGGTGGCTGGTCCCCAACTGGGAACCACTGTAGTATAGGTAAGGTGGTACCGAAAGAAATATGTGTTATTGTGATTGCAATTTTTTTCATTACGAGTCATGTGGCTGTAAAAAATATATGCCTGACCCCACCCTCCAATACATTTATATTTGGAATAACCATTAAACAATACATTCTTTCCATTAGACACGACTCTCCTGTATGCAGGAAAATTCTTAACACTCTTTGCATTGGGATTTTAAGGTATGCTTGATGGGAGTAACCCTCAGCAGCAGACCATTGGTCGGTCGTCTCACTGTCTGCATGGAATGGTAAGATAACCAGCGCTCTGTATGTCACCAGTCACATGTCTAACCACAATGTACTATAAATACCTGACAACTTCTGTACTGCCAAGACATATTGTTGTTCACACACGTGGCACCTGGCAGATTGTCCCAATGTGAGACCGCGTTGCGGTTTTCTCCGAGAGGTGGCGGCACAGAGCAATGCGGTCCCAAGAGTTTTCGACATCGAACTCATCATGTCTTCGACCGTTCTGGGCTGGACGACAAGAGACCCATTGGCCAAGAGCTGTGTGACGTATCGGAACGTGGTCAGTAAACCTGTCTGGAAGTCGAATTGCTTGCTGTACCTGGTTTATTGAACAAAAGCTCATCGAGCGTGTCATTGACCCAGATATAGGTACAGCGGGATGCGACCACGGCTGATATGTCATGGAATCTAGGCCTTGTTCGTGGGCTATGGTCAACAGATGATTGTGGAGTCCAGGCGTGTCCACTACCACATTGGGCGCACTCTCCGCCCATGGGAAGCTTCTGTGGGCCGTGATGAAGAAGTTGGGACGTTTCAAGAGAGGCTGGTTGTTGGAGATGCTGCCGACGTTGTTGGGTCGGACAACCAGTCGACATCACAAGCGTCCATTGTCATACACTTCCGCTGATGACCAGAGATGAAGATTTTGTTAGCGTGACGCGACTCGAAGTGGTTTTTGATCGCATATAATGCCATAGACAACTCGCTTGGAAAAAGAATGTCATTTCCGGCGTATCCATAAAAGGATGCGTTATATTTGTCATAAACGATGTTAAAGAGATCCTGGAGATAGGCATGACGGAACTGATTAGCTCTCGGGATTAACAAGACATCCCATCCGTTCTCCGACATACGTCTAGCCATAGCAGACGACAAGTTATCGACGAACAGCACTCGTTTGACCCCTTGTAAGAGCTGCCAGTTTGTCGACACGGTTTCGTGGAGAGCGTCCGTCTGTACATGTTCTGTGTAAGTTGTGAAGAGAACAAGTTGGCTTTCATCAACGACCACCATCCCGAGCGACGCGGCCAGGTCGTCCAACGGCTGTTGGATGGTGATGGAGAAGTTATTGGGGTCAAAGTTAGTCTGGTTACGATGGCGACGAGATACGTCGATCTTCATGTGAGAAGCGTCGTGCTCGGTGACGGGGGCGTCACGTGATCCGTCCAGCAGCATGAGCAGGAAGAAACAGAGGAGCGCGAAGATAGATGCTCTTAGAATCTGACGACCCCCGGAGTGACTGAAGTGTGTCTCAAACTGAAACACAACGTCATTTTACACGTACAATAACCTCCTACTGTTTACTAGTTAAGGTCCCCTAGCCCCTTGGCTGCGGGCCCTGTTTACAGGTTTATGATATTCAATACTGGCGCCAGGGTCTATCCTGACAACATGCCTTGAACTGGACTAGCAGACAAGATTTGGGATGCTCCAATCAGAAGCCGTGTCTTTCGGGTACTTTTGAGTCATTGTCTCTCATTGGTCAGTGTCACATTTTCCGAAGATTCGGATCCATATTTGTTTTTGTACGCTCCGTTTTACATCGCTTTACACAAGAAATGAAGTATATACTCTTGCTTAATATGAAAATAACTCCAATGGAAGCCCTCGATTATACGCAACAGTCACATGGCGTGGTATTGAAAGACTTGTTCACTCGGCTGCTTGATGGGACATGACTGTTTTGCGAATGTGCCTGCTGGGGCGGGGAAACTGTATGCTATACGTTGTTAGCTACTGCTCTCGATGCAATGCTGGAATGGGTCAGGGTTCGACACCAATAGTTGTCCGCTTGCCGGGACAATGGATTTGTCATGTCGGAGAAGTGACTTGCCAAGTCCACTTGTCAAACACTATTGAGTGAATTTTATGAGCCGGGCACGCATTCGACAACACCCTGATTTGTTGTTTCACGCTGAGCAGCACCCTTAATCACAAAGTCGGCGAGAGAAGCAGACACACAACTGGTCTCTTTAACTGACTGACTGTGTCTAATGAATATTCGGACGCGCCATTTTCAGACCTTGTCTTGTCGTAGACTCTAGGACGAGAAGCGTAGCGGAACCCCTGGAGTCTGGGACGGAGACTAACTGTTTAAAATAAACTGACAATTGTATGAACTTAAGACAATTAATGCGACTTTAAGCACAGATTAAAAATCAAAAGATTTGTAAGTGCCATTTTCCCATTGTCCAATAACCATGGTATTGATATAAAATAGTTCACTAGAAAGACGATCTGGGGCTGTACTCATACCGAATCTAGACAGGAATTGTCTCCAACCGCGGTCCTAATCTCTGCTGGGTCGTTCGGTAATGACTGGTTGACTGATGTAGATTAAACTTTGATATTAGTATGCGTTCATATAGGGAGAATCTATAGCAATTTCTCACCTCGCAAACCTTATTAATCTACGCCCGCTGTTTCCGAGAGACTTAAACGCTGTGATAATAAGGTTTTTAAAAACAGTTAAACTGCCACGATGAAAATAAATTTCTCACAGACAAAATTAGTTGAAGCCCGAGTCATGGATACAAAGTTTCGTTGCAAGCTTCTGGTTAAGCTCTCGCCCTTCTTGTGAGCATAAAGCTGTTTCATATGGATGTTCACTACACATTATAAACGCGCTCGTTTATGTTGTTGTTGTTGTTGTTGTTGATTCCAAATTTAACGCTGTTTGGCTTCTCTTGGCCATGTACAGCGAAAGGCAGTGGAATGGTTCTGGTTAACACAGGACAAATAAGAAAGTTGAATTTATTGAAGAGTTTATATTGTGATGTAAGAGCAGAGGAGTTACGAGCTGTTAATGGGCCCCTTTTTTTTTAATTAATGTAAATAATAGGAACAGAAAACAATGAATAAAGTGCACCTTACAAGGGTGTAGGAAAGTGCAACTAAGAGGATTTCACACACTGGGGGCTACTCCAGTGCATTAGAGTAAGAATAAATGAAGCCCTAAAGATCCCATGTCAGATGCGCATGGGGGTACCTAAATGGGGAAAAATTAAGGAGGGACAGAAGAAAACTAAGTGCAGAGATGATGGGAAGAGGATGAAAAATACCAATTTGATAGAACAACTATTCAAGTGGGACGAAAGTAGCGATAAGTTAATTGTTGATAACAAAACGTTTGGTAGTGAGAATATAAGTAATGGTAGTTTTGATAATATTGGAGCAGAAAAGATTTTTAATGTTTAGGTAGTATTTAGCTTGATTTAGTTTGCTTATGAGAGGAATGCTGGAAATAATATATTTCGGGCACACAAATATGTTATGATAAATGTTTTTTGGGAATGGCAGAAAATACAGTTGGGATTTTGGTTGCTATTATGTTTAGCTTTGTAGAAATTGAGAGGGGGATTGCTCAATGCTGTTGAGGTTAGGATTCGGTCTGAAAGAGTATTTGGATGACATATTTGGGGTTTAAAATCTATTGTATGTTTGATAAGTTTATATATAGAATTTTATGAGTTCCAATATGGTTGCCAGGTTTGGGAGATAAGATCCTTAATGAGTAGTCAGTGAGTGTTTAGATCGAGAGAAATGGGTTGAAAAAGGGTATCGGTATGTGATTGTTTAGCTGCTGAATCGGCAATTTCATTACCAAGGATCCCACAATGTGCTGGAATCCATATTATTGAAGCAGTTGAGTTTTGGTAAGAAAGTAAGGAGGAAAGATATTGGATTTCTTTTATGAAAGGATTAAGGATTTTACCTCTGTTGCAAAGAATGGGTTGTGTGTATTTTGCAGGATGTCTGCTTGTTTGCGCCCAAGAAGGTGCCGCTTATGTATCTGAGGAGGTTGGTGACCTTCTGACATTTTGTAACTGTGTTCCGCGTGTGTTCCCTCCAGGTAAGACCTTTATCAAGAATGATACCTAAAAATCTAACGGAATCGTGTTTTGGGATTGGTTTATTATCAATTAAGAAAATGGGAGTGTTGTGAGCTTTATTTGTACCAAAATGAACAACTTTGGATTTTGATGGAGAAAATGTGACTCCCCATTTAGAGGCCCATTTGTCAATGCTATTTAGAGGTGTTGTAGGTATTTGGTTAATTCAGAGGATAATTTGCCAATAACCCAGATGGTAATATCATCAGCATATACAGTAGCAGAAGAAGGAATGGGAATATCATTTATAAAGATGTTAAACAAAGTAGGGGACAAAAAACTCCCTTGAGGTACTCCATTTTCTGTACTGTGAGGATTAGATAAGGTATTATTAGCTTTAACTTGAAAATTTCTGTTTGATAAAAAGTTGTGGATTCAGTTCAGTGCTAAACCTGATACACCTAACTGTTGGGCTCTGATTTCTATAGAGGCTCTGTTTGCCATATTAAATGCTTTGGAGATGTCAAGAAATATAGCATGTGTTTTTTTTGTTAGATATCAAACCTTTGTTAATGGAGTCGGAGATGAGAAGGATGTTATCAATAGTACTGAGGGTGAGGACGATAAGCAGATAGCTTGGGATTAAAAAGGTTATTGTGATGCAAGTGCCAAGAAATTCTGTTATTAAGGATGGATTAAAAAATTTTAGAAGCAACAGAAGTAAGACTTATGAGAAGGAATGAAGAAAAAAGGTGCTGATTTTGGCCAGATTTAAGAATAGGAATAATGATAAAGGTGTTCCAAATAGGAGTTTTTAATGAGATCCACAACTGATTAAAGATTGGAAGGAGTACCTCACGGGACTCTGGGGGAAGATGTTAGAAAAATGGGTAGATTAAAAGATCGTTACCAGGGGCGGAGTTTTTAGTTTTGTTAACAGCTGATAAGATTTCGCTAAGGGTTAAAGGTTCATTGAGGGGGTGGGGGGGGGGGGGGGGGGGGGGGGGGGGGGGGGGGGGGGGAGTTAATGTGAGAAGGACTAAATTGAGTATAAGAAATAGACACTGGGATGAAATCTGAAGGAAGATTTGTATCAGAGCCAATATTCAGCTAAAAGATTGGTGATTTGTTGGTTATTCCCAGTGTAAAAGTTTTTCATTTTGAAGTTTAAGAGGAGGGATGCGAAATTGAGAATATTTGCCTTTGAGCCTGTTTACTGTTTTCCAGAGTTCTTTAAGATTTGGAGAGTTTAGAGATGAGCATTTATTGTGCTTGTTTTAGAGTGAGTTTAACAATACCTAATTCTCTTTTATACTGAATATACATATTTGTGATGATAATCTTTATTTCTTACTTTGCTTCTGGATTTAATAGCAGAAGAACAGGAGTCAGTCCACCATGGGTGAGACTTAGGTTGATTTTGGTTATGTGATGTAAAGGGAATAGATTCATGCGCAATTTTTTTAATGATTTCCTTGTTAAAGCTGTTTCATACATATGGATTTTCACTACACATTATAAACGCGCTCGATTAAACAAAGTTGGCGAGTTATAAGCGCCATGCCGATTTCACAAAGAAATGTTTAACTGGATCTGAATCAGAAAACGAGGAAAATTAAAGACCGCTGACGAATTCAACTCGTACAGGTACCAGAGATGAACTTCATTGAGCGCAATTGTCAAAGATTTGCCAAGAATTTACACACTTGTAGGGAAGTCTAAATCAGTCTATACTTACGAAGCGTTTACATTTCCTCATTCGTTCTCCGACGGTTGCATGCCGAGTAAAACCAACTTTCAGTGAGTTAAGTATACCCAGAATCCGCTTTATGTCCGCCATATTGAATTCCTTGCGACATCTGATGAGTCTAATTGAAGCTGAAGGTGTCGATTTCACTGAGAAATCGAACAGGTACTGGTTGCTCAGAGCGCGTTCGGCAGTGTTCGGTTTCGCCTGCCTCATGTATATATTTTATAAAAAGGTTCAGCACGGTCCTTTTGAGCTATTCCCTTAACATCTTTTCGCTGTAGTGTTTTAGATGAGTCATGTTTGGGAGGCATTATGTTTGTGATTATAAATGGTAGAGATATTGTATTATGACGTCATTACTTTGTGGCCAATTTTCCGTTTTAGGTCCGCCATGTTGAATTCATTACGACTTCTGACCGACCATCAAAGTGGTCCATTGAAGCTGAGAAATGAAGATTTGTCGATCTGAGAAACGAGGTGGATGAGCAATGGAGTTGGGGTGGGGTCTTGGGGATTCGATTCGATGTGCGATCATTCTGTTCTTTGCACTGGATTGATTGCAAGTTATACATAAGAATTCTATTCAAAGTTTAGTCTCTATAACTCATACACTATTAACAGCATCCTTCAAACGTTAATCAACTGCTAGTAATCAGGATAAACACTGAACGTTATGTAACCAACAATGTGCATTTCTTCAAATACCTGCAATGTCGAATCCCCGTGGATATCTCGTCGAGTTCCGCTGCTTTATTTGAATGGGACGTGAAACATGGTACCCTTTGCGACACTTTTAGACATCCTACACAGGTGGAGTTGGAGAACCAACATTAGATACGACGGAGTTGTCCTAAAGTTTGCATTTATTTGTAGATAAGGCTGTTTTCATGGTGCCGATAACGCACTCAAACTCAATCTTCACCGTCGCAATATTCACGCGTTGCTGACGAAAATTCCGGTTTTCCAGTCCACGAAAACCCCACCATCCTACGCGCCACATTAGACGTCTTCCCGTTTCAGTGGGCCAGCGATGTACCTGCAAGGCCAATATTCTCCACAGAAGAAGGGTACTTTGGGGCATGGTACAGAGGTAGATAATACCAGTGTTGTAATGATGATTGTTCATATGGAAAAAAATCAGCCCCACCGATTGTTAACTGTAATTTTCAATGTTTAATTGATTGCTCCCTCATACACTGTTGTACAATATTCTCGTGCATGTACACACACGTAATTGAATTTATTTGTTGTTGTGAAACAAGATGCTGCCACAGCCTTAAGCAATGCGTTATGATAAGCGGTATGTCCGCGAGGTTGTTTTATCATAACGTTATTTCATGTCCAAACCCGCCATCAATTCTCATGTGGTAGGCTAACGAAGTTCGGAGGCTGTTTCACCAAGTCATTGTCGAGCAATCATGATTTGGTGTTCCAACAACATGAAAGGATTGTAAACGAGTCATTTTAGCAACTACATAAAAATGAAAGCAAATCGCCGAAAAATGCATCTTTAAACAAGTAGAAAATCGTGTGCAATTAAACATTCCTTTTTATTAATGCCACAATACTCCACACTGTATGCTAAACATTTAAACCTACTTCAGTATCGGAAATGGACCCCCCATTTATCCACAACAGCGTGAACCAGATGCGTGAAGACCTACAGTCTTATCAACTTATAACAGCGTCATTCCCCCTTGAACTTCTACATGTCAGTCAATAAACGGAACAAATCGATGGAAGCGATATACGATCTAACACACAGCACTCCTCACAAATCAGATGCCGCTACATACAAACACCCACATGACACGTGGCAAACATTCGTCGGCGGACTGCGATTTGAGCAATTACCAATTACAGTTATCAAACAAATATCCCCTGTGTCTCTCTGCCTGGGTGGACTAAATACAAAACATCTCAGTAGAAACGGTGTTGTGTTTCCGGGGGTACCACTGTGACGGGAACTTTGGTGTGATGGATGATGTATTCGCTGAAGCTACCGAGGACGGTACGACGCAGCATGCCCAGTCCACGACTGCCCATCACGACGTGGGTACCGCCCACCTACTCCACGTAAGCGATGATGCCTTCTGCTCCCTCACCTTGGCTCAGCTCCGCATGACCGTCAATCTGCAGGAGACATACAGGGATCTGATAACATGGTAACATGCATGACTCGTACCCCCTCGCGCCACATTTGGGGATTACACTATTGTACCAATCACGATTTAAGCATATAGCCGCTGCCATGACAATTTTCGTGACGTCACAAGAGTTTTGCAACATAAATTGCTTCTGTTTGGACTCTAGAATTGATCGGAGATGTCGACGATGAATTTCAGCTACTTATTATGCCGGCTGGGACAACCAATGACGTCATTACAACTGTACTGGCGGCGACACTAATCAAACATTTAGAGGTAACATTTCCAAACGAACTTCTGCGGGGGAAAAAATCATAAATGTGAAGAACCATTGTCACCGAACCTCTGCAAACTTTTCTTTTTCCTTTCAACAAACTGTGTGAAAAATAGCTGTCCATAGAGACTGACCTCCTTGAGTAATGACTTGAGCTCTGTTCGAGTTTTCATTGAAGTGAATAACTGCTAGGAGCAATCTGGATATATATAGCAGGTTGATAACTTATATTGCTGAGTAAGAATTAAAACGTGAATACATAATTCTTCAAAGAATATTACAGCTGTCACTGCACAAATGTGCTAAACTTCCATACAACCCCAATTCAAATATACACAAACGAATTACAAAATATGCTTTTCTGTGATATTACCTGGCCTCCATGGTGGCACAGGAATAGCGGACACTCTTTTGCGCCAAGTATATGACCACTTTGTGAAACGATTCTAGGCTTGATGTCTGCTCTTATGGGGAGAGCCTGCCAATGTCTTTTATGATGCTTGCTGGAAACTATCAATTCCAACTCTTTGTGTGACTTCGATCCTATTTATGGTTCACACACATATATCAATACAGATTTATCTGTCCCCTCGGTTGCCAATACCATTTCATTTACTACCTGCATGACGAGAAACAGCTGGATTGATATACTGGCATCTTGGTGATAAATTCATCAACATCTAAACAAATATAATTCAACAGGTCAAGACTAACCTAAAGGTTCAGCCAACGGATATCACTTGTTGTCGTTGCCTTTTCTCTGAGGCTCTCTGTCTCTTAGTTTGACTGTCATCGGCTCCAACATGGCTAAAGAGAGTCGATATAGCTTCATTTCGTAGCCTAGGGTTCTTACGAAATCCTAGACGTTTTAGCAGCTCTGGGTCAGTCTCATAAGCACCATTCTCGAAATGATCAGAACATAGAACTGTCGTAAGGGTCGGCCTCCAATATTTATTCATGACTTTCGTCACCTATATGAGGCGCATTTTGCCGTCTTTCAGATATGGAAAAAACACTCACGCCTGACTTCTCATTGTTCCGACAACCGAATGCACAACAATAAGGCATAATCCACACCTAGAAAAGCACCAGACCGTGAAGAAAGAAGAATAAGTCACACGCAGTCAACCAACCGTGAAGGCTAAAGATGGGGAAGAATATTTGCGAACAGCGCGTGTGACGTCACTGTCCAGAAATTCACGAATTTTACCGAGCGATATCTCAAAATCATTTTCTAAAAGAAATAAAAGCGCGCAGTCACCTTATTTTGGTTACGATACCCTTTTAAAACATAGAAAAATGTAATGAAAAAAATCATTGTATTTTAACTTTGATTTATTAAATATTGCCATGAGGCATGGGTTGTCATATTGTTATAGAACAAACAAAGCACGAATAAATAGCGTCCATCCCCTATATCCGGTTTACTTTCAACACATGCTTCATATAGAATCTTTTAGAGAGAGTTTTCGACATCGAACTCATCATGTCTTCGACCGTTCTGGGCTGGACGACAAGAGACCCATTGGCCAAGAGTTGTGTGGCGTATCGGAACGTGGCCAGTAAACCTGTCTGGTAGTCGAATTGCTTGCTGTACCTGTGTTTATTGAACATAAGCTCATCGTGTGTGGCATTGGCCCAGATATAGGTACAGCGGAGACAGAGGGTGGCGACCGTGGCTGATATGTCGATGGAATCTAGGCCCTGTTCGTGGGCAATGGTCAACAGATGATTGTGGAGTCCAGGCGTGTCCACTACCACATTGGGCGCACTCTCCGCCCATGGGAAGCTTCTGTGGGCCGTGATGAAGAAGTTGGGACGTTTCAAGAGAGGCTGGTTGTTGGAGATGCTGCCGATATTGTTGGGGTCGGACAACCAGTCGACATCACGAGCGTCCATTGTCATACACTTCCGCTGATGACCAGAGATGAAGATTTTGTTAGCGTGACGCGACTCGAAGTGGTTTTTGATCGCATATAATGCCATAGACAACTCGCTTGGAAAAAGAATGTCATTTCCGGCGTATCCATAAAAGGATGCGTTGTATTTGTCATAAACGATGTTAAAGAGATCCTGGAGATAGGCATGACGGAACTGATTAGCTCTCGGGATTAACAAGACATCCCATCCGTTCTCCGACATACGTCTAGCCATAGCAGACGACAAGTTATCGACGAACAGCACTCGTTTGACCCCTTGTAAGAGCTGCCAGTTCGTCGACACGGTTTCGTGGAGAGCGTCCATCTGTACATGTTCTGTGTAAGTTGTGAAGAGAACAAGTTGGGTTTCATAAACGACCACCCTCCCGAGCGACGCGGCCAGGTCGTCCGACGGCTGTTGGATGATGATGGAGTAGTTATCGGGGTCAAAGTTCGTCTGGTTACGATGGCGACGAGATACGTAGACCTTCATGTGAGAAGCGTCGTCCTCGGTGACGGGGGCGTCACGTGATCCGTCCAGCAGCATGAGCAGGAAGAAACAGAGGAGCGCGAAGATAGATGCTCTTAGAACGTTACGCTCCCCGGAGTGACTGAAGTGTGTCTCAAACTGAAAACACAACAACATTTTACACGTACAATAACCTCCTACTGTTTACTAGTCAAGGTCCCCTAGCCCCTTGGCTGCGGGCCCTGTTTACAGGTTTATGATATTCAATACTGGCGCCAGGGTCTATCCTGACAACGTGCCTTGAACTGGACTAGCAGCCCAGATTTGGGATGCTCCAATCAGAAGCCGTGTCTCTCGGGTACTTTTGAATCATTGTCTCTCATTGGTCAGTGTCACATTTTCCGAAGATTTGGCGCCATATTTGTTTTTGTACGCTCCGTTTTACACCTCTTTTCACAAGAAATGAAGTATATACTCTTGCTTAATATGAAAATGACTCCAATGTAAGCCCTCGATTACGCGCAACAGTCATATGGCGTGGTATTAAAAGACTTGTGCGCTCTGCTGCTTGATGGGTCGTGACTGTTTTGTGAATGTGGCTGCTGGGGCGGGGAAACTTTTTGCTATACGTTGTTAGCTACTACTCTCGGTGCAATGCCTGGAATGGGTCAGGGTTCGTGTCTCGTCGTAGACTGTAGGACGAGAAGCGTAGCGGAACCCCTGGAGTCTGGGACGGAGACTAAATGTTTACAATAAACTGACAATTGTATGAAATTAAGCCAATTAATGCGACTTTAAACACAGATTAAAAATCAAAAGATGTGTAAGTGCCATTTTCCCATTGTCCAATAACCATGGTATTGATATAAAAGGTTAACTAGAAAGACGATCTGGGGCTGTACTCATACCGAATCTAGACAGAATTGTCTCCAACCGCGGTTCTAATCTCTGCTGGGTCGTTCGGTAATGACAGGTTGACTGATGCAGATAGAGCTTTGATATTAGTATGCGTTCATATAGGGTAGAATCTATAGCAATTTCTCACCTCGCAAACATAACGAATCCACGCATGCTGTTTCCGAGAGACTTAAACGTTGTGATAATAAGGTTTTTAAAAACAGCTAAACTGCCACGATGAAAATAAATTTCTCACAGACAAAATTAGTTGAAGCCCGAGTCATGGATACAAAGTTTCGTTGCAAGCTTCTGGTTAAGCTCTCGCCCTCCTTGTGAGCATAAAGCTGTTTCATATGGATGTTCACTACACATTATAAACGCGCTCGTTTATGTTGTTGTGTTGTTGTTGTTGTTGTTGTTGATTCCAAATTTAACGCTGTTTGGCTTCTCTTGGCCATGTACAGCGAAAGGCAGTGGAATGGTTCTGGTTAACACAGGACAAATAAGAAAGATGAATTTATTGAAGAGTTTATATTGTGATGTATGAGCAGAGGAGTTACGTGCTGTAAATGGGACCCTATTTTGTTTAATTAATGTAAATAATAGGGACAGAAACAAATAATGAAGTGCACCTTACAAGGGTGTAGGAAAGTGCAACTAAGAGGATTTCACACACTGGGGGCTACTCCAGTGCATTAGAGTAAGAATAAAAGAAGCCCTAAAGATCCCATGTCAGATGCGCATGGGGGGGGTACCTAAATGGGGAAAAATTAAGGAGGGACAGAAGAAAACTAAGTGCAGAGATGATGGGAAGAGGATGAAAAATACCAATTTGATAGAACAACTATTCAAGTGGGAGAAAAGTAGCGATAAGTTAATCGTTGATAACAAAACGTTTGGTAGTGAGAATATAAGTAATGGTAGTTTTGATGATATTGGAGCAGAAAAGATTTTTAATGTTTAGGTAGTATTTAGCTTGATTTAGTTTGCTTATGAGAGGAATGCTGGGAATAATATATTTCGGGCACACAAATATGTAATGATAAATGTTTTTTGGGGAATGGCAGAAAATACAGTTGGGATTTTGGTTGCTATTATGTTTAGCTTTGTAGAAATTGAGAGGGGGATTGCTCAATGCTGTTGAGGTTAGGATTCGGTCTGAAAGAGTATTTGGATGACATATTTGGGGTTTAAAATCTTTTGTAGGTTTGATAGGTTTTTATATAGAATTTTATGAGTTCCAATATGGTTGCCAGGTTTGGAAGATAAGATCCTTAATGAGTAGTTAGTGAGTGCTTAGATCGAGAGAAATGGGTTGAAAAAGGGGATCGGTATGTGATTGTTTAGCTGCTGAATCGGCAATTTCATTACCAAGGATCCCACAATGTGCTGGAATCCATATTATTGAAGCAGTTGAGTAAGAAAGTAAGGAGGAAAGATATTGGATTTCTTTTATGAAAGGATTAAGGATTTTACCTCTGTTGCAAAGAATGGGTTGTGTGTATTTCGCAGGATGTCTGCTTGTTTGCGCCCAAGAAGGTGCCGCTTATGCATCTGAGGAGGTTGGTGACCTTCTGACATTTTGTAACTGTGTGCTGCGTGTGTTCCCTCCAGGTAAGACCTTTATCAAGAATGATACCTAAAAATTTAACGGAATCGTGTTTTGGGATGGTTTATTATCAATTAAGACAATGGGAGTGTTGTGAGCTTTATTTGTACCAAAATGAACAACTTTGGATTTTGAGGGAGAAAATGTGACTCCCCATTTAGAGGCCCATTTGTCAATGCTATTTAGACGTGTTGTAGGTATTTGGTTAATTCAGAGGATAATTTGCCAATAACCCAGATGGTAGTATTATCAGCATATACAGTAGCAGAAGAAGGAATGGGAATATCATTTATAAAGATATTAAACAAAGTAGGAGACAAAACACACCCTTGAGGTACTCCATTTTCTGTACTGTGAGGATTGGATAAGGTATTATTAGCTTTAACTTGAAAATTTCTGTTTGATAAAAAGTTGTGGATTCAGTAAAGTGCTAAACCTGATAAACCTAACTGTTGGGCTTTGATTTCTATAGAGGCTCTGTTTGCCATATTAAATGCTTTGGAGATGTCAAGAAATATAGCATGTGTTTTTTTGTTAGATATCAAACCTTTGTTAATGGAGTCAGAGATGAGAAGGATGTTATCAATAGTACTGAGGGTGAGGACGATAAGCAAATAGCTTGGGATTAAAAAAGTTATTGTGATGCAAGTGCCAAGAGATTCTGTTATTAAGGATGGATTCAAATTTTTTTGAAGCAACAGAAGTAATTTTATGGGATTTTGGCCAGATTTAAGAATGGGAATAATGATAGAGGGATTTAAAAATGGGAGGAGTTTTTGATGAGATCCACAACTGATTAAAGATTTCAATGAGTACCTCAAGGTACTCTGGGGGAAGGTGGTAGAAAAATGGGTAGATTAAAAGATCTTTACCAGGGGCGGAGTTTTTAGTTTTGTTAACAGCTGATAACATTTCGTTAAGGGTTAAAGGTTCATTGAGGGGGTGGGGAGTTAATGTGAGAAGGACTAGATTGAGTATAAGAAATAGACACTGGGATGAAATCTAAAGGAAGATTTGTATCAGAGCTAATATTCAGCTAAAAGATTGGTGATTTGTTGGGTTCCCAGTGTAAAAGTTTTCATTTTGAAGTTTAAGAGGAGGGATGCGAGATTGAGAATATTTGCCTTTGAGCCTGTTTACTGTTTTCCAGAGTTCTTTAAGATTTGGAGAGTTCAGAGATGAGCATTTATTGTGCTTGTTTTAGAGTGAGTTTAACAATACCTGATTCTCTTTTATACTGAATATAATTTTGAGGGGTTTTGTGATGATAATATTTATTTCTTGCTTTGTTTCTGGATTTAATAGCAGAAGTGGAGTCAGTCCACCATGGGTGAGACTTAGGTTGATTTTGGTTATGTGATGTAAAGGGAATAGATTCATGCGCAATTTTAATGATTTCCTTGTAAAAATTATCATAAGAAGTGAGAGGATAGGATGAAATGATGGCAGCAGTTAATTTGTTTAAGCATAATTGTTTGAAAAGAGGCCAGTTGGCTTTAATGATATTCCATCTTGGTTGAAGAGAAGGAATAAAGCTGTTTCATATGGATGTTCACTACACATTATAAACGCGCTCGTTTATGTTGTTGTTGTTGTTGTTGTTGTTGATTCCAAATTTAACGCTGTTTGGCTTCTCTTGGCCATGTACAGCGAAAGGCAGTGGAATGGTTCTGGTTAACACAGGACAAATAAGAAAGTTGAATTTATTGAAGAGTTTATATTGTGATGTAAGAGCAGAGGAGTTACGAGCTGTAAATGGGCCCCTTTTTTGTTTAATTAATGTAAATAATAGGAACAGAAAACAATGAATGAAGTGCACCTTACAAGGGTGTAGGAAAGTGCAACTAAGAGGATTTCACACACTGGGGGCTACTCCAGTGCATTTAAGTAAGAATAAATGAAGCCCTAAAGATCCCATGTCAGATGCGCATGGGGGTACCTAAATGGGGAAAAATTAAGGAGGGACAGAAGAAAACTAAGTGCAGAGATGATGGGAAGAGGATGAAAAATACCAATTTGATAGAACAACTATTCAAGTGGGAGAAAAGTAGCGATAAGTTAATTGTTGATAACAAAACGTTTGGTAGTGAGAATATAAGTAATGGTAGTTTTGATGATATTGGAGCAGAAAAGATTTTTAATGTTTAGGTAGTATTTAGCTTGATTTAGTTTGCTTATGAGAGGAATGCTGGGAATAATATATTTCGGGCACACAAATATGTTATGATAAATGTTTTTTGGGGAATGGCAGAAAATACAGTTGGGATTTTGGTTGCTATTATGTTTAGCTTTGTAGAAATTGAGAGGGGGGGTTGCTCAATGCTGTTAAGGTTAGGATTCGGTCTGAAAGAGTATTTGGATGACATATTTGGGGTTTAAAATCTATTGTAGGTTTGATAAGTTTATATATAGAATTTTATGAGTTCCAATATGGTTGCCAGGTTTGGAAGATAAGATCCTTAATGAGTAGTTAGTGAGTGTTTAGATCGAGAGAAATGGGTTGAAAAAAGGGATCGGTATGTGATTGTTTAGCTGCTGAATCGGCAATTTCATTACCAAGGATCCCACAATGTGCTGGAATCCATATTATTGAAGCAGTTGAGTTTTGGTAAGAAAGTAAGGAGGAAAGATATTGGATTTCTTTTATGAAAGGATTAAGGATTTTACCTCTGTTGCAAAGAATGGGTTGTGTGTATTTCGCAGGATGTCTGCTTGTTTGCGCCCAAGAAGGTGCCGCTTATGCATCTGAGGAGGTTGGTGACCTTCTGACATTTTGTAACTGTGTGCTGCGTGTGTTCCCTCCAGGTAAGACCTTTATCAAGAATGATACCTAAAAATTTAACGGAATCGTGTTTTGGGATTGGTTTATTATCAATTAAGACAATGGGAGTGTTGTGAGCTTTATTTGTACCAAAATGAACAACTTTGGATTTTGAGGGAGAAAATGTGACTCCCCATTTAGAGGCCCATTTGTCAATGCTATTTAGACGTGTTGTAGGTATTTGGTTAATTCAGAGGATAATTTGCCAATAACCCAGATGGTAGTATTATCAGCATATACAGTAGCAGAAGAATGAATGGGAATATCATTTATAAAGATATTAAACAAAGTAGGAGATAAAACACACCCTTGAGGTACTCCATTTTCTGTACTGTGAGGATTGGATAAGGTATTATTAGCTTTAACTTGAAAATTTCTGTTTGATAAAAAGTTGTGGATTCAGTAAAGTGCTAAACCTGATTAAACCTAATGTTTGGCTTTGATTTCTATAGAGGCTCTGTTTGCCATATCAAATGCTTTGGAGATGTCAAGAAATATAGCATGTGTTTTTTTGTTAGATATCAAACCTTTGTTAATGGAGTCAGAGATGAGAAGGATGTTATCAATAGTACTGAGGGTGAGGACGATAAGCAAATAGCTTGGGATTAAAAAAGTTATTGTGATGCAAGTGCCAAGAGATTCTGTTATTAAGGATGGATTCAAATTTTTTTGAAGCAACAGAAGTAATTTTATGGGATTTTGGCCAGATTTAAGAATGGGAATAATGATAGAGGGGTTCCAAATAGGAGGAGTTTTTGATGAGATCCACAACTGATTAAAGATTTGAAGGTGGTAGAAAAAAGGGGTAGATTAAAAGATCTTTACCAGGGGCGGAGTTTTTAGTTTTGTTTACAGCTGATAAGATTTCGTTAAGGGTTAAAGGTTCATTGAGGGGGTGGGGAGTTAATGTGAGAAGGACTAGATTGAGTATAAGAAATAGACACTGGGATGAAATCTAAAGGAAGATTTGTATCAGAGCTAATATTCAGCTAAAAGATTGGTGATTTGTTGGTAGTTCCCAGTGTAAAAGTTTTCATTTTGAAGTTTAAGAGGAGGGATGCGAGATTGAGAATATTTGCCTTTGAGCCTGTTTACTGTTTCCCAGAGTTCTTAAAGATTTGGAGAGTTCAGAGATGAGCATTTATTGTGCTTGTTTTAGAGTGAGTTTAACAAAACTTGATTCTCTTTCATACTGAATATAATTTTGAGGGGTTTTGTGATGATAATATTTATTTCTTGCTTTGTTTCTGGATTTAATAGCAGAAGAACTGGAGTCAGTCCACCATGGGTGAGACTTAGGTTGATTTTGGTTATGTGATGTAAAGGGAATAGATTCATGCGCAATTTTAATGATTTCCTGTAAAAATTATCATAAGAAGTGAGAGGATAGGATGAAATGATGGCAGCAGTTAATTTGTTTAAGCATAATTGTTTGAAAAGAGGCGAGTTGGCTTTATTGATATTCCATCTTGGTTGAAGAGAAGGAATATTAGATTGAATATGGATGTTATTAGACATCGAGCATAAAGCTGTTTCATACATATGGATTTTCACTACACATTATAAACGCGCTCGATTAAACAAAGTTGGTGTTATAAGCGCCATGCGAATTCTAAAAGAAATGTTTAACTGGATCTGAATCAGAAAACGAGGAGAGTTAAAGACCGCTGACGAATTCAACTCGTACAGGTACCAGATATGAAATTCATTGAGCGCAATTGTCAAAGATTTGCCAAGAATTTACACACTTGTAGGGAAGTCTAAATCAGTCTATACTTACGAAGCGTTTACATTTCCTCATGTGTTCTCCGACGGTTGCATGCCGAGTAAAACCAACTTTCAGTGAGTAAAGTATACCCAGAATCCGCTTTATGTCCGCCATATTGAATTCCTTGCGACATCTGATGAGTCTAATTGAAGTTGAAGGTGTCGATTTCACTGAGAAATCGAACAGGTACTGGTTGCTCAGAGCGCGTTCGACAGTGTTCGGTTTCGCCTGCCTCATGTATATATTTTATAAAAAGGTTCAGCACGGTCCTTTTGAGCTATTCCTTAACATCTTTTCGCTGTAGTATTATACATGAATCATGTTTGGGAGGCAATATGTAGGTGATTATAAATGGTAGAGATATTGTATTATGACGTCATTACTTTGTGTCCAGTTATCCTTTTTAGGTCCGCCATGTTGAATTCATTACGACTTCTGACCGACCATCAAAGTGGTCCATTGAAGCTGAGAAATGAAGATTTGTCGATCTGAGAAACGAGGTGGATGAGCAATGGAGTTGGGGTGGGGTCGATTCGATGTGCGATTATTCTGTTCTTGGCACTGGATTGATTGCAAGTTATACATAAGAATTCTATTCAAAGTTTAGTCTCTATAACTCATACACTATTAACAGCACCTTTCAAACGTTAATCAACTGCTAGTAATCAGGATAAACACTGAACGTTATGTAACCAACAATTTGCATTTCTTCAAATACCTGCAATGTCGAATCCCAGTGGATATCTCGTCGAGTTCCGCTGCTTTATTTGAATGGGACGTGAAACATGGCACCCTTTGCTACGCTTTTAGACATCCTACACAGGTGGAGTTGGAGAACCAACATTAGATACGACGGAATTGTCCTAAAGTTTGCATTTATTTGTAGATAAGGCTGTTTTCATGGTGCCGATAACGCACTCAAACACAATCTTCACCGTCGCAATATTCACGCGTTGCTGAGGAAATTCCAGTTTTCCAGTCCACCAAACCCCACCATCCTACACGCCACATTAAACGTCTTCCCGTTTCAGTGGGCCAGCTATGTACCTACAATTAACTGTAATTTCTAATAATTCATTAGATTGCTCCCTAATGCTCTGTTGTACAATACTCTCGAACACACACGTAATTGAATTTATTTGTTGTTGTGAAACAAGACGTAACCGCAGCCTTAAGTACTGCGTTATGATAAGCTGTATGTCCGCGAGGTTGTTTTATCATAACGTTATTTCATGTCCAAACCCGCCAGCAATTCTCATGTGGTAGGTTAACGCAGTTCGGAGGTTTCAGTCTTTATCGAGCAATCATGATTTGGTGTTCCCAACAACATGAAAGGATTGTAAACCGAGTCATTTTAGCAACTACATAAAAATGAAAGCAAATCGCCGAAAAATGCATCTTTAAACAAGTAGAAAATCGTGTGCAATTAAACATTCCTTTTTATTAATGCCACAATACTCCACACTGTATGCTAAACATTTAAACCTACTTCAGTATCGGAAATGGACCCCCCCATTTATCCGCAACAGCGTGAACCAGATGCGTGAAGACCTAGTCTTATCAACTTATAACAGCGTCATTCCCCCCTTGAACTTCTACATGTCAGTCAAAAAACGTAACAAATGGATGGAAGCGATTTACGATCTAACACATAGCACTCCTCACAAATCAGATGCCGCTTCATACAAACACCCACATGACACGTGGCAAACATTCGTCGGCGGCACGTACGTATCTAACAGTAAGTATCCTGTGACTTGAACGACTGCGATTTGAGCAATTACCAATTACAGTTATCAAACACATAGCCCCTGTGTCTCTCTGCCTGGGTGGACTAAATACAAAACATCTCAGTAGAAACGGTGTTGTGTTTCCGGGGGTACCACTGTGACGGGAACTTTGGTGTGATGAATGATGTATTCGCTGAAGCTACCGAGGACGGTACGACGCAGGATGCCCAGTCCACGGCTGCCCATCACGACGTGGGTACCGCCCACCTTCTCCACGTAAGCGATGATGCCTTCGGCTCCCTCACCTTGGCTCAGCTCCGCATGACCGTCAATCTGCAGGAGACATACAGGGATCTGATAACATGGTAACATGCATGACTCGCACCCCCTCGCGCCACATTTGGGGATTACACTATTGTACAAGTCACTATTTAAGCATATAGCCGCTGCCATGGCAATTTTCGTGACGTCGACGATGATATATAGCTACTTATTATGCCGACTGGAACAAATAATGACGTCATTTTAACTGTCATGGCGGCGACACTAATCAAACATTTAGAGTTAAAAATCATCAATGTTTAGAAACAGTGTCACAAAACCTCTGAAAACTTTTCTTTTCCCTCTCAACAAACTGTGTGAGAAATGGCTGTGAGGAGACGCGTGTGGGTGTATTTAATCGTGCGGTTGTCTATGTGTATGCGAATGTGCAATTGTGAGTGTGTACGTTCAGGGGCTTGTATTTGGTGTTCCGTGGTCAGGCCCTAAGTAATGAAAAATCAGAACATACGCCAAATTTCTGGAGTTTTGTGTTGTAGTCGTCGACGAGTTTTAAAGCCCTCAGGTGGTATTCCTTCAGCTCTTGTTCGAACACTTCCGCTGGGAGGAGACACATACAACGATCACGCTCAAGGCAAACGCCTGGATTCTCTCAGTCAAGTAAAAATTTCGTGCAAGAACTAACTTGGCTTCCTTTTGTCCCAAATATTTCGTAAAGAAACTCACATCTGAAGTTGCGGTCCACGTAGTAGGGGTAAGCGTCTGGCGAGTCGGCAACGTGGAGTACCCTCACCGTGTTGCCGGGCCTATGTATATGGCGCGCGTACCCTGAAACGTAAACAAGAACCACGTGACATCTCCACTGTGAACAAGAGAAGCGATATATACCTGTATACCAATACACGACGTCCAGCAGGGCTAATCCAGAGACTACCACACCCCGGCCATATGCGATGCTTTCATTGCACACCTTTTAACTACTCGCGCGCATGAAAGTGTCGTCTGCTTTGTGTACAGTCCAGACATGTCGATTTCCTAACTTGTCACGCGATTGAAAGAATCAATTATTCCTAATTTGAGTAATTTCCTTGAAAGTAAAATCATACACTGAGAGGACGTCTACGATTCCATCGAATTTGGTACAGACCAATAATCCAATCAATTAATTATCAACGTAGGTGGTTTGAAGGGAAAGAGAGTGACGACTTACATTCGAACGTCGCCTCGGCCTGTTTGCTTTTGTCCACGGGAATAACCACCGTGTCATCTTTGGTGACTGGCGTCGACAATATGTGTTTGCTTTTGTTGCATTCAGCCACAGTCAACGGCAAAACGCCCGCCGCTACCGTCGAAACGTGTCCACCCATTTTGCTTTGTGAAACTGATGTTGACTCCTGTTTAAAACTCAGCTGGTGGTGGGGACGAGTATTTATACACTTCTTAAAAAAAGTTTGACCCGTCCTCGAGTTTGAACTTACGTAGCGTGGCGGTTCATTTTTGGGGCATCCGGTGGGGTCACCCTGGTCTAAATCGCGAGCTATCTGGGGTTAAAATCGGTCTACCTGATTAAGTGATACTTGGGCTCTTATCGTATTATCTTCGAGTCACACCATCACGCCACAACTACATCACACCAACGCTCATCCACATCGCCTATCCATCACACCGCATCTCTTCACACCACCACATCACACCACCACATATCACCACCACATATCACCACCACATATCACCATAACATCACCAACACGACATCACACCACCACATCACACCACCACATCACACCACCACATCCTTCAATGATATCACACCACCACATCACACCATCACATCACCAACGCGACATCACACCATCACATCACACATCACATCACACCATCACATCACCAACGCGCCATCATACCACCCCTTCCTCACCTCACCATCGATCCACCCTCTACCCCATTGCATATTGCGCTGTTTTTTTTATCTTCAATATGATTATTAAGCCATTTTACTCGATCGGTTCTATCGATAGAATATTCTGTCCGTAGAGTAACCCCTCCTTGAACTTCGATGACAACTGTTCCCGATCGTGGCGTACATGTGGTACTTCACGGAGTCAAATACATGTCAATTACACAAAACATATCTCCTCTAACTTACAGTGATCACATCTGCCCAACACAATTGAGTCTATCTTGTGTTCATATGTTCTATTATTCGCTTTGGATTGCAAATGTTATTTGTAATAATGCTAGTCCTAAAGTGAAATTGAGAAGGTTACGCACATGGCAAGATACATCACTGGTCAGAATAAGTGAAGTCACGCCACTTCTCGTCTTGTCTCGTCTACATGGATGGTGATTTCATTCCGCCCCCACACCCACACATACACCCACACCCACACCCCATATTTGAAGACTGAAGCCTGCGATACACCTGAATCATTTTTTAATGACATCATGTATTTGTTATTTACCAATCTTCAGCGATAAATTTTCCCAGACCGAATGCGAAAAATTACTATTTACGGTTGAAAAAATCACAACGCATAATATTATCAAACAAATGAGTGAGGTTGTTGTGTTCTCATTCAGTCATATGGGTGGAGGGTGGGTGCTGGAGTGGCTAAGGTCATGACCCTTGTACTCGCCGGCGATTTGATCTGCAAAACAAACCACTTGTCTAAGAGCGCTGCATAAGTTGTGATGAGAATGATCCAGTCAATTGTCTGAGCTATAAACAGAATGAAGTTAAGTGTCTGCAGGTGTAAGCTGGGGTATCAGCTAGTGGTTTGAGACACAGGCGATAAAACCTGTCTTCAGAACTCCCCCGAGCCACAGTGAAATGTGTGTATATATATATATATATATATATATATATATATATATATATATATATATATATATATATATATATATATATATATATATATATATTGTTTGTTATTTTATTTTTCTTTTTTCGGCATCTTGTTTCAGCACATTATTTTTTCTGACTGCATTTTAATGTCATCGGAGTGCACTTTGTTGTAGTTTTTGTTGTTGTTGGCAATTTAAGATCCTATAATCCAAAGTATAGACTTGTATGTGTTACTTTCAGTTTGTATATTTCTAATTCAAAGCCCATTGTTTAGTTAATAAGTTGGATATTGACACCGTTGCTATATTTAGACATGTCATTAATTGCAAGATCCAGTGCTTTGCTAAAACATGTTCTTTTCCAAACCATTTGATCGAAAAGCCCGGGACCCTATGAAGGCGACTATGAGACACATTTGCTTACTTCATGATTGAGACGCTTTCCATGAAACTGACGAATGTAAAAAAAAAATTGATATTGACAAGTCTCACAAATCTGAGAGACAAATATATCTTTTGAATTGTCAAACCACATCAGATTCCAAGTTTTGTAAAGCAATGGCAATTTTGTGAGAATCACTGGTTGAAACCAATAGTGACAACAGCAGAAATGACATAGAATTGTTTATTGGCTAGCCATTTGGTATGACCGGGGAATGCAGTGTTGCATACAAGTCGATGCTGACACGGAGATAATCCTCTTCATCACAGCATGCATGACAACAAGGTCCACCCAACGGCGCCATGGAATCTTATCATTTTACACACATAACCAGACACAACAACCAATTACAGAACTATAAATCATCTAGCTGTCAACTCCTGTACGCATAGATCAATGAAAATGTCAGATATATAGCAGACCGCAGCATCAGTTGTTACCTGAGCTGTTGACAATAACACATTTCATCAATATACCTTCAATATGGCTATGTGCAAAAGGATACATATGTATATCCATACATATGTAAGTATATACATATACATGCAGGCACGTGGCCTCTGGAAATTTTTCAACTCTTGAAGCTGACAAGATTCAGTAGAAAGTATGCTGCGTTTCCTGAGGAACTACGGTGACGGGAACTTTGGTGTGGTGTATGACGTATTCGCTGAAGCTACCGAGGACGGTACGACGCAGGATGCCCAGTCCACGGCTGCCCATCACGATGTGGGTGCCGCCCACCTTGTCGACGTAAGCGATGACACCAGGACCGCCTTCACCTGTGCCCAGCTCGGCGCGTCCAGAGATCTAGACATCACACACGGACTGATTGCAACAGGAAGTGACTGCTTAAATTCTACATGAAATCAAACCTGATCGTCAGGTGAAGCAGGTAAAAAAGGCAATATTAGTAGCCAAGGGAAGCCATGAAACGTAGCGTTTATTTCTCACGGAACACAGCGGTCCATCTCGGAGTTCGTGACCCACATCAGGGCCGGAGAAATCTAGGGAAACTCGGTGGATGATCGTGTACACGCACCACTCCGTAACCCCCCCCCCCCCCCCCCACTAATCATAATACATATATACATCCCAATATGTACCTTGTTAGTCTATTTAACAGTTGGCAGGTAAGAATCCCAGGAAGCCTTGGCAGAATGACGCGAGGAGACGGGAATGTGGAGGTACTTGTTGCATACAAAATAAAAGAGGAAGCCAAGGAGACTCAGATAATAACAAGGCACCAGCAACACTGGCGGTCAAGGTCACATTGAGCCCTAATACGAGTTACCACACCCCGGCCAATGACAGATAGAGGGAAACAAAACTGACCCCATATTTCTTCAGCTTCATGTTATACTTGTCGACAAGCTGCTCTGATTCACGATGGTACTGCTCAAGTTCCTCCTGAAATACTTCCGCTGCAAATATTGAAATAAAAATAATGCTATTGCAGGCTCACAAGGTCATAACAATACAGTTACACTTGAGTATAAATATATATATATATATATATATATATATATATATATATATATATATATATATATATATATATATATATATATATATATATATATATATATATAAACAAAACAATGACCATAAGGAAATGTCCAACGAATTGCAAATAAGGGAATTGTTATGGTTTTGCAATTGAAGACAAATTTGCACACAGCTTATGTCTTGTACATCATGATATAATTCGATCATACGGATGCTCACATCTGAACGATCGATCCACATAGTAGGGGTAAGCGTCTGGGGCATCAGGAATATGGAGTACCCTCACCGTGTTGCCTGGCCTATGAACATGACGCGCATACCCTGAAACATAAACACGAACCACGTGACAAGGAGCAGCCACAGCCAGGCTGTAGCTGTGGGTCACTTACCGATAACAACACAATGGGAATGGGGTCACCTTAAAGAGTTCACATGAGGCCACAGACGATGCAACATCGATATCTTTGTTCGGCTAATCACATGCAGGATGGTCGACGGACAAATAAGAGCTTCATTTACCAGCAATATTAATTTGTGAATCAGAAAGTCTTAAAGAAGCTGCACTTATAGATCCACCATGCTTTTTCCGTCGTTCTCTTTCTGATGTGACCCAATTTCTATTTTAAGCATACCACGTGGTTGCTTGTTGTCAATAAGTTGTCAGACTGGGACGCTTGGCGGAAACCCCGGGCAAGGTCATCAAGGGTACCTTACCGCACGGGAAAAAAAATAAATTATCGTTCATTACTCGTGTCCGGGCGCGTGTATATGATTTCTGGAAACATGCGATACCCACGCAGGTTATCAAAGGTGATAGAAGGTTGCCTGAGAAAGTAAGGGGTCAATGGTCAATGTTCCTTTTGAACGGACAGATATGGAGGACAATAAATGCCTGTTTTTAGATACATATATGCCCTGCTTAACCTTGAGTTACGTCAGCCTTTCCTGTAACAAGCGACCACGTGATAGTTCCTTGTCAATTCGTCGTTTATTGACAGAAGAATAACTATTAAATGATTTGGAGCAAACCCTACTATCGTGGTCAAACTAAAGTCAATTGCGCCGAATATCGGCAGATTATTCCCTATATCAAATGAAGCTGAACAAGACAGATGGACACCACTGCTGCCTAGATAGGTCAAAAATCATTGCCACTTATAGAAATCGACACCATTGTTACAAAGACATGTCCGCAATTGCTACAAAGACGAATCTAAACCATAGCAACTACGACAAAAAGACACAATTTCAACTAAGGCGTATCAATGTTATTGCTATCTAGACAGGTCGAATCCATCGCTACATAAACAGGTCGAATCCATCGCTACATAGACAGGTCGAAGCCATCGCTATTTAGATTTTAGGTCGAATCCATCGCTACATAGACAGGTCGAAGCCATCGCTACTTAAGACAGGTCGAAGCCATAGCTACCTGGGCAGGTCGAAGCCATAGCTACTAAGATAGGTCGAATCCATCGCTACCCAGAAAGGTCGACATCATAACTTGTTAGGAATAACCATTGGTACCTAGACGGATATATATCACTAATACCAAGCCAGATCGACGCAATTGCTACCAAGAAAGAAGGAAACTACTGTTACATAGACATGTCGAAACCAGTTAGCCACACAGGCAGACATCACTGCTACCTGGACAGGACGACACCACTGCTACCTGGACAGGCAGACACCACTGCTACCTGGACAGACAGACACCACTGCTACCTAGACAGGACGACACCACTGCTACCTGGACAGACAGACACCACTGCTACCTAGACAGGACGACACCACTGCTACCTGGACAGGACGACACCACTGTTACCTGGACCAGACAGACAGACACCACTGCTACCTGGACAGGACACCACTGATACCTGGACAGACAGACACCACTGATACCTGGACAGACAGACACCACTGATACCTGGACAGACAGACACCACTGATACCTGGACAGGATGACATCACTGCTACCTGGACAGGATGACACCACTGCAGACAGATACCTGGATAGACAGACACCACTGATACCTGGACAGGACACCACTGATACTTGGACAGGACGACACCACTGTTACCTGGACAGACAGACACCATTGATACCTGGACAGACAGACACCACTGCTACCTGGACAGACAGACACCACTGCTACCTGGACAGACAGACACCACTGCTACCTGGACAGACAGACACCACTGCTACCTGGACAGGATGACACCACTGCTACCTGGACAGACAGACAGGACACCACTGCTACCTGGACAGGACACCACTGATACTTGGACAGGACGACACCACTGCTACCTGGACAGGCAGACACCACTGTTACCTGGACAGACAGACTCCACTGATACCTGGACAGACAGACACCACTGCTACCTGGACAGGACGACAAGAAGAGTATCGTAATGAAACACAGACCTGGATCAGAGGAGGTGCTTACCAGCTATACATAACGTGAATTACTGAAGCTTCAAGGATCTACTTTTCGCTACGACTTGGACACACGTTCATATTTGGCTCTGTTCATTATGATTCGCTGGATCTCGCTAAAACGCCTCCTAGCTGAAGTTATGATAAATACCGACGCATAACCTCAACGTCTGCATCTAGGTTTCATTTTCTATCCTTCCGCTTCATTGGCTGCTCAGAGGGCAATGCACGCTAGTTCAATTTAAACCCGATGTTGCAGCGAAGATGAAAGAGACGCTGGCGAGACTGTTCCGAACGACGCTGTGTAAACATATTGTTCGAAATCGATTTTCCAATGGTATGTGGTGAGATATAAACCAAGTGAACAAAGGAGATAATGTAACTTACATTCGAACGCAGCCTCGGCCTGTTTGCTTCTGTCGACGGGGATGACGACCGTGTCTTCGTCGTGCGATATCGATAGGACTTTACCGACGGTGGTTTTAGTGCAATCCGCTACCGTCAACGGGACGATGCCCGCGGCAACCGTCGAGACGTGGCCTCCCATCCTGAGTGATACAAATAAACCTGATTTTATTCAAATTAAACCTTCTTGATTTACGCTACGTCACACACAGCCGCCACAGAATACAACGTCTCTGGTCGCGACTCAACTAAAAAATGCAAGCGTAACTGCACAGCAGTTGGTTTCAGGATATCGGTGGGGGTCACCCGGGGTGCTGTTATTGTAACTCTCGGTTCTTCTGAGCACAATATGCTTGGTTTACTTAGATGGTTGGTTAAAAGTTTATCATATGATAAGTTGATACCACCACATGTTTACTGGAGCTAATCACCCAAGGTACACGCTGTGTATCATAACTGTTGGGGGGAAAAACCACCTTTTTAAAAGCCTTCTTCGCCTTCAGTGGTTTGCAAATATGTAAATTCGGATGAATCTATGACACAAACAAAGAAGGATTATAACCACCTGTATTACCCTTCAAAAACCATAACAATTATCATGGACATGTCAAATTATTTCATTACCAAGAAGAGATTTGTACTGTATAGTAACCCCCTTAACCGTGAATGGCGGACGCGTCCTTGATGTCATCAGTAAGTTGACGTGTCGAAATCATGCCTTCAGGTTGCAGGAATATCGGTGGGATACGTGTCAAATTTGCAAAAAAAAAAACATGCATATATATTCATATATATAGTAGAGAGGAGAGAGATAGAGAGAGATTGAGGGATACTCCTCAAGATTAGAGAGGGAGAGGTCATATATCTAAAGAGAGAGAGAGAGAGAGATAGAAGAGAGATAGATATAGATACAGATAGATACAGCCTTGTATGGATATAGATAGAAGATCATAGACCTACTAAGATAGAGATAGGGACATATATAGTGATAGATATATATGTAATCGATAGAGATTTGTATATCTATCTATATAATATATATATTATATATATAGATAAACAAATATATATAAACACACACACACACACACAAAGAGATATAGGAGATATCTTATATATAGAGATAGATCTATATATATATAGAGAGATAGAGGATGCTATTAGGAGAGATATATAGATATACTTCTATATATATATATATATATATAGAGAGATATATATATATATATATATATATATATATATATATATATATATATATATATATATCTACGTGTATATATATGTGTGTGTGGTGGTTGGTTTGCTCATATATATATATATATATATATATATATATATATATATATATATCTATATATATATATATATATATATATATATATATATATATATATATATATATATATATATATATATATTTATTTGATATACTTATTAATATACAAAGTGTCATGGCCTGAAGGCAGTGATCATGTGTTTAGACGATGTGTGTCAAAATGGAAATAATTTGAAGGAAGCAATTACAATTTTCGTATTTGTTACTTGAGTTTCATATACCTGTTCGCCACAGCAGGATAAAAATCCTCTGCATTTCTCTTAAGTCGGGGTTCATTTGTTTGAGGCAGAGGAAAATTAAATCGGTTTTCATTAAATCAAATGGCGATAATGGCCATACATAAATGATTAAATTAAAAATAATAGAGGAAAATGGCCACGTTTGAATGACTAGCATATACATCCGAGAAAATAACGGCCACATGAATGGTCAACACGCATGTAAATACGTGACTAAAATGGTCGCATCTGAATCACATGACAACATTTGATTCATTCCGCAACAAATGCTTTTTATTGACTCGCAAGCGAATTTAATACAAGAATGGACACATCGGAATGGATATAATTTTCTTGTATATAAACCATCACAGCGTAGCATGTTCATCTCATTGAGGAATTGCTTCTGTGTGAACAGAGACTCCATGTAATGCGCGTGGTTTAGATGCTTCTTCACTACAAGAACCTCAAGCTCTACCTATCTCTAGAAATGCAGCTGACTAAGATACACCGTGCATTCTCATTCGACCGAAGCCTGTGATATTTGGGTTTCGTGATCTGAATGCTGCGACCTGTACACGTAAAGGTTTCTTCTGAATCGCAAGAAGCGACCACAGCCCTGCGAGGCGTGGACCAAGCAGCAGCTGAAACTGCAGAAAAATTATTGTCAATGAGCAGCCCCGAAGTCGTGACAGAGCAAAGTGGCGTAGATGAAACAAGCTTTATAGTGGTCATTCATAACCCCTTAGAAGACATGGGTACACTGACATAAAGAGCTGGGCTGCAACTCTTGAGAGCGTATGGGGCTTGACAAGGCTATGCAGACCCAGAGGGGTGAGCCGGTCAACAAACTGGCTCAGTTAACTGAGATACAAAGGGAGATCAGCAAACGGGAAGCTAAAATGGCAAGTTTGGAAGAAGAAGGAAGTGGGGAGAGTTTGGGAGAGCAGCAGGACCAGCGGCATGTCTGTTTTGAGGCTTCCTCTGTAAACCATGAACAGCTGCGGAATGTACCGAGAGCAAGGGGTTACAATAATAGCCATCATAACCGCGATTGGTATAGCAACCTTAACCCTGGTGCTTGCCCTGACAAGTGGAGGCACTATCTCGACACAGTGATGCTCCTGATGCTCCATGACCTACCACGAAACAAGCCAAAGCGTAACTAGGCCAATCGCAATTCCGCCCACAACAAGAGAGTTTTTTCATCCTCGTGTGGGTCAGCGGGTGCAACAGGTGCAACAGGTGCTGCGGTGGCCGGGCTGTTGGTGCCTATATCATCCGGCGGGTCCTGTTAGTCAAAGCTTCCTCCATTAGAAGGTGCAGCAGCAATGTTGACATCAGTGTAGATACCGATCTGCTGTTGCTCATTTGCGATAGTATCAGGTTGTTGTGCCCGGTTATTTTTTTCATGTCTGATGGATCAATGTAAAGGCCCGTTCCAAGCACACAATTAATCTTTGACCAACTGTTCTGGAACAGGTTTTGATACCTGCTGATCGCCAAGGGAATGTCAACTGGTTTGCTGACAGCATCCCCAATATTAGCATGAAATTGCTTTTGGGCGTCCAAGGGTGTGCCTGTACCTAGTATCCCTAAGCGGGTCTGTGCCTGAGCACCAAGAATAGCCCAGCCATAGGTTTAGATACTGTCGTTAATCCGTGAGACACCTGGAGCTGTGAACCCACTACGATTTTTCCAGTATGTAGGTACTCCAGGCAGCACTAGCACCCGCAGTATCTTGCTTTATGTAGTCGACATGTAGCGAGCCATCATGTAAAACGAACCCGTTTGTTGGTTTGGTAAACATGTCTTCCTGCTTCATACGTGTTGGAATGATTGGTGATTTCTTCATCTGTTTCAGGGTCAGTGAAGTAAATTCGTCAGCGACCTTGGTTACCACCTTTTCATTCGGGCAATCAAAATGGCCAAAAAGTGGAGTATTATTGTATGGTACATACCCCGTCGTTCTCTTGCCAAAGGTATTATCAGTGCCCCCCCCCCCGGGATTCTGGTCATGGTGTAGCGTCATCCTATAAAGAGCCATTCGTGGTGGGACTCCGGAGTCAAGGTGGCCCAAAGCGGAAACACCACAGCGAGAGTTTGCGCACCATACAACAACATTTGCTTGGTAGTGCCAGTATTGCATGTGGCTTGTTTATCGTCGCTTATTTTGGCACCACGTGGTGTTCAAACTTGTTGTAGAACTCCACCTTGAATGCCCATGTACTATCCCCCGCTTGGACCTGGATGAGGAGATGTGTCAGCTGCTACGCTTCGTGGAGTTGTGGGCTTAGAGGGTGGCTATTTCGGTGATATTGTAACTAAGAACATCGCTTATCCTGTCTCTAAGCGTGTTGCTAGCGGAACTGTGCATGAGTTGAAGGTTCAGGTAAAGGAAGGATATTGAATAACCACGACTTTCCTGCTAGCGTTGTTCTTGAATTTACAAAATTTCTATAAAAACGAGTATCTATGGACCTAGACAGAAAACTTAGAGCGCTCAATCTGAACTCTCTGAATATGCATCTTTGTACCCATTGGAGACTCGCGATTTCGGATGAAAAGATCTCTGAAGAAGGGTTCAAGCTGATTCTTGACGAAATCCACAAGTTCCGGCAGATGAAAAAAGTAATCCAAGCTGGAGCACAAAAGGTCCCACGCTGCTCTTGCTAATTCAGCCCAGACGAGACGAAGTCCGCGCTGCTTTCGTGCAAAAATTAGCTGTACCGTAATCTGTGGCGAAGATGAGCCCTCAGAGTACATCCTTTTGTGTGTGCTAGAAAGTGTTCAAGCCGTTGACATCCCGCCCTGATTTTGCCTGCTTGATCTTTATCTTACATGCTGTATATACCAATCTTTTCGGCATATTGAATAAACGAGGTTTGTTTGGTGTACAATGAACACCCAAGATACCCGTACAACAGCGTATTGCTGAGCTTGGAGGTTGTGTGAAAGAGTTGATGAAAGATGGAGATTATCTGATGGAAGAGACAATAGTTCTGGAGAACGAGTTGAGAGATCTTGTGTGTGATATGGAGACTAAAAACGATGGCCTTGTGGAGCGCGTGATATGCCTAGAGAAGCTGGACAGAGAGTGTGATCTGGAGAACAAGCTGAGAGAGGCTGTGAATGATTTTTGAGTCCAAGCACGAGGCCCTTGTGGAGCGTGTGAAACGCCTGGAGGATCTTGTCAACTTGGGTAATTTGGAGAACGAGTGAATCGGGCCCGTGGGGAGTCGGACCCGACCCGCCTTTCGGAGGTAGCCATAAGTGATGGTAGCCCTGACCAAATTTGCGATTCAAAGCGGAATCGGGCTCTGCTGGGGGCTGGGCCGCCTTTTTCCCACTTTCTCTCGAGTGAAGCTCACCCTACAAAAATAACAAAAGTGAGCATGGAGCAAAAACCGAAACCCGAATAAGCCATAATTTTACTTGTAGTATGGCTAAGAAGTTTCTATACAACTTCACTCTCTCCTTTCATTGCCCACCTCTCTCGCTCTGTCTCGCATCTGCTTCTTTCTGTCCTCTCATTACCTTCTTCTCTCCACCCCTCTCCATTTAACTCCCCCTCAGTTCCCACCCCTCTCCTCTGTTTCCCCCCTCCCTTGCTCCTACCTCTCTGATTGTGATATATACACACTGGATTACTGCAATCCTCTCACAAATTGGGTGCAAAAAGTAAAAAAAGAAATAAACACTGAATGAAAGTAAGATTGCTTCTGATTATAGTTTAGTCAAGGAAACAACTCTTATGATAAATACGTTGCTCTAACAGAAATTCCTGTCGGGGCTCGTGTGGCGTCATCGCGGTAATAGCGCTGCATGCACGACATCTAGTGAGTTGAGAAATAACTGAAGGAAACAGTGTCCAAAGCTATGTTTGTGGGGTGGGGTTACTAATAAGAAATATTATAAAATTTCTCATTGCTTTAGATAAAAGATGCCATACATTGAGCATAAGATACCCCTAATATCTTTCAGTAAAATACAAATATCCGAATCAAAGATAACTCACCCTTTAGAAACTGATCTGACCGTACAATTGATTTTAAAGAAGACCCCCACCCACACTCTGTCAAAACGGAAAGCAAGCCCCACAATGCATCTGTGTCACATAGTTGTATAAAAATGGCGGATGCTTCGTTACCGAACTATGATGCTAAAACCGAGGGGGGCGCTGAAAAAGTAAAAGTAATATGCCTCGGAGATAGTGCGGTGGGGAAATCCAAGTGAGTCATTTTTTCAGTAAAATCAAGACATGACAGTTTGTGTTATATGGCTGTTAATGTGAAGAGTTGTCATGATTCCCCGTCCCCAGCCCGGTACCCTGCCCGGTACCGGTTGTCACTTGTCGCATTTATCAGTGATACAGTTCTTTTTGTTACTGACGAGCCCTCGTCGATAGGTGACAAAATAATTCTGACCATCCCCTAGCCCTTCGCGGACGTATCGTGTCTAAATAGACGTCCTGTAGGGTTAACCCTCCCAAAAACTTATGGTACAGGGGTAGACACTAACTTCCAGCATTCACTTGTCCCCTACTACGGCCGTAGGACAAGTGGATGGCAATTTGTACTTGTCCCTTGTGAAACCTTCTTGTATGATAAGACATGGAAGTTCACATGCAGTGGTGGAAATTATCACTTGCACGTTCAGCAATGGCGAGTAAGATGAGGCTCCGGCGAGTGGCGGTACCCAATTCAGTCGCCCAGCTGGTGAGTCGATTTTTCCCATGGCAAAACCTCCCTTCAAGATTCATGGCCAACAACAGCCTCGTGAATGAGAGGAGGACACTGACTGGAACCGATACAATCTTCAAATCATCTCAGAGTAATTTGCTGCCGAACTTCATTACCAGCTTAGAGAAGCAGTTGGAGATATTGATGAGGGTGTACTATATGCTACCAGTGTTGCCAATTTGAAGACCTGGCCAGACAAGCATAACATGACAGCCCTCAAGTCCAATGTTTACAACCATCCAGAATGGCTGAAACGCCTGGCCGATCTCAGCTGGCCCCACATGAACAGACAGTATGGTGAAGAATGTGTGAACCTGTTCCTCATGGTGGATCTTCTCCTAATTCTCCCTGCCTCTACTGCAGAATGTGAGCGCGGTTTCAGTTCATTGGGGCTTATCAAGAGTGACTGGTGCTCCAGCCTCAATACAACCACCCTAAATGATCTCATGACAATAATGCTTCAATCACCAGACATTGATAGCTATGACCCATCACAGGCCATTGTGTGCTTTGAGCCCTCAGCAAGGGTGAATATATTTGTCGGCTTTACAACGACAATATGTTTTCAATTGATGGAAGTCAATAACGTCTTTCCTAGAGGTATAAATTTGTTGTACAATATAATATAAATGATGTTTGACCTGGTTTTTTGGGGTTTTTTTTGGTCTCCCGTCGGTGGTGAAAAAATATCTTTACTAAATCTTTGAGCGATTAGACATACAGCATCCAGAAATTGTCTCCCTGTGATGGAATTCTTTATTCACATACCAATGAATGAATTGTATTGTTCAGTTTGTCAAACTGAAACAAAGCATGTAATGCTTTGACTGTCTGCAGTCTTGTCGGCTCATGGCAAAAGTGATACTACATCTTAACGATCTGAAGAAATGCTGTGTGGTAGACATTTGCAAATGATGCTCCAATCAGCAATGCTTTATTGGGAAAAAAGGGACAAGTGCACCAGTCTTCTAGTGTACTCATTTTACATACAAACTTGTATCATTTTAAGAGATAAAATCAACATGATCTGGGGCCTTGTTTGAGGGACACAGTGAAGCCCCAAGGGCCATAAAAAGCTTAATTATAGAGAAACGGTATGTATTTTGGCTGTAGTTGAGCGACCACTGGGTGCATCGCTGTCTTTTATTTATTTAAATGGTTTAAGATGATGTTTTGTATGCATCATGGGAGGTGCAAATGGGTGGCAGGTTGAGGGTCTTGAGGGGAAATTTCCACACGCCTAATTGAAAAATCACCCGTTAATTGGATGGTTGGACGGGTCTCTGTAGATGACGATGATAATGATGATGATGATGATGATGAGGCTTGGCATGATGTTTGCAGGCTGGTGGAGCGCTTCCTCATGGATGGATAGTATCCTTGTCAACAAACCACACACACATGTGCACACACACATGACTATATAATATCATTTTAATAAAAGTAAATAGTAAAGGGTTCAATACTAACCTTACCTCACACTTGCACATCCACTCATGAACACACACACACGCACACAGGCATGCATATACACAAACAGGCATGCACATACACAAACACACACAGGCTTGCATCAATACACAGATGTACACACAAACCGGCACACACACAATTCTGTGTATATATATATATATATATATATATATATATATATATATATATATATATATATATATATATATATATATATATATATATATATATATATATATATATATTTATATATACGTGTGTGTGTGTGTGTTAATATATTAATACCTATGATTATACATGTGTCTATATGCTAGTAATGACTCATTTTTATATAATTATATTACAATGTTTGATTCACCTATTATGGAAGTCTGTCCTTAATTTATTACCAGCCAACCACAGCAGTTATCAACATATGCCCTCACCTTATTCAAATACAAAACAAACCTTGCAGAAGTGGAAATAGAAGTTGGTAAGCGCACATTGTCCATCATCAGTCATTTGCAGGAATTGCGGTTTTAAATTGCGCTCACCCACTGAGAATTTGATCTGGTTGCTTGACAGACTTCTGGGACACGGCTGGGCAGGAGCGTTTTAACAGCATGCACCCCTCCTATTACCATCAAGCTCACTGCTGTATATTGGTACGTATCTCATCCATATACCATACACAATATCTCAAAGTCACTGACCTAAGCAGCTGACATCCACGCTTTCCTAAACTTCATGGCTTGGAAGTTACACTTCTGTCCAAGCTAAACATTGGTTAGGAATTGAGAATAACCTGTATTTACCTCTTGTTTGATCAAGAAGGGTTGGTTGACCAGCTTTGTATCCATGCTGTCGTATATATTAAAAAAAAAGTCGAGTATTCTAAAGAAATATTTTATTGTGTATGTTGCAGGTATTTGACATCACTAGGAAAGTAACTTACAAGAATCTGTCTACCTGGTTCAAAGAATTACGAGACTACAGACCTGAAATACCCTGCTTGTGTGCTGCTAATAAAATAGACAGTCAGTTGATTTGGTATCCTTTACTTAAACTTGAAAACACTGACAAAAGTGTGTAGAGTGTAAACCCTACACCCCTTCCCCACCCCACCTCATCCCACCTTACCTCACCTCACCCCACATCCCACCTTACCTCACCCCACCTCACCTCACCTCACATCACCCCACCTTACCCCACCTTACCCCACCTAACCCCACCCCACCCACCCCCACCTCACCTCACCCCACTTACCTTACCTCACCCCACCTTACCTCACCTCACCCCACCCCACTTACCCACCCCACCTTACCCCTCACCCCACCCCACATCACCCCACCTTACCCCACCCACCCACCTACCCCCCCTTACCTCACCTCACCCCACCTTACCCCACATCACCCCATCTTACCCCCACCTCACCCCACCTCACCCCCACCTCACCCCACCTCACCTCACCTCACCCCACATCACCCCACCTTACCTCACCATACCCCCCCTCCTCTTACCCTACCTCACCTCACCCCATATCACCCCACCCCCCACAAACCCCCTGTAATGCCATGGTGTTTTGTTTGTGTGTAGTGGATGCTGGCGCCACAAAGAAAAGCTTCAACTTCCCAAAGAAGCACAAAATGCCATTTTACTTTGTGTCTGCATCAGACGGAACTAATGTTGTCAAGGTAACCAAACTCTTATCAGCTGAGCTTCACCTCCTCAACCCCCTTGTCTTCTCATACTCTATCCTCTGTGACTAAAAAGCAATCAATTACGTTTGATCTCTGATTGGAATTGTGTTTCTCCTGACAGTGTTTTCGGGATGCAATCAAAGCCGCAGTAGCTTACAAGCAAAACTCCACAGATTTCATGGATGAGATTATGAGAGAATTAGAGGTAGGTTGAGCTTCTGTAAACACTGATGAACAGTCTACGCTTATTCTGCACTTTCTTTCGCATATGAGTTTCTGTGATTGCATAATTGTGTGAGAAAGAGCATTATTATCATAATGTAATCACTGACTACTCTTCAAGCACCGATATACAACCTGAGGAAATTAATTATTCCCGGGCTGAGTTTGATGTGACCTTGTTGCTCATAGGAAGTTGCAATAGAAGACCATGCTCGTCAAATCAGTTATGATGAGGATACGTGTGTGAGAAGCTAGTGGATGAGGTCAAAGGTCAGGTAGTGTCACAAGAACATAGTACATGTTGTCAGTCTGTACTGGCTTGTCAGACCTAGTACATGTTGTCAGTCTGTACTGGCTTGTCAGACCGTTGTCTTCCGCATGTCACTAGTCTCATCAGTCTACCCACCAGCTGTAACCATAGCAACCAGTTATTACATATCAAATGAACTGAAGCAGTTAAAGATGTATTTAGATAACAACACCAAACTTTGGTGTGATGTGAAAATGAAGCACTAGATCTATATATCGGGAATCTCCCCAGGGTATCAACCGCAAGCATCCGCAAATGACCTCCAACCACAGCTGGTGTCATCCATTCAGGACTGAGGTGTCATCCATTCAGGACTGAGGTTGTCATCAATTGAGGACTGAGATATCATCCATTCAGGACTGAGGTGTCGTCCATTCAGGACTTCATAGACTGATGTGTCATCCATTCAGGACTGAGGTTGACTGACTGGTGTCGTCCATTCAGGACTTAGGTGTCATTCATTCAGGGCAGGTGTCATCAATTGAAGACTAGTGTAATCCATTCAGGACTGAGGTGTCATCCATTCAGGACTGAGGTGTCATCCATTCAAGACTGAGGTGTCATCAATTGAGGACTTGTGTAATCCATTCAGGACTGAGATGTCACCACTTAGGACTGAGGTGTCATCTATTCATGACAGGTGTCATTCATTCAGGACAGGTGTCATCAATTGAGGACTAGTGTAATCCATTCAGGACTGGTGTCATCAATTGAAGACTAGTGTAATCCATTCAGAACTGAGGTGCCATCCATTCAGGACTGAGGTGTCATTCATTCAGGACTGGGGTGTCATCAATTGAGGACATGTAATCCAATCAGGACTGAGGTGTCATCCATTTAGGACAGATGTCATCAATTGAGGACATGTAATCCATTCAGAACTGAGGTGTCATTCATTCAGGACAGGTGTCATCAATTGAGGACTAGTGTAATCCATTCAGGACTGAGGTGTCATCCATTTAGAACTGTGTAGCAGCCTGACCCCCATCGTAGCAGCCTGACCCCCGTCATAGCAGCCTGACCCCTGTCGTAGCAGCCTGACCCCCATCGTCGTAGCAGCCTGACCCCCATCGTAGCAGCCTGACCCCCATCATAGCAGCCTGACCCCATCATAGCAGCCTGACCCCCATCATAGCAGCCTGACCCCCCGTCGTAGCAGCCTGACCCCCATCGTAGCAGCCCTACAGCAGTTGGTTGTATTGGTTTGTAGACCAAAAACTCCCCCCTCCCAAGTAGATTCATTGGCTCCTGCCTACTGTGACTGCATGATTGTTTTTGTGATAGGTGTTTTGATGTTATCTCACCACCATCTGTGGGCAGTGGGATCCTGGTGGTTGAGTAGACTGAGATTTGCAACATACCACTTTGGCCCAGGTTTCACTGAGACAAGAGCCTTGACTGGCCTGTTCCAGTCAATCGGCTGGTGGTGACATCTGCTAGGATAATTTAGCATTTTAATCTTTTCCTGCATCTTGTACTTGTTCATCTTCAACATCGATTCCGCCCCCCGCCACATTTATCCTAGAAGGTAGCTGCTTAATCAGGTCTATCTTCTCTATTCACCTTTGTAGGCACCATAGATACATAAGTGTTGGTGTGCCGTTAAACCCTATACTTCCTTACTTACCTACCTACCTACTTCTACATTTGAATCTGTTTGATTCTTATCTATTGTCATGTTTCTCACTGGCTTACCATGGAAGGTGTGCTTCATCAGACTGCTGTTTCTTGCAGAATTTTGAGTTGGAGAGTGAAAAGAAGAGTGAGGATGGAGGGAGTCAGAGCTGAGGGCAGCTGTCTGTCAGCTGCTGTAGCCATGCTCATCATCACAGTACATCTCAACCCATCACATGCACCTGCCCCACCTGGCCCACCCAACCCAGCCCGCTTCACGCCACCCACTTCTCACCACCCTCTCCAGGCTTCTACACTTCTTACAATTCATTGTAGCTAACAGGTAAAATGGTATTGATATGGAATAGGCAAATTATCACCAAGTGTTTGGAAATGGGAGAAAACGTGCTGATAGGTGAGGTCTTATTGGTTATTTGTACTTGCGAGGTATGTGTGGCAGCATGAGGTCACATAGATGACCTCATGAGGTCATATAGATGACCTCATGAGGTCACATGGATGACCTCATGAGGTCACATGGATGACCTCTTGGGGTCATTTCGATGTGTGACCTCTGACGTACTTCAATGGTTAACGCAAGTGGAAGCTTCATCAAGTATGCTGATCTTGTGGCTTGTTGTTTTGGTGTAGATACATTTCATTAATTTATAAATGTCATTAATTTATTAAGGCGTGAGTTGTCTGGGCTTGTGTGTTTGTTGAATTGGCCCCCCAATCGAAGTCAGTAATGGCTGCTGTTGTGATTCCTTGTTAGATGTGATGAGATCAAACTGAATGAGGAGTGCGCTAAGGTAGAGAGCTTGTAAATGAATGATGACAAATGAATTAGGAATGTACATTGAGTAGAATGGTTTGTCTCTGCCACAGTAGATCGAGACTTATATGTTTGTTGTTCGGCTTTTTGTTGATTTGTTCCGTTTATTCATCTCGTCTTGGATCAACATTTCCATGTACTGGGCGTTATGATTATTGGATCATAACGTGTCTTTTATATACGACGGCATCTCCTGCTTTTCCGTCATATGTAAACATTCAAGTTACACGCTACTGAACAACATGTCAGGATAAGAGATTTAGTGTGGGTCTCTTGCTATGTTTACATCAAGTGAATGCGATGTGTTGGGAGTTGTAGGTAGGATCATGTCGGGGCATTGAGGGTGGGTTGGACTGAGAAGAGAAATTGGGAGCTTCTATGACACCTGGCCTTAAACATGATTGTCTTATGCTAGAGGTTTTTTTCTTCATATTATGAATTGTTGAGATTAGATGTTACTTCTTCATCTGCTATGCAGTTGTCAATAGTTACTTCATCTGTGTAGTTTATACCTCGTGTGTCTGGTTGTCAAATGCTATTAACAATCACATAATTGTCTGTCTAATATCCATACCCAAGAACCAAATCATATCACATTCCACAGGTTAGTTTTTGGATGAAGGGTGGTTGTTCGTTCAAGGTGACTTCTGATTCTTGTATAAGCCACATCCATTAAAGGATTGTTTCTGCTCGTCTCGTTTCTCTGCTGCTTCAGGTACACGTTAACAGATGATGAAAAAGCAAACCTGAGTTGTCATTGTTTATTAGGAATAACACATCATTTGGCATGGATGGAGGTCAGTGATAGCCAAATGGTTGTAAATATGTAGGGCAAAGTAATCGTTAGCATTTAAAAACCAAGCCCCCTGAGTGGCCTGGTTTACCTTGCACTTATATTTACATAATCAAATGGACAGAGGTCATCTGGTGCTTAACAAGTGTACTTCCAGCCTCTCTCTCTTCAGTGGTACAACCAATACAGCACCCAGCACACCATATGTAAAACATGCTGAGAACTTGATCTGTGTACATTTACCATACCCAATGTGTCCATATGCAGGTCATCCAAGGTCACCTAGAGAGGTTGACCCCGAGTATTTTGTGACGGATTCGTGATCCCAGTGGCCGGTGATTTAAAAAATAGCACCAGTGATATCTGACATTTGATTGATGCGTCTAAAATAATCTCGGTGATATATAGAGGTTTGAAATACTGATGCGAATCAAAGGTTTCCCCATTAAACAAATTTGTGTATTTAATTACCACCCAAATCAGTCCACACAGATAAAATGGAGGAGACCCCCAGAATGCAGGTCCCTCCTATCTAAGATCATAAGCAATTCTTCAATCTTTTCAAATACATGCGACTGCAAGTACAATTCTATCAATTACTTCAGACACTGCAGTTTAATATCCCGAGTAAATAGTTGTGTTAATCTACGTGGATATGGCAGGTGGACACTAGCTGTTTTGCAACAGATATTTGGTAAAAAAATAATCCATTGCACAAATCCATAATCTAGATAAGCTACGCAGCTAACATTTTGTCAGATCTCCAAAATACGGTACCAATTGTTAGCATAAAAGCTAACGACCATTTTTGATCCTTGGAGATAAACGAACAGTATGATAAATATCCGGTTAAACACAAAAACCAACATAGTGCCTTCAGAAGTTGTACTCACACTCGAGTGACTGTCATGAACGATTTTCTAATTAGCCGACTGTTTTTCAAGTGCACATGTAGACTTCTAATTAACAGATCACAATTAGTCTAATCCAGTTATATACTGCAAAGGATAAATAAATAAAAATGCTAAAATTTGTACAGCCTTGATAAGTGTGTTCAAAATATGTTCAACCAAGTTGATATCTAGTTGAGGGTACAGATTATAAAGCGTGTTCACAGCGGTAGAATTCTCTTGGTCCTGGTAAACCTACAGAGGCGCGGCTCACTCAGACGTGACTCATGGCTCTTTTGATGGCTCTCTCTATGAGTGAGCGGTGAGGAACCTGGCTCACACCCAGAGATATCAACTCGCTGCGTCCTAATTGCAGCAGGCATTGTCCGTTGATACGACTCTGAACGAAACTTGAACAGTACTCTTCTAAACTGAGACTCCTCAGCCAATCAGACACATCCGTGATTGACCATGTCTCAATGACTTTGTTTTCGAAAATGTAGGGAGGTATATTGTTATGCCTTATGGCACCTCGCAAGCTGTTAACAGGGACCGGGTCTGACGTCTCAAAGCCCATGGGGGGTGGAATAAAGTCGGCCAGAGCTTCACCGTCTTCACATGACACTGTGAGGTCCGAATGAGGCGGAGGAGGAACAAAGGAGGGCAGGAGGTCATTGTGATTGGAGGAGGTGTTAGATACGACGGAGAGATTGCCGACAGAATCTCCATCAAGGCTGTCAAATACTGGTGGAGGGGGGACCACGTAGTCGTCAATCTTAAAGTTGGACGCATGCTGAGACTGGACACTGGCAGTGACCACATGACCGGCTGGACTCGTGCTAGCCACACTAGGAGAGCAATGAGGGGCCACTGTAGGCTGGCAAGTAGTGGCATTGTGTCGAGGATTCCCTGCACCATTACAACTATCATAGATTGTACGTTTGGCTGCTACAGAACTGGTCACTTTAGGATCTGAGGTACTAGCATTGTTATTACTGTTCTGTGAGAGAATTCCCTCCGCAGATTGCCTCCTCTTCAGGGCCCTCTGTGCAATGACCTGTGCAATATCTGCCATGTTGACATTTGCCTGCGTTGATGACCTGGTGTTGCCACTTGGTTTTGGAGGTGTGGCTCTCACTGGGCTGGCTGCTCCATTCGAGATGGTAGCAGGGGGACTAGACTTTACAAGAGGGGGCGGTGGAGGCGGGGGAGGTTTGGGTACCCCAGTATCAGCATTGCCGCTGGGAGGTGGGGGGTCATGTAGTTTAGCAATGTACTGCTGACGAGCCTTCTCGGCCATGGCCAGGAAGTCGGTCGAGGCATTACTGCTGATGCTGGCCCGAGTACTGTCAGAGCGGAGGCCGCTAGATGAGGAATCACTTCGGTCAGAGTCATATTGTGTCACTGTCAACTTCTCGAGGGATGTCTTAGTTGTATCTGCCGCCTGTGTTTTAGAGGTAGGTTGTTCCTTCCACAAACCCCCTTTGACTGGAGCAGGTTTAGGGACCACTTCGGTTTTAGTCTGATCACTACGGTACACGACAGACTGCAACTTCTTGCTTCGGTCAACACTGGATTCTATGTTGGTGCTGACTGTGTTCATGTCAGATGTGTCAACCACATTGCGCCTCCTGGCTACAGCCGCGAGCAGAGCCGCGTGTGACTCCTCCCTTTTCCTGTCTGCTTCCAGCTGCTTACGAATATGTTCAGGCATGACAGCTTTCTTTAACACTGGTGGTGGTTCCCTTTGGCCTGAATTGGAAGGAGGAATCGGTTGAGCTGGTGGAGGAGGTGGAGGAGGAGGCGGGGCTTGTGATGGAGGAGGCGGAGGAGGCGGGGCTTGTGATGGAGGTGGTGGAGGAGGCGGGGCTTGTGATGGAGGTGGTGGAGGAGGCGGGGCTTGTGATGGAGGTGGTGGAGGCGGGGCTTGTGATGGAGCAGGCGGGGCTTGTGATAGAGGGGGTGGGGGTACCAAAGCATGTTTATTCTCCCTGGCATATACCCCCCTTTGAATATCATTTCCAAAAGCAGTCATTTCAGGTTGAGGCGCCAGTGGTGAGGGTGGAGGGGGGAGACCATAGTCTGCCTCAGGTTCGTAATCAGGGTATGGTTCTGAGGGAACTGGGGGTGGAGGCAGTGGCATGTGTTGAATACCTTCCACCTGGGTCATTTTGGCAGCTGCAGCTAATTTGTTCAAAGTAACTGGGTCTTTAGAGAGTCTTGCGTTTGTACCAGGTCTGAAGCTCGACTCATATGGGCTCTCTTCCTTAACTTTACGAAGTTGGACATCTTCAGAGATGTTGGCGTAACCATTGTCTGTTTTTGTGTTGATGGGTACCACTTCAATATCACGTGTAAAAGGTGGGATAGGGGCGGGCTGGGAGGGAGGGGGCGGGACATGTGACCCGTTGGAACCCTGCCAACCGCTCTCTTTCTGTTGCACACCTTTAAATGGCACGGCATAGATGCCGTCAGTTTCTGTAAGCGAGTGAGAGTCATGGTTGTTGCTGGACAAATGGACGCTAGTGACCACTTTTGGTGAGGCTGGTTCAGACTGTGAGGGTCTGTGCCGGGAGGGTACATGATCGTCGAGGCTGACGCGGGCCACATGAACATCATCGTCCTGAGATGTGGCACTCCTCATCATCATCTCGGTCGGGCTGGCGTACACTTGTGGAATGACAGGCCGTGACTGATTGGAAGCACTGAGTGTCATATCGAAACTTGAGTTATTTGAGGTTTTATCCATGACGATGGGCACGGTGCTGAGGCGCTTGAACTGACGGGAGCGAATGGAAGCCGTCTTGTTGGTTGGGTCTACGCCTCGTTCATGAGCCAGGCTGTTGAGGATGTGGCTGTCGGAGGTGTTGCTGTGGCGGTCTGGGTCAGAGTCGTACATCGACAAGTGGTTGTCTAACTTTTCTGGAGCGAAAACAGACAGTGTAATCATAACGTGACATATGGTGTTATCATAACGTAATATACTACTTAATAGTTATAAAACAGAATGTGTATTGGTATCAAAACGTTGTGATAGTAAATAATAAATCATCAAGAGTAAGTGATTGGTTGCGTGTGGGTGCAGTGAATAGGGTCATTTAACATACTACCTCACACAGACTGGGCAGTCTTATAAAACCTCTTACAGAATCAGCTCAGGACATAATCACAGCAGCTCCACAATAACACACCATCTTACACACAAGGTTATTGAAACATGAATCTGTTGGCCGGGAGGCAGAGTGATGCACACATAACATAAAATGGCCAAGCAGGAACAAATAAATCAGTGAGGAGTAGTCTTAAGATTACGGTATTGGTGGGGGGAGGGGGGTGGTGTTGGGCGGAGGGTGTCATTGATGAACATCTGTGCTTTTATACAGGGGGTTTTGATGCTACAACATGTCAAGGCATGAGGGTAACTTAGGTTTTAGTGAAATACAAATAAGGAACAGACATAACTGAAGGTGGAAGCATGTCCCCTCAAATACATATACATGGAACAGGCATCAATGCTTACTGTTGGTGTCAATGCTTCCTATAGGCATCAAAGTTGTAATAGAGGCATCTATGTTTGCCAGAGGCATCAATGCTTACTGTAGACATCAATGCTTCCTATAGGCATCTATGATTGCCAGAGGCATCAAAGTTGTAATAGAGGCATCAATGTTTGCCAGAGGCATCAATGCTTACTGTAGACATCAATGCTTCCTATAGGCATCTATGATTGCCAGAGGCATCAAAGTTGTAATAGAGGCATCAATGTTTGCCAGAGGCATCAAAGTTGTAATAGTGGCATCAATGTTTGACAGAGGCATCAATACTTCCATGGGGTATCAATGTTTCCAGGAGGCACTAAAGTTTCCTGGAGGCATCAATGCTAACATACAACTACTTCTAGCATGAGTTGACTACGACATGCCTATTAATTTCTATGATTTCACTTTAGAGAGATAATTATTATGGTAATCAGAATTAATTTATATGTAAACACCACACCATCTTACTCTAGTCAGTGCTCAAGCTAGATTAGTGGCAGAAACCAACACCTGCATTCAAAGCATATAGAGAGCCAGGCAGACAGAGAAATGCGAGGAATACATGGCCCCAGCCTACCTAATTCACTGAGGCTCTCGAGAACGGACTGCGCCTGCACACGGGCGCTCGGAGTGAGGGAAGTAAGAGGGTTGCGCTTTGGAGGCGCAGGGGCTGAAATGAGGTCAAGAGAGGTCATAAATAGAAGCTCCACCTGGTGGTCACCAATGAGAGATAAATAACAAAGAAGCCTTGATGACTACGACAACATTCATCAATACCAAGAGAACGCCAAAACACACAAGGTTGGGTTTGGGGCGAGGAGGCATCGCTACGATGTAGGTTGGCAAAGAGGGCTGAAATGAAGAAGTGTAAGTGGTGAAGGACCCGCGGTTACCCGTGTTAGTACAAACAGACAACATCACTTTCTGTGGATCTGTTAAGTTCATGTGCACATAGACCCGGAAAAAATTGTCAGCATGAGTGTATTGCAGAACAGAATTGATATTTCCCAGTTAGAATGGGCATTTCTTGAATAAAACAGCTGCGATATCAATCACTAGATCTACATTGATCTCTATAACAAGTTCATTAACATCTTGACATATAACTGCTGGAAGTTCAGCATATTTGAGTGGAATTGATGCAAACTCAAAAGGCTGTGACAAATTCTCACCAGCCATTTAATATTTTGCATAAGGCAATTGAAGGACCCAGTATTCCGAGTGATACATTATTTGTGATAGGTGATTTAGTGGATGAAATGGGGAACAAATGGTCTGATACTAACTGAAATATAATAAAAGCATTCATCGATAACATAGCTGGAACAAATGGCAAATACCTCTAAATAAGAAGAACTCCCCACATGCAGTACAAGCTATTGTAGAGACCGCATAGACTACATAGCTTACAAAAGCATGCTCTAAACCACTTATCTAACACCGACCCCAACATATCACACAAAGGTCATGGCAGCCTGACCTTCGACCAAAGCTAGCTTTACCAGGAGCGACATTGATGTGGACACGTGAGCATTCTACACACAGGTCTCCTACCTTTCTTGGACTTGCTGGGAAGGGTCATCGTGCCGTCCATGTGGGGATCGAGTCCCTCCAAACTAAGAGGTTTCACCGTGATCACCTTCAAGGCCAGGGTGTCACCAGACTGCTTGATAAGACGCACTGTGTGTTCATGGCTGGCTCTCACCACGTTCTCGTTGTTAATCTGCACCCAGATGGACACATGGTAGAGAGTTGTTACAGCCGTATGCTCCCAGGGGGAGCCACTAGGATGTGAATGGTATGTGAGGAGGATGTTGATGGTACCTCAATAAGGAAGTCGCCTGACTTGAGCCCAGCTTTGTCAGCCATACTGCCACGATCCACACGGTCCAGATACTGCAGTGCTGGGAAGCTGGGCGTAGGAGTAAAGTCCAGCGTGGAGGCCGCGCCATGTTGCTGGGCTGCACACACAACCAATGGTCAGTACAACATACTATGTAGCTGGTCAGTACAACATACTATGTAGCTGGTCAGTACAACATACTATGTAGCTGGTCAGTACAACATACTATGTAGCTGGTCAGTACATCATACTATGTAGCTGGTCAGTACAACATACTCCGTAGCTGGTCAGTACAACATACTCCCTAGCTGGTCAGTACAACATACTCTGTAGCTGGTCAGTACAACATACTCCGTAACTGGTCAACATAACTGACACTGACAGATCAGCTCAACTGACACTATTACAGGTTCTGTGGTTTATTCAACATCCATGAGGGAGGTAATGCACCTCAACAGTAGAAGCACTGCTGATAGATCATATGGTGACAAGTCAGTGAACCGTAAAGACCAACATAAAGAGTGTCGACCCCAAGCTCCATTCCTAACAATAGATGTCACATGTTGTCAAGAGCATCAGTAATGACAGGTTGAGAAACAATGGCGGAATGCATGGAATGCAGATATAAAAACTCACGTTGAAAGCAGACAAATGTGTGTTATGTGTGTATAAAGGGGGCAGCAGTGAGTGTGATGTGGTCTTCATATCAATGTTAGGGCAGAGGACTTGAAGTGTGATATGCTATGGAAAAAAGTTACTCCCCGCCATAACAATACCAGCTGTGCATAGTCTTCAGTTACTCCCCACCATAACAATACCAGCTGTGCATAGTCGTCAGTTACTCCCCACCATAACAATACCAGCTGTGAAGTCTTCAGTTACTCCCCACCATAACAATACCAGCTGTAGTCTTCAGTTATTCCCCATCATAACAATACCAGCTGTAGTCTTCAGTTACTTCCCACCATAACAATACCAGCTGTGCAGTTAGATACTCCCTTCCATAACAATACCAGCTGTGCTGTATTCAGTTACTCCCCACCATAACAATACCAGCTGTGCAGTCATCAGTTACTACCCACCATAACAATACCAGCTGCAGCATCAGTTACTTACTACCCACCATAACAACTACCGTAGCTGGTAGTATCATATACTATGGGGCCGTGGTATACGTAACGGTAACGGTAAGTTGTGTTGGGGTGGGGGGCGTGGTATATGGAATAGTGTTACGATGCGTTAAAGGGGGTGTCCAAAATCAGACCAAAAAAAAATGCATAATACAATTTTGGAACGGCCCAAGAGTGATCCAGGAGTAGGCCAGTCAGCTAAATGACAAGAGAGGAGAGTTCTGCACTTATCAAGTTATAGCACTCGTTCACCATGTGTCATTAGGGGTAAACTGACTTACATTTGGCACCTCGCAGGACGAAGCCGAATCCATTCTTGCTTTTCTGAATTACCACTGTCCTTACCATGTCTGAAATCAAAGAGACAATAACTCCCGATGCAGCAGGTGCCGAATCCATTCTTGCTTTTCTGAATTACCACTGTCCTTGGTGTAATGTCCCTGAAATCATTAAGAGAAGAACTGTGCGTTAAGGGCTCCACGTAGCATATTCCGCGTCCGTCTGACAACACCACCCGACTGCCCCCTAACGGCGGGAGCGGCGGCATCGCGTCGTAGTACGAGGGCTGTTTCTGCGGGTCTATTCCCATTCCGTTAACGTTAGAACACGGCAAGTTGTAGGCTGACTCTATCCCTCCGAGCTGCCCGGGGAAGGGTGGCTGCTGATGCAGGCAGTTAGGACGGACCACTGCCCATTTCAGCATGTTTTCACTCAATTAATTTACTCATAGAGTCTGAAGTCCAAAAGCAGCGGGCAGACGAGTGCCTATGCAGAGCTCACTTTCATTTAGCGAAGTCCAAAAGTCTGAAGTCCAAAAAGCAGCGGGCAGACGAGTGCCTATGCAGAGCTCACTTTCACTTACAAGGATGACATCGGCTGCACTGCACGAAGTAAACCGTCCGATTCGCCAGACCTACTTGATATATAAAGGTTACGACAAAACACGTAGGAAGTGCATCACGGCCGCAGCAGGTATTTCAGTTGAATGAAGGCGTCGTCACAAGAAGAGATATGACCTCAAACTGTCAAACAGCGAGGCGTTGAATTAGTTCAAGAGAATCCGGGTGTCTCAGCGCAGAAGACCGAACTTTAACGACGTCACCAGATCCTTTTTTATTTATTGCAAATAATATGGTGAAAACAACCCATCCAAGCCACGAGCCGTGCACGAGTTCCATAAAACAGTGTATCGCAGCAGAGCCAGGTACGCAAACGGTATTCCGAGGCCAGTGATCTAAATCAACTCCACACAAGGTTATCAGCCCAAAACAATTCTCACAAAAGATCGATGCCACTCTCGGCTCACTAGTTAAGCCTTAAGAAGCCAGTTGTTCAGTAGACGTTATCTCGTTTACGACTCAGAACGAGGTCAGCGTCCATTCACGTCATCGACCTTGGAAAACGTGAAGACCAGTCTCTACGTCGTATACCCTAATTCTTCAGTGTAGCCTTATCAGCTCGGATAATAAATCACACACCATCGATTGGCAACTTCTGTGATCGTTTCTGTAATAAGTACATTAACAACCAGCATCACAGAGGTGCTCTTCTGTCACCACTCAAGAAACAAATTCGGAGGAAACCGCATGAAGTCTGTTCTCTGGTACTCGTGTACATTCCCGCCTCCTACTTTGTTTCAGCGCCATCTAGCGAATGAATGAGACGCAAACGACAAACTGCATCAACACAAATCGCTTGCCACGAGAGACTGATTTATGTGCACTTGTCGGTGCGTATCAACTTTCATTCCATATTACCTCCATGTGGCGAGTGATTCGGTCGGTTGTGGGAGTATGCAAACAAGCGACTTATAGGATCTCACAGGGACAAACTAGTATAAATTTTGCAGCGCACAGATCACTGTAATTAGCCTCATTCCAGGCGAATATTGCGATGAGCGGAAGATAAGAATAAGACAACAATCAGGTCAGATGAATTGTGATGGCAAGTCATCTATTGCGCTTCATTACAATTCAGGAAGCGAACGCCGAAAAGCTATAATCACTTAATAATCTAACGCGTGCATGTATTTGATCACGAGCTGATAAATCACCGAATCCTATTTCGATACAACCGTCCACATAAATCGTCATGTCAGGCAGGGCCGTTTACTTAATCGTAGGTTATTGATGAGATAATACAGAATCCAAAGAGCTCACGAACGGCACGTTATCAATGCATTCAAACAGCCTTAGTCTGCGAACGGAGCAGCTCCACTCCCTACATGCTTCGAAGAACGCATGTATGCTCCGAAGGACGCGTACAAGTGCCGCGTTCTCACCACTTCAGTCTAGAGCGCAACATCAGCTGGTTCCACAGCGAAAAACACGAAGAAGACTTCGTAGCAACAAACCGATGAACAGCTGAAAGTATCCAAAACGATTCAAGCGCGTTTGGCGAGATGAATTGAGAGATGTATCTAAAGCTGCGAGTCTCCCTTCATCGACGAGACCGATGCTACTCTGTGGCACCTGTCCCCTCCGACAGACCAATCACGGGGAAAACCCGCCGCGTCAACTGGCCGTACATCATAACGTCCTAATTGCGACGGAAAGCAGAACGTAATTTTCAGGTGCCGGCAATAGGGCATACAACCGCTATATATATATATTCTGATAAATTCGAGTTGGTCAATGGCCACTTAATGACCATGTCATCAGGTAATGAGGTCTTACAACTGGGACAATGAAGAGGTCCGTGTGGGCGTGGTGCAGTACACATGTTACATGGCTACAGGGGAACATGGTGGACCAGGTGTTCTGTGCGACCACTCGACGCCATATCGCCAAACAATACAGCCACGTCACACGTGATTCATGCTGTACTTCCGGGCTGGTTATTCATGTCAATGACAGTTATATGGACACGCTGTTAACCGCTGATCCCCGCCTCGTTGACAAGTATGACATCCACTCAAGTCTCAAAAAGCACCACCGTCCCAAACTGTAATATAAGTCTTTATATATAAGAAGCTATGGCGGAGAGGCGTTTGAATACTCGAGTGCCTGTGGTGACCGCTGTGGTTTGTGGGATACGGACAGGTGTCAGTGAGATGGTGACCAGTGACTGAATGATATGGCATGACTCACCATGTGGATTGAACCGCCATAATAACGCCGCCGGTATGGTGGCGGCCATGGCTTCTTCCGGTCATTTACAATCATTTGATACAAGTTATGAAAATTGTGTGAAAACAAACAGTTTAAACGTGAGAGTACCCGTCAGTTACAGAATACTCGCCTCGCCCTGTGTTCTTACATAGTTTACTGTACCTCTTACAAGGGACACGTTATAACATAGCCCCCCCCCCCCCCAATGACGTCACAGACGTACCCAGATGCTCAGGTAAAAAAAAAAACATACCGGGGTGCAACAGCGGCGCCGCCTGCTGGGGAGGGTGTCGTGCGCATGGCGCTGTGCGAAGGCGCAGGGCGTGGGCTGCTCTCCAGGGGGGCTTCATACTCAGCAGTGCTCAAGTCGAGTGGTCCTATGTCCACCAGGTCCAATGCACTCGAGTCGTATAGACGAGGCTCACTGGAGAAGATCGCCTTGGATCGAGCTAGTGACGTGTCCCGTGGGGTGTCCACGTATTCCGTGGAGTCGTCGAGGCTGTAACGCGGGACCGTCACCCGGGCCGTGGCATCCTGCTCCGCTCGCGCAGTCTTAGAAGATCCCCAATTGCGTGGAATCGTTGAGGAATAGCCACCAGCCGTGGGTGTGTATGGAGCCTGCTTCCCAGGGCCTCTCTGCCCCTCTCTACCCTCTGCCTCTGCAGCCTTATGAAGTATCCTCTTGTGAGTTTTCCCGGAAACCCCGGACGTCACGGACCGCGTCGTGTCCGGTGAGCGCTGGTGGAACGCAGGTTGCTGTTTGACGTAGACCTTACCTGGCTGTCCGGCGGGCGTTCGGGTGATGATTACGGGGTTCCCCAGGTCATCATGTGTGATGACTGGCTTCTGTCCTGACCTCACGCGCAGACCATGCGTCGACTTCACTTCCATCGTCTCCCGGGCAACAAACGTCAGCCCATCACCGGCCCGCACCAAGAGTGTTGCGTTCGGTGAAAGAGATCGCGTCGTGGCCGAATCGGAGGAGGCATGCAACGCCGACGAAAACCCTGGCGACCTAGACATGTGGGAGGATGAACTGGGCTGGCCCGACCTGTGGGAGGATGAACTAGGATGGCCCGACCTGTGGGAGGATGAACTGGGCTGGCCCGACCTGTGGGAGGATGAACTGGGCTGGCCCGACCTATGGGAGGATGAACTAGGCTGGCCCGACCTGTGGGAGGATGGACTGGTCTGGTCAGACCTGTGGGAGGATAAACTAGGCTGGCCCGACCTGTGGGGGTTTGAACTGGGGTGGCCCGACCTGTAGGAGGATGGACTGGTCTGGTCCGACCTATGGGAGGATGAACTGGGGTGGCCCGACCTGTGGGAGGATGGACTGGTCTGGTCAGACATGTGGGAGGATGAACTAGGATGGCCCGACCTGTGGGAGGATGGACTGGTCTGGTCAGACCTGTGGGAGGATGAACTGGGCTGGCCCGACCTGTGGGAGGATGAACTGGGATGGCCCGACCTGTGGGAGGATGGACTGGCATGGCTCGATTTGTAATGGGATGATTTTGGTGACTTTGGCGAATAGTATCCCTCTGTCCGAACTCGGGCCACGCCCAGTTCCGCATCCCTTCCACTTCCCACGACCTCCTGGACATTATTGTTCCTATCCGACGGGACCTTCGTCACCAACCGATCACTTACAGCCTTATTGGCTGAACGCAGGTCTCTCTGGGTGCTACCAATGTCCTCTCCAGACTCTGGTCGGAGGACCCAGTTGCCATCAGGTGAGTGTAGGACTGTGGTCGTTTCGTGGTTCTTGCTGGCGTGATGAGCGGGTGCGTTGGCTATACGCGGCGAATTGTGCGACGAGGCCCGCTCAGTCAGCGGGGACTTGGGCAAGTAGAGCGCCGTATGGCGGAGACTTTTGGGAGTGGACGGTCTGTTGACGGCGTCCACGGGGAGGCGATGTTTCTTGCCCTGCTCCACGTACTCGACATACACGTGTCCACGGCTGGACGTGTGGAAGCTGGGTGCACCTCCAACATCCGGCCCGCCAGCAGCACGACTCTTCCGCACTTCACGTAAACTGCGCGCCTCCATCATACACCTACAAATTTACTGCATTCCGCTTATGATTCGCTTAAAACAGCTGAACTAGGTCACCTGACCACCGCGCCTGTAGGTGAAAGCAGTCTGTGGGTCGCGTTTTATACAGGATTACGATGTGGTGCCAAACAACTCCACTCTCCACGCCTCTCTCTTCACCGAGCAATCCTTTTGCGTGGACGTTCAGTGGGGTTTGCCGACGGCATACCGCTCTCAGCGCGCCATTTAACTCACATACACTACCGTTTAAAGACAAGGTCTCAACGCAGCCAGAGCTATTTGAAGTATTTATTGGGCCAGCACGACTTTAACTCTATGTAAGCGCAGAGGCGATACTCGACTTGCGTGAGGACGCAGACGACTGCACAGAGAGCCTTGTATACGAATCAGTTGAGAGGCGACTGGACGTAGACGTAACGGAGGCAGCCGAGAACAGATCGGAGGGAGGTGAAGGCACCAGCGGGAACAGCCGAGAACAGAATGGAGGGAGGCGAAGGCGCCAGTGGGAACAGCCGAGAACAGATAGGGGAGTGGGTCGGGAACGGCGAGAACAGATAGGGGAGTGGGGAATGGCGCCAGCGGGAACGGCCGAGAGAACAAATAGGGGAGAGGGGAATGGCGCCAGCGGGAACAGCCGAGAACAGATAGGGGAGTGGGTAATGGCGCCAGCGGGAACAGACGATAACAGATAGGGGAGTGAGGGTAATGGCACCAGCGGGAACAGCCGAGAACAGATAGAGGAGTGGGGAATGGCGCCAGCGGGAACGGCCGAGAACAGATAGGGGGAGGGGGGTAATGGCGCTAGCGGGAACAGTTGAGAACAGATAGGGGGTGGGTAATGGCGCTAGCGGGAACAGTTGAGAACAGATAGGGGGGTGGGTAATGGCGCTAGCGGGAACAGTTGAGGACTCCAGCGAATGCACGAGTAGCAAGGTCAGGAACTGTCGTCAGAGAACGGGCAGGTTTTCTGGCACTGGGAGCAGTCGGCGCACAGGAGCTGCCTTGTGCTGGGTTCCGTCCACAGACCACCGGACGTGGGTGTACGTCCGACTTGCCTGCGGCGGCGACAAGAGAGTGCCAATGACAAACGTTATAACCACGCCCAAGCTGGCCTTACACGGCAGCTTGGCGCGGGCTTGCCAAGGTCGCCCAGGGGCACAGTAACGCACAAAACACGCACAATCAAGTCGGGCAAATCAACGCCGATGTCGCATGTAGCTTGTCAAGACACAATTCGCATTACCAATGTAAAGCTTGTTGGACATCCTACTTCACAGCACTAGTCAGACTCATAGCACTGACTCACAGCACTAGGCAGACTCATAGCACTGACTCACAGCACTAGCCAGACTCATAACACTGACTCACAGCACTGGCCAGACTCATAGCACTGACTCACAGCACTAGCCAGGCTCATAGCACTGACTCATAGCACAATCGAGAATCATAGCACTGTCTCACTGTCTAACAGCACCAACTCACGGCACTGAGATTCAGCATTAACATATCTCACGGCACCACTACCCTAAGCAGTGTTGAGACTAACCGCACTCACTCATTGCACCTACTCGATCCACAGCATCCATGTCTCATAGACGCTACATATAAACACATATCAAGTAGCATAACCCAACATCCAATGCTGTTGTTCATAACACAAGTGCCTGACAGATTTGAGATGCATGACGTCTGACCGGGATCGCCGTGATTGGGAGGCAAATGCATCGCCTGACAGATTTGAGATGCATGACGTCTGACCGGGATCGCCGTATAAAATATATATATATATATATATATATATATATATATATATATATATATATATATATATATATATATATATATATATATATATATATATATATATATATATATATATACATATATGTAATTACGAGGAGGTCGAGAGAGAAGTAATCAGGTAAGTCGAGGTAAGTCGAGGTAAGTCATGGTAATCAGGTAAGTCGAGGTAAGTCATGGTAGTCAGGTAAGTCGAGGTGACGCTGCTGAGTCGCGAGCTGACGCGTGCGGCAGCCTCGCCCCCTATCAGGTAAGTCTCGACGCTGCGGGAAACCAGCGCTGGCTAGCTACGACGCCACGCTAGCTGAGTGACGGCAGCCTCGCCCCGGCAGCTACGTCAAACTTCAATACCACACTTTATCGTCCCTGACGGGGAAACCAGCGCTGGCTAGCTCACCAGCACCTCGGGCAGCTTGTCAATGACGAGGCACGTTATTGACGAGCACTCCTGTTTAGACCTTTTTTGTCATGTCGTCGGGCCCTCCTTCGCCCTATGTTGATCGTGCCGCCAAATGAGGATGAGGCACGTTAGACCACGAGTGGAGGTGTGGGGACCACCTGATCCCCGTCTTCCCTCCCTCCTTCGCCCTATGTTGATTGTTATTGTGTGAGGATGAGGCGACCCAGACCACCAGTGGAGGTGTGGGGACAACACCACCCCCCCTTCCCCTCCCACCAATTCATCCGTATGAAATACTTAATACAAGAAGCAAACACCACATTCAAACTAAAGAATACCACCAAACATTTAATTTTTATTTTAGTAGAAGAAACTGGCTGCCCTCAAACAGACAATGGTCCTGACAAAACTGTATCTATGGCCTTTTTGAAGAATTGATTGCTACCTTTATTGACTTTTTCCTCGTGCATTCGTGTCCTGCCATTTACAGGCAATCAACCCAAGCAGGTGAGAGAGATAAGAGAAGTGTGACTCACTCATCGTGTCTTGTCAGGGCTCTGATTGTGTCCCGCTTCAGCACTACACAGTCTTCATCAGCTACCTGTCTCGAGCCTGGAACAGCCACATCCACGCATATCACCATACACACCGAACCCAATACTCACCGAGTCAAACAACGGAGTAGATTACATATAATGTCAATTAACATCAGACAGAAGTAGCATTAGAATCATTCTCGTTGCTTGTAAGATATTAACTGGATTAGTGTTAGAAGCTGGCCTTGGTTAGACGGCAACTGGAGGTCATTCAAGGTCACAGTTCTGGCATCAGCAATACACTATCAACTACCACATGCCTAGCCAGCATGCGCTAGGCTGGTACATGCCTGGCCAGCACGTGCTAGGCTGGTACATGCTTGGCCAGCACGTGCTAGGCTGGCACACGCCTGGCCAGCACGTGCTAGGCTGGTACATGCCTGGCCAGCACGTGCTAGGCTGGTACACGCCTGACCAGCACATGCTAGGCTGGTACATGCCTGGCCAGCACGTGCTAGCCTGGTACATGCAGGCTGGTAAATGCATGTGAGGCCAGCCTTCACACGACAGTAATAATGGAGAATCACACACAGACAGGTGTAGACTAACGCCATCTGGAGGAGAAAATGCTCAGAAATAGTGTTAGTAGACAGGCAGCAGGCAGCCATAAAGTGGCCTCAATCTGCATACGGAAAACACAGCCACAAATACACCCTCTCTTCTAGCAACTGTTGTTAGTGGACAGAAACTAATACCAAACGGTCTATGACAGATGAGATCTGGACTACCTAACCTATGTTATATGTCAGAAGTCGTCCCAACATGACGTCACTAGGCAAGACTATAAACTAATACAACCAACACACACGTGATGCAGAGGACAATGCAAACCATGACCTCAGCAGGTCCAGGCATGACCTTGAACTAGGATTACCTCTATGCCTCATGTGGACTTCCTGTACACAGTGACTGGGGAACCAGCCCTCCACACCTGTGCCCCTCACTTTACCTTCCCAATATCCCTGGTCTCCAACGCTTAACACTGAAAAATGTACCAGATAAACTGTTAGGGGGGACGGCTACAGTTCACAGCGGCTACAGCCAAAGTTCACAGGGGCTAAAGCCACAGTTCACAGGAGCTACAGCCACTGTTCACAGGGGCTACGTTTGAGAACGTCCTTAGCCTGATACAGAATCTCTCACACTCATTCTGAGATATCAATCATGTTATATGTAATATTAGACAAGAAAAGCTTATAAGAAGGTGCAGAGTATGTGATGTATTACGAAATTAAGAGGAGAAGAAGAATTGAGGCAAGCAAAGACCTTCAACAAACTGGCCCTTGTTGAGTCGCATCTCAGCGGGGCTTTGTGGCGCGTGACCACGTACCACAACAAACACCCTGCCCGGTAGCGCAGCGTACAGACGCCTCCGTTGATAAGCGTAATTAGTACACCCCCAGTTGCGGGCTGGCAGAGAGGAGTATCCTGTGATCGGTTAAAATAGATGAGGTCAATAAGTGCACATTATTGTGGTGAGAAACAAGTGAACATTGAACTGGGCGTTAAAAGCACAGCAGTTCGAGGATTCCAGGTGAGTTGTACCAGCAGAGGGAGAGGTCATTCAACTCGTTAGCCCGTGGTGGGTCAGGTAGATGGCACGGTACCAATGTCGATGTGTTACCGGCTATGTATGATCTTTGTTGTAAAACTGACCATTGCCTTTAACAATAACAATACACCACAGACAGAAGCGCAAGTTGAACACCTTGTCGGTGAATCCGACAGAAAGCTGATGGAAAAGACGTCAGCAAAGCTAAGAATAGTGTAAAGGCCAGCCATAAGTTGGTCGCTTGATTGCGAGTTAGTATCCAAAAGGTGTGGACTTCAAACTTACTGGGGTTTTCACACAAGACATCGCAACTCCTGGCTCGCCCTGTATGTCAAACCATCATAACCACTACATAACCACTACATAACCACACTAGCACAAATAACCATAACCTCGGTGTCACCCAATGCTTACAGAGGCCAAGTTACAAGATGACTTGTATTAATTGTATTCATAAACATCTTCCCACAACAATTAGGTTATTACAAAAACACAACAAAACACATCCTTTACAACAATCCCACATGATACCATTAGAACATTCAAAGACAATCAGTGGGACATGATAGATGTTGAGCCTATCAAATGACAGCTAGGGCCAATGGAAGCTGTGCTGACAGACATCAATATGGATGACCAGGCATTGGAAATGGGACTGGCCTGTTGACTTGAGATCATAAAGTATAAGAAAACAAAGTAAGGTGAAAATGTCTGAGGTAATGTGTGAATTTAGCAATTTTGTGTGAACAGGCAGAACATGAGGTCCATTATCTGTCAACTGTTTTGAATGAGGGTTACTATTTAATGGAATTACATTTGCCCTCTTTTGAATACTTAATGTTCATTTAACAAACTATATATCAACACAGCACACTCTACAAACACAATTTTCTGTCGCTTGTTCACAACTGAGTGAGTTTTGAGCAATACCAAAGTAACACAAACAGGTTGCTTCCCCGATAAAAATATAATTTGAATGGCGTTCCTGGTAACAAAACGCCATGCAATTGAAGAAATAGGAAAGAAGAATGAATATTTATGTAAGTCTACCACACTAGAAAAAAAGCATACAGACAGAGAGACACTAAGTCATGTCTTCACGAAACCACAAACTATCTGGAAGAGCACTATCACCAATAAGAGGTTATTAGAAATAGCACTATCACCAACATAAAGTGATCAGAAATAGCACTATCACCAACATGAAGTGATGAGAAATAACACTTATCACCAACATGAAGGTGTTTTTTTAAATAGCACTATCACCAACGTGAAGTGATTAGAAACAGCACTATCACTCATATGAAGTGATGACAAATGGCACTATCACCAACATGAAGTAATTAAAAATAGCACTATAACCAACATGAAGTTGTTTTTTTTTAAATAGCACTATCACCAAAGTGAAGTTATTTAGAAACAGCCCTATCACCAGTATGAAGCTATTTGAAACTGGAACTTTTGTCAATATGAAGCTTAATGAGTTTGGCATATGAAGCTAGGCCAGCATCTACTGCGTTCATGTTGAATTCATAAGAAGCTGGTGGTCTCAGCTGACCAGATAAGGCTTGAGGTGCATTCAGAATGACAGAATACAAGCATGGGTAGCCATCGTAGGTGGACCAGTCGCAAGCAGGGAGTAAGCCATCTGGAAGGAAAGAGGACGTTAGATGCCATGCAGCAGACCACTTACGAGACAGGCCTGGCTCCATGTAAGTGCGTTCATACGTCATCCACGAACCTGTAGGAGGAAAACCATCACAACATCACAATGATATGCCCTTGAAACTCGGCGGGGTGACTGTCTATCTAAAGACAAGCTATAGTACATTTGGGCAGTTGGACAGAGGAAGAACTCACGGGCAGATATAGAACCTCCACTTGATATACTCATAGAGCGTGGCGAGTCGGAGTCGTAAGCCGTGTGTCTGTCGTAGAGACCAGGATCCGTCCTGACACTGCCCGTGCCCCTGATGCCAGTAGGGACGGCATACAGAGACCCGTTGGACTGATAGTGGGGGTAGCTACGGTCGGAGAGCGCCGGGCTGCTCTGCTTGCTCCCATCCTGCTGGAAGAGCAGATGCAGCTTGGGGTCGCTACGGGAACGATGCAGGTTAGACAGCATTGCCATGGTGACCGTTGTCCTTCGCTTCTCGTTATACTTGGGCAGCTCTTGGAAGGGAACTATTACATAACAAACCATCGTCACATCGTCAATCACTTTCTCTGGTGCATGGTCAGGTTCAATTGATTGGATTTTCACGACTTCATGATAGCATTGCTGGACAAGCTGACCTATATCTGACTCCTTGAAGTCATTGATGACGACTCCTAATTCAGTGTTGCCCGATATGACCGCTAACTGGTAAGCTGATTGATTCGCAAAATTCTGCTTGCTTTTGTCGGCTCCCCTGAACAGAAGCACCCTAGCACAGGACTCCTGGGGTCACATGCAAACAGCTCTGGTCAGTCACATGATGCATTCATTGTACGGAACAAAATGAATTGAAACAAACCCCCCATCGATGGGAGCTGATCTCCTGACGCTGTGATATGAATTCACTATGTACCTGGTTGTTGGCAGCGCAGACATGAAGCGGAGTGTTGCCGCTCGAGTTCTGTCTGTTCATCTCTGCTCCGTAGAACAACAGGTGCTCCAGATGTCCAACACGTCCCTTCTTACAAGCCTGCCGACACAACACCCTACCTTTCACCACTTACACTTCATGGTCCACAAGAAACAAATTCAACCCAAGGAAGGCATCGGCACGCCTGCAGTCTAAATGTAACCCATTATATACATGGTTGCTTATGCAGGGTTATTAATGGTGACTTAGTGGAGTTAGTTGACTCACATGGTGGACTTCTGACCAACCGCTGCTGTCAGTGACACCGATCAACGAGTGGTCGTGAAGCAGTACCTCAGCACAGATGGCGTTAGTGTTGGCTGTAGCCACACAGTGGTAGAGGGCTGTCAAGCCCTGAGCATCCTTGTAATTCGGGGACATGCCCAGGTCCAATAACGTCTGTCACAATCAGAGGCGGCCATATAGTTCATGCATATCAGTACATCTTCAGTGTCGATCATATGATCATTGAGTCACACCATCTAGTTTATCTGTCTATGATAATCGCCACAGTCAGCATTTGCTCGCTGCCAGTAATTATGATAACCGCCTGACCTTCAATGCTTCAAAGTTGCCCTTCTGTGCAGCCCGGTGCATGGCGGTGAAGCCTGCCTTGTTACGGTAGTCGAGATGCGCTCCTCCACTGACTAACAACATGATAGTCGCTCGAGACTTACTCACAGTGCACGCCATGGTCAGGGGGGTTTCTGGACCAAATCAAATATCAAGTTAGTGCGAAATGTAAGAAATGAATCTGGATTCCTCACAGTAGACAGCAGAGTAAGACAACATCCACCAGATGAGACCACACCCACCAGATGATTCTGAATCATGGAAGTTCGGATCGAGACCTTTGTTGAGAAGACGAGACAACTTCTCCGTGTCGTTTTTCCTTACCATCTCCATGAACTGCCTTAATCCGGACTGCAAGGCAGACATAAACATACGACATAAACATATGGCATAAACATTTGGCATTAACATTTGATAGTAACTTGTGACATTAACACATGACATAAACATTTGATACTAACATGTGACATAAACACATGACATAAACATGTGACATTAACACACAATTTAAGCACACTACATAAACATGTGACATCATCACAGATCCATGCGATATTGAGAGCAGAGTTGGGACAGAGAGACAGAGGGTGACCGTGACGTGCTGTAGTACCTTGGTGTGGAGCATGCGGAGTTTCTTCGGGTTAACAGTGATCATCTTATATACCCTCCGCTTGTACTTGAACTGAAACAATATCATCAAAGACACGTTAAAGCAAAAAAACCGATGGAGGTGATGGTGTCAGATTGTTGATCTTGTGGGAGGATTAATCTGCACTTGAAGTGGCTTTTAGGATTAGTAACGATGTTGACCTGATACGAGGTGGTTCCAGAATCAATACTGTGAATTATTACTAGAGAAAGATAGATGAAAAACAAATAACATGATGACTATCAAGGCATGGGTGTCACCCCCATTGTCATTTAAATAATAACTGTAGGGGCTTACAGGGTGGGGGGTTGTTTGGCAGAGACACTAGGGGGCAGGGGGGTAAGGAGTTTGAATTGGGGGACAAGGGAATGGAAAGAAATGACATGGCTGACTAGGGGGGTCCAACATTGAGAAGATGACAAGCCAGGGAGTGCTGCCTGGCAGGCTGGGCTCTCAGGTGGTAGTGATGAAAGGGGATACTGTACCTCAAGGAAGGTGGGGGTGATGAAAGGGGGCACTGTACCTCAAGGAAGCCGATGGGTCCTGGCAAGGGATAGTCTCGGAGGGGGCGCTCTTCATCCAGAAACTTGCCAGCCTTGTTGTTGATTGGTGGGCAATAGAGGCCATAGTTGAGGCCGTCCTTGAGATCCTGAGTAACACACACACTACCTCCATGAATCTCCACACCACATCAAGTGGAGGGATTATCTTATATTGTCACCATCTACAAGTGCTGCTCAAGGTTGGGCTTTGTGCATCCTGCATAAGTGACCGACGTTTGAAGTAACAATGCGCGCTAGAATTTGCTAAGGGAAGAAGTAACAACATACCTTGGCTAATGTAGCGAGGACCTGCTGCTTGGCGGTCCACACTGTGTCTTCCTGCCGGAACTGGAGACATTTCTGGAGCACACCAAACACATCATGAATACAATTACAAGAGGACTTATCATACTACCTCTTGGAGGAGGATGTATCTCGGGAGGAGACGCGTGGTGGAGGAGGATGCCACATAGAGGAGGGGGCGCCGTGGAGGAAGACGTGCAGTGTAGGGGGACGCGTCGTGGAGGGGGGACGCGGCGTGAGAGAGGACGCACTTTGGAAGAGGACGCGCTGTGGAAGACGTGCAGTGTAGGGGGACGCGTCGTGGAGAGGAACGCGCCATGGAGGACAGTAATCAGTCTCTAAGCGTCGTGATCTACTGAAAGGGCTTAAGAGATAAATATGGCCGCTCGGAATCATCACTCCCGGACGCGAACGCCAATACATGTCAGAGCAGGAAGGAGGCACAGGGAGGACGCGTTAGATGTAGAGAGGACGCATTAGATGCAGGGAGGACGCGTTAGATGCAGGGAGGACGCGTTAGATGCAGGGAGGACGCGTTAGGACGCGTTAGATGCAGGGAGGACGCGTTAGATGCAGGGAGGACGCGTAAGATGCAGGGAGGACGCGTTAGATGCAGGGTTAGATGCAGGGTTAGATGCAGGGAGGACGCGTAAGATGCAGGGAGGACGCTTTAGATACAGGGCTGCTGCGAAATGGAAAGCATTATAAAGGCCCCTTAATCCGTGACGACCGCGTGACCGTGAGAGGAAGGTAGTGACGTGAGGGGAGGGGAAGGTAGGGGAGAAACACTAATGGTACAAATATCCCTTGCTTGTTAAGGCAAATCTCATTATAAAGAGACGTCGAGTGCATGAAACATTGGCCAAGTCGATCAATCGGGACGTGAGCTCGCCCATCCGTCTCATGGTTCACCTGCCAATCAATAACCTGATAACGCCGCCAGGGGCGCCTCTGAGCGGGATCAAGTTGGTACCCTCCGCTGAGGAACAAGCGTAACACCCCTAACGCCACCCTTCTCATGCTAAATATAATTGATATATTAGTTTCTAGGAACTAGGGCGTTGTACGTACCAATTCTAGCCTGCAGAGCTCATTCCATTACGACGAACCCCTATAACTAATGTAACGTTCCAGCATAAATCGCGCATTTGATCAGTTGCCGCTGTCAACTTCACGTAACACGCGAATGCAGGCTCCTGCGGCGACTGAATCATCTTATTGTCAGACTAATGACGCATGAGCAATACGTCACTGAAGTCTGGTAGGCGAACCATCACAAGGTAAGGGATGGGGTCACGTAGTTGCAGGTAGTAACAGACATATCTACCGCGGACGCTGCGACGCTTAACCAAGCAACAAGAGAAAACTTGCCGGAAAGATATGGCGAATAAAACTGCGTGTGCGAGCTAGCCGACCCTGGGCGGCTACACATGCTGCAGCAACAAGCCAAGAAGCTGGAGTATACATCAGCCACTCAGGCAACGCTCTCTGGCTGCAACGTGAAAATAGTAAATCCCGCCTGAATTGCAGCGACTGTAGTGTACGATAGGAACGGGAGGGTAAGACGGAGCGGGAGGGTAAGACGGAGCGGGGGGCCGGGGCGGGGGGTAAGACGGAGCGGAGAGTAAGACGGAGCGGGGGGTAAGATGGAGCGGAGAGTAAGACGGAGCGGGGGGGGGGGGGGGGTAAGACTGAGCGGGGGCGGTGGGGAAGACGGAGCGGGAGGGTAAGACGGAGCGGGGGGTAAGACGGAACGGGGGGGGGGCAGGATAGAGAAGGAGGCATGTTCTATCTCACATTCTAAAACTTACAACTGTGAAAAAGAAGAAATCCTTCAAAATTAACAGACGAAACATGGCCCACCGCATGATAACATACTGTCATCATATTATGTAACAGTGCAGTGGTTATAACACTACTAAGCGATGGTTATAGGACTCGTCTATACAGCGGTGGTTAAAGGACTCGTCTGTACAGCAGTGGTTATAGGACTCGTCTGTACAGCGATGGTTATAGGACTCGTCTGTACAGCAGTGGTTATAGGACTCGTCTGTACAGCGGTGGTTAAAGGACTCGTCTGTACAGCGATGGTTATAGGACTCGTCTGTACAGCGGTGGTTAAAGGACTCGTCTGTACAGCGATGGTTATAGGACTCGTCTGTACAGCGATGGTTATAGGACTCGTCTGTACAGCGATGGTTATAGGACTCGTCTGTACAGCGGTGGTTATAGGACTCGTCTGTACAGCGGTGGTTTTAGGACTCGTCTGTACAGCGGTGGTTATAGTTCACTAGTCTGTGCAGCGGTGCTCATAAGACTAGTCTGTGCAGCAGTAACCATTGTTCACTTCACGAGTTTCTACATGGCTATAAAACTACAACACAGGTAACATTAACGAGCACAAACAGACCAGCTATACAAATACAAGGGATAATTAAGCACAGGAATGCCTCAATGAGAACTACTGCTTCTGCATCTAGCGAGATGAGCTCATCGAAGGAGCTCTGGAGAACATTGATGGGAAGCACGTGGAAGAGAAGGTGGATGTCAGACCATCATTACATGATATCAGACCATCATAACGTGATTTTAAAGACGATCATAATGTGATATCAGACCATCATTACATGATGTCAGACCATCATTACATGATATCATACCATCATTACATAATGTAAAACCACAAGGAGAATGAGGTTTTGTCACCACCAGAAAAATGTAGCCAGGCCATGGTTATGTGATGTAAAACCACCAGGGGTATGATTGTGGTCGAGGGATTTGTGATGCAAAACCACAGGAAGAATGAAACACTCACCTGTTGTTTGAGCTCTGGCACAGAGACCCGAATATACACGTGACCGTCTCCTGAATCAGCGTTCGAATCAATTCCAGAATCCTCCTCTTTCTCGCCCATATAATCACATGGTACATCCATAGCGATGCGCGCGTGTCACAGGCGATTAGTCGTCAGTGCTCGTATCTCATGCTGGACCCGTCCTACAGAGGGCGCTGTCACTGCTGCGGGTCACTCGTAACGCTCTACAACACACACAGCAAGGTCAAGGTTAAGGCTATAGATAGTGAACTACAGTTCAATTAAACCTTCCATGAAAATAACAACAACAATAAAAATCAATAGGACGCGATTTAAGCTATGCAACCAGAGTCTGAAGCTTGTAATCGTTACAAACGGTTGTTTTTATCAGCGCGTGTCACGGCGAGCGCTCTCTATGTCAGACAGACATCGTCTCCCAAAGAGAAGTCCGAATAAGACTATATTTTAGAACGGCACGACCGCAAAGTAGAGCGACGTAGCCTCTTCTGAGACGGTAAAGTCCCTGTCAACTTGATCACCACTTGTCATGGTGACAGTTGCCACTTGTCACGGTGACAGTTACCACTTGTCACGGTGACAGTTACCACGCCGTTGTCTACTCTACCAGTCAACCACAGCCGGCGTGTTCAGCAGGAGGACTGTCACGGGCCTCACGCTCCACCTACCTGCCATGCTGCTCAAAGCGGTATTCATAACAGTGGAAATCCCGGTTTGTTTCTCAAGTGAGCTTTCAACACACGTGTGTTACTCCGATATTGGCGGGATGCGCGGAGGACGGTGATGAGGATGACGCGATAGAGACAGGTGTGCGTACAGCGTTACTGTCCCCAGCAACAAGGGGATGTCAGCTGCAGCAGCTTGCGGGCGGGTGACAACTACTCACTCAACATACGGGTATCTGAGATGCTACCCATGTGGTCACTTCAATCGTCACAATATCCACATTCCTGTCACACATTCCACTGGTCTCCTGTGAGTGATGGGCACAGTTTCTTGCTTTCGTCAGAAATGCCGACTCGTTAGTCTGCTGGTAGCAAGGTGATTCGCCTTCAGCTTGTGTGATCAATACACGGAAGAGTCGGGCTGAGAGGGAGGGCAGTGGGCGCGCGGAGGCGTCGGGGGAGCGGGGCATCACAGCTAACCACCTTCTTTCCACGGCCCGCCAGGTGAGTTGATTACAGCGCAGGTGGGTGGGGGTGCCAATGAGGCTAAATGGGGGGTGGGGAGTTCCCGGTCATGGCCAGCTGGGACAGACGGAGAAGCGGGTACGCGTCACGCACGATGCTCCCCTTCACGCACGAAATCCCCTTCACGCACGACGCTCCCCTTCACCGGGCCTAATACAAGGTACTTAAACGTTCGTATAACGGCGAGTGTTTTTTTCACCATAAACAAAATGTACTTTATATTAAGTTAAAAACTATGTAAATTAATCAATTATATAACACGCGAGCCGTCCAAACTTCTATCCATTGACCTAGTTAACGATCTAGTGATGACGAATGACCCAAGGTTCGCCACAGAGACCGCGGTTTGCGTGCGCCTAATACGGACCATATTGCTTTGACTATAAATCATTCATGGTCCTTGGTGACAGCCAGCCGAGAAGCAGTGGAGTTGACTAAACTGACCTTGTCTTTATCTAACACCGAGGGAAACAGGGACCATCTTCACCACCGCCCTCGTCGGCACTGATCCGTAACTAATAGCAACACGCCCCACACGCAAATAATATAAACTTTCAATTATAAGCACTCGAGTCTTAAAATGGCCCATCTCCATAGCCGTTAAAACATAACGGGCTTTCTTTAGATTCGGAAGCCAGCGGTTTAGAAAAACCATAAGCGGCCGAGGAATTACACGTATTACACAATATGGGAATTCGGGATATTATGCCATAATAGAGGTAGCAAATGTGTTATATGGCGCCTTGAAAGGTGGGATAAATATGATGATATAATATTGACCTGAATGAGCAGCCGCCTTCTAGGATAAATGGATAAAAGAGGGAATGAAGATGAAAAAGATAAAAATGGAAACGGTTATCCTAGGGCAAGTCGCCACCAGCCGATTGACTGGACCAGGCCATTCCAGTCTCTTGTGTAGGTGAAATCCGGGCCAAAGTGGTGTGTTGAAGATATAGCCCTCGCAAGGACCGCTCCACTCAAGCACCTGGATCCCATCTTTCATAGACACGAGCCGCTACCCACGGCCAACAGGTTGCCCCCTATTAGGCGCCTCTTACGACATGCAGAAGGATACAGTTAGCCTATCCTACCCCCGGACCCACAGAAAGAACCGGGACCAGCAGCATCATACCACAACAGAGCTAGCAAACATCAGAAAACAGCGGTATTTTCCCACAACAGGGCTAGCAAACACCAGAAAACAGCGGTATTTTCCCACAACAGGGCTAGCAAACACCAGAAAACAGCGGTATTTTCCCACAACAGGGCTAGCAAACACCAGAAAACAGCGGTATTTTCCCACAACAGGGCTAGCAAACACCAGAAAACAGCGGTATTTTCCCACAACAGGGCTAGCAAACATATGAAAACAGCGATATCATACCACAACAGGGCTAGCAAACATCAGAAAACAGCGGTATTATAATGGAAATACCTGAACACTCACATTAAGGAGGAACTGGCGAGTCACTGATACTGGTACGTACGAAACAAGACAACAACTTTCTTTTTCATGTGAAGTAAGTGAGCCATAAACTGAGTGGGGCGGGGCTCATCGGCCTGAGGGGGTTATGACAACCGTGTATGCAAATCAACGTGTGACAGTGCGGGTTTAGCTCAGGCGCTTATCACCGACTGAGATTAGTCAAGTGGACGAGTAATTACAGCAATGGTCGCGGAATGTAGTCAGCTTCATAGCAGGCCACAATGACAGAGGGTCAAAGATCCAGACAGGCCGATCATCGATCACTGATCAATCACCGTTTCCTCAGACACACCCAACGCCTTCTGTTCTGGCCTTAAGGCGGCTACATGCAGTACTCATTTTTACATACGATGGCCAGAGACAGCTTTCGTTAGTTGAATGCATGCCAACCCCTATCCACCTTGACAACACCTTGTCATCATGAATTCGTTCACAAACAACGGCATCTAATGTATAAAACAATAGGCGTACAGAACGGTCAAGTCGTGGCACCAAAGGGAATTCAACAGTTGGATGTGTGTTTTATCAACTATTATATGGAGAATAGATGACAGCAATTGTGTGAGCGGCGAGAAAACAAGTGGTATTGGCAGACGGCGGCCATAAGGACAGGTGTCTGGCTCCCTCCGGCGACGACACGAGAGAAGACGTCCTCATTGGGGGACGTCGACCAACAGCACTACGTTTTGATGCCAGGATGCGCGACGGACTCGCACCTCGGTAAGAGCCGCACCTCGGTAAGAGCCGCACCTCGGTAAGAGCCGCACCTCGGTAAGAGCCGCACCTCGGAGGGCTCAATGTATGGACGCGGTCGGTAAGGTAAGTATAGGGTTTGACGGCACACCAACACTCATGTGTTATATGGCGCCAAGAAATGGTAATAGATAACATTGACCTGATTAAGCAGCAGCCTTCTAGGATAAATGGAGATGGAAAAGATAAAAATGGAAACGGTTATCCTAGGGCAAGTCGCCACCAGCCGATTGATTGAACCAGGCCATTCCAGTCTCTCGCCTAGGGGAAATCCGGGCCAAAGTGGTGTGTTGAAGATACGGCCTTTGTAAGGACCTCCCCACTCAACCACCAGGATCCCATTGTCTACCGACATGAGTCGCAACCCACGGCCAATAGGTTGCCCCCTATTAGTCGCCTCTTACGACATGCAGGAGGATACAGTGAGTCTATTCTATCCGCGGACCCACAGGGGAAGGGAGGACGAGGTCAGGGGAGGGAGGGCGAGGTCAGGGGAGGGAGGGCGAGGTCAGTGGGGGGGAGGATGAGGTCAGGAGAGGGAGAGAGAGGTCATGGGAGGGAGGACGAGGTCAGCGGGATGAAGGACAAGGTCAGTGGAAGGGAGGACCAGGTCAGGGGAGGGAAACTCATTTATAGTTCTTGGAAAACAACGCCAGTCATTCGATTTGACGAGGTGCCCAAGGTGTATTTTGCCAAAACTACTGCGACCCCCCAAGTCTCACATAAACTGAAAGACAAAACATTATTTGCACACATACTTGGCACCAAGCTCCTTTGGGCAAACACCATAAGGTAGGAGAAGACGGAAGGTTCAATTCAAAACACGTCGCCACGTGCGCCTTCCATGCTCGCTGCTTGCCGACACACCAACAACTACTCGATGCCTTGCAATGAACACAATGATAAGAAATCCAAAGAAATTACAAGGTTAAATACATAGTGTCAGACGCATGTTTGAAGCCAGAGAACCGTAGGAATTAAATAAATATTTCGCGATATGTCTCTCGCAAGAATTTACTTACCCCAAAACTCGTCTTGCTTATAAACAAGGCATTTGTGGGAAACGCGAGACAGGACCACGACGTCCGTGCGTGGTGGTCCGACTTGGCGTATGCAAAGCACTCCATAAAATTCCGATGTTATCTGCAATCGAGAGTACTTCACCCCTAATCACTCCGCAAGACCGAACCGCGACCGTCGTAACGGGGAGGTCAATTCTTCATGTTTGGAAGCAGATGGAACAAACACCTCAAACAGGGTGTGTCAGCTGTAATGCTATCTCTTATACAAATACGGTGACAGTCAGCTTTCCGGTGTGTGACGCTAGGTGTACGGAATGTATGTCCCGCTATTGAATGAGATAAATGGAGAGAGTAGATACGTTATCAGCAGGAGATGATGACCCTTTGTCATTGACATCATGTCCTCTGACCACCGCCGTGCCGTGACGTCACACGACGCCGCGCGGGCCGCCATCCTTACTACTCCACACTCTAACTACACATCTTGAACGCTCAAATTGTGGCTTTCTAAATGTGGTCAATTCACCGGTTCTGATGCCTGGAGAAAACCACGGAAGCCCATACTATCCCTATACAGCCCATATACCACAGCATCGACCTATCTGGGAATGCTAGCACGAGGGAAGCATGACTGACGAGTTGACGTCAGAAGACAAGAAATACTCCCAGATGGTACCTGATGGCGGGTGGGAAACACTTGTGGCATCGGCTGGCGGGTGGGGTTGACATCATATTGGTACACTCGACACGACTTGGCTATTGACGAGCCGCTAGGGGGAGCAGGGACGTGGGTAGACCACGAGACTCCTGCTGTATCGCGCTCCACATAGGCATGCTAGTTGTCGTCAAGAGATGGCGTGGAGATAGCGCACCTGCCGTACATCACTACCGCGAGCAGATGAAACGACAGGTGATTGACGAGGAAGAATATGATGCCTGATCATCATACTGATGACACCTGTAACGCGGTCAGAGACTGTGGTCAGAGGTTTCCATGAGATCAACTGGACCAGAGGTTGCCATGAGATCAACTGGACCAGAGGCTGGCGTGATATCAACTGGACCAGAGGCTGGTGTGATATCAACTGGACCAGAGGTTGGTATGAGATCAACTGGACCAGAGGTTGGTATGAGATCAACTGGACCAGAGGCTGGCGGGAGATCAACTGGACCAGAGGCTGTAGTCAGATAAACTCGACCACATCATCACAGTCGACATCATGCCTCTCCTTACACCGTCACATTCAACGACCCATTCATATTTACCGTAAAACGTACATTGTCTCGCCGCCTACCCCCACACACCCTATCCCGCTGACAGTCGGCAATGATAGCAGTCCAGAGAACCCACAGTCGCTTATGGAAACGAAAACAACTGTCGCAGCCTGGTCGGAGTGATTAATGGTGGCCCGCAGGCCCACTCTATGACTCGACGGTGAACTCGGGCTGCCGTACGGCGTGCTCGTGCATACCTGTCGTAGCGATGGTATCAGAGGCCGCGTGTGCAGTCAGCAATCAGTCACCTTCCACACGCCGTTATGATCCTGGCAATTCGTGCCTGTGCATGAATTAAGTCCAACATTCCAACAACATGTACATTCGGAATGTGAGAACTTGGTGAACCATGAAGACATTATTTCACCATCATCATCATCAACATACTCATCATCATCATCAAAATACTCATCCTCATCATCATCATCAGCATATTCATCATCGTCATCATCAACAACATCATCATCATCATCATCATCATCATCATCATTGTCACAATTATCATCATCATCATCATCATTGTCACAATTATCATCATCATCATCATCATCATCATCATCATCATTGTCACAATTATCATCATCATCATCATCATTACTATTGTCATCGCCATCAATACTATGATCACGTGGACAGCGAGGATGTAATGCTAAACGCAATGTAGCTAATTAATACCGAACATGGTCATACAGAACATATCCAAGTTAGGATGCTAAAAGTGTTTAATCATTGGAAGGCACAGCATACTACAGCAAAACTTCGCTAGCAAATGTGTTGACCGACTTGGCGCATGGGTACGTGATCGCCGGCATTTTTCCCCCCACAATTTTCGTGCCACCACAATAGTACTACATATAATTAGTTACTTGATCACAAATTGAAATTGAAATAAGCTACCAGAATACGTTCACTTTTCAACAGTCGAAGTGTTATTCACCAAGATATTCAAAATTAAACTTTTTTTTTAGAATCTTCGGTGCGTTCGTAAATCGTAACAAATAGTGACTTCATCAACATACGTGAGATTTTAGGACGCGATTGAAGCTGTCACTGACAACATATGAGCCAATTTTTATCATCAGACGTGTATGGCCGATTTTATATGCGATTGAAATTGTTTTTAAACAGTGCTGACCTGACACCATGACTTTCCATCTAGGCCGATTGGGAAAACTATCGATTTTTTACACTTCTATATATTTAGAAAAAGTTCATAACTGAATCGGACCACCATGATAGGTAAATATTTTAACCATATGTTGATGATTAAATATTTCCTTTGACTTGTTTTGACCTTAAAGTATAGTGAGGGTCAAAACAAAACCTCTCAGTTATTTGCATTATTGACACTTTCCCAAAACAATTCCGAAAAAATATTGAATATTGCAACCTGTATCGCATAACAAACACTCTTTTTACAAACAACCCAAGATGCAATCAGGACTGATCAACATAACTTGGCTTTTCGCGAGGTCAACCAGTCGCCACAGAAACTCAATAAATCGTCATCCGATTGAGAAACAGTCCAGAGACCTTTAACAAGGCAGCTCCCCTAATCTGGCTACTTCAGGTCTGATTCCCATGTAGCAGAAGAATCGACTTATATTTAATAACCACGGACTGAACGGCTTAAATCCCGGCAGGTCTTACCTAAGTCAGCACAGGACAAAGGTTGATGGCTAACTGCACAACAGGAGCCGAATACCCAAAGCACACAATGGCGCATAGAGAAACCGACCAAGTCACTCGATCCATGAAAATAAAGTAAAGCTCTTTATGCAGGCAGACGACTGGTTCTCTCTCTCTGGCTTGATTCCAACATATCAGATCCCAGCGCCTCAAAATAACGCTGGCACAGAACGCGATTATCAACCAGCACTAAAACGCCAAGTGTACCCCATGTACTTCTTGCTGGTTTACATATTGTATATAATTCCTCATATCATTTTTTTTTCTGTTCGGCGAATCTGGTTGGTTGAACATAGAACGGGCACATGGGTTTACCCCACAGACAACACAAATGCTCCCATGGGACAATAAAATTATTCGCTAGACTATTATTTGATCTCACATAACTCAATCGAACAATTATCCGCGCTTTTGGTACCCGTTCCATATTCCCGCCCAAATCTCCCGGCATGTCACGTCACATGGCCAGCGATAACGCATATGACGCATGCGAGGCGACTTCTTACAACGAAGGATTTAAAAGGTTATCTCAACAACCGTTCCGAGGGAATATTGGCCTATCAGCAGCTCATCTTAAATGTAGCATTGAAGCGAGATTTAATTAAGGATGTCGTGTTTACTTATGCACATTGAAAACGACAGCAGCAGCATGCAGTCACCATCGGACTTCAGTGAACTTATATGGAGCGATAATGCGGAAACTTTTGAACGAGAACAAATGGCTAACAGTTCCATATCATACTTAGAAATCATCAGAAATTTACTCGCATATAACTTTTGAGTTTTTCTACATCTTGCCACTAGGGGCGTGTGCGTGGAGGTGGAGTGAAGCGTGGTGTGATAAGGTGTGTGCTAGGGATGTGGTCTGGTTGGTGAGGTGTAGGGGTGTGGTCTGGTTGGTGAGATGTAGGCATGTGGTCTGGATGGTGAGGTGTAGGGATGTGGTCTGGTTGGTGAGGTGTAGGGATGTGGTCTGGTTGGTGAGGTGTAGAGGTGTGGTCTGGTTGGTGAGGTGTAGGGATGTGGTCTGGTTGGTGAGGTGTAGGGGTGTGGTCTGGCCGGTGAGGTGTAGGGGTGTAGTTGTACAGCTATCTGGCGGGTAGATGGAGAATTACATCATCAACTCAAGCATGCAGTCGGGCGACAACATATCCACACAGTCGCAAACGATAGCTTACTTTGAAGTCTCTCGCTCCAGTGGTCAGGTGGAAACCGTCATAACCACAGATACCTTGCACGCACGCGCGCACGCACATACACAAACCAACCGCGTTGTCGCATGCAACCAACATGCCAACATAAAGCTTCTCCACTCCCCTATATGCCAAGATGGTCCACTCACCTATATGCCAAGATGGTCCACTCCTCTACATGCCAAGATGGTCCACTCCCCTATATGCCAAGATGGTCCACTCCTCTACATGCCAAGATGGTCCACTCCCCTATATGCCAAGATGGTCCACTCCTCTACATGCCAAGATGGTCCACTCCCCTATATGCCATGATGGACCACTCCCCTATATGCCAAGATGGACCACTCCCCTAAATGCCAAGATGGATCACTCCCCTATATACCAAGATGGACCACTTCCCTATATGCCAAGATGGACCACTCCGATATTATGCCAAGATGGACCACTCCCCTATATGCCAAGATGGACCACTCCCATATTATGCCAAGATGGACCACTCCTCTATATGCCAAGATTGTCCACTCCCCTATATGCTAAGATGGTCGATTCCTCTATATACCAAGATAGTCCCGTTCTCCATATACCAGAATGTGTTTTTGCTCCAAATGCTCATTTATACTCCGCGTTCCATTCATGCTCATGGTTAGGTGGGTAGGGGGGGGGAAGGGGAGAGGTATGTTTTCCTCTACGTAATGATCACGGCAACAATCACACCATGTGTAACACGCCTCGCCTCACTGGTCACGCGGAATCAGTCACAACACGGAAATTTGTGCCCCCATCAGTCCACACCTGAGGCCAGTCTGCGTCCCACATCAAACAACCCCTATGACTTTAAAGCTCCCAGCCCCCCCCCCCCCCCCCCCCCGGCTGCCCATTGTGGCTCACAAGCCGTTCCCGTTAGAACCCATACGATAACAACATACGATATTAACTGGTTTAAACAGCGATGTCATATTCACACGCCAATAGTAAGATATATCACTACAATTATTCGATTTACCTGGTACATGTATTCCAAATGAAGTTTTGAAGACTTGACAACTCCTTAACGGACGCAAATTATCCAATGAAACCGAGCGTCACAGTCAGGTCGATAGCTCCTATTAGAATGACTGGTTCCAGCGAAATAATCACTCCCGGGTGACGTTATCCAGCGTTCATTTATATGACGTCCCAAAGTCCGGATCAAACTAATATTCACGCGCCGTTCTCGTAGCCAGTAAATGCCTAACCCTGTTAAAGGTCTGATGGGCCACAATCACCTCGGATCACACAGCTGGCATTTCGGTGGTAAACGAAACAGTCACACACAGCCAACTAACCAGAAATGACATACAAGTTGCGTACAAAAAAAGTGGCTGTCGATCGAGGATTCAATCTGGTCCAATCGAGTGACTTCTTCTAATTCTCTGTCGGAATGTTAAGTGAGTATTACTCATGGCGCGTACATTCTCAGACGACAATACACGACTCAGAACTACACAATGCCTGACAGCAAGCGTCAGGTGAAACCTCAATTCCCAACAATGCAGGTAGGACCCGCCTACTTCCGACTTTCTCCGGAAAGACCCGAATACCTGCTTAGACATGCAAATGAGCCGACACGCTTCAACAGAAATCTCTTAACCATCTGTTTACCTGCGTGATGATCGGAATGCGATGACGCTTTGCTGTCATAAAACTACCATGGCAACAAGATGTTCCGGTATTTTCAGGTCCGTTATTTTGGTGGTGTCGTTATAACGAGAAAAAAGGAAGAGAGAATAGTTCATGTCAATACGACTAGGGTAAGTGCGTCACAGCGGACCTAACCGGAAATAATTACCCCTTTGAAGTTTATCAACGTGTTTTGTGACCCTGTTAAGGTAACAAGTCGCGAAGGAGGAGTTTTCGGAACAGACGAAATGCACGCATTCACAAACGGCACATTGATGCGTGTCCATGTGTTCTTGGTTGCTACACATCAATATGCGATACTTAGATACGGTGTTTTATAGGTGCATTTCATCAAAAATTCATCAAAATTCAGTTTTGAAAAAAGATTCCTCAGCATATTCCATAACTCGTTTTGTAATGATAAGTCCAAAATAGTGACCCCCGGCTGTGTTCATGGCCTTTGTAAATTTCGATTCCTTATTTTTGTCCGTACGTCAATTTAACACATATACTGGCAATAAGTAGACGCTACAATATATCCGAAGCTACAAACGGAGTGAGGGCGATATTAACAGAAAATAATAGAGTTGCGCATGCGTAGATGCTGGTCCAGATGGCTGGTCATTTGAATATTCGTGTAAACGAAGTAAGGAGGCTGTTTCATTGAGCATATAACGATTACTCATCGATAATTTGGTGTTTCCAATAACGGGAAAACGAGTCTTTTTAGCAACTACACAAAAATAGAAGCAAAACAAAAATTGCACCAAATCACTGGAAAATGTATCTTTAACTGTTTAATTCTAAGCACGTCCAAGAACACATTATTTGTGTGAATCCTTACTGTCTTCATGTACATCACCGCAGTTTATTAGTGTTCAATAAAATCAGTTGCCCGTTTTGGCCACATTTGGTAGCACTCATCCATCTCCCAATCTGTAACATCCGCGGTCTTCGCACAATCATCATTAACCGTATCACAAAAACCAGTTAGACTATCTAACTCACCAGTTACCCTATCTTACACAACAGTAACCTTATCTAACTCAGTTACCCTATCTAACACACCAGTTACCCTATCTAACACACCAGTTACCCTATCTAACACACCAGTTACCCTATCTAACACACCAGTTACCCTATCTAACACACCAGTTACCCTATCTAACACACCAGTTACCCTAATTAACACATCACTCTCCAGAAAAGCCCCCCATCCTCTCGGTCTCAAAGGAACCCCCAGGCAAGTGTACCCTAAATAAACACCCCACCCCCCCCCCCCCCCCCCCCCCCCCCCCCCCCCCCCCCCCCCCCCCCCCCGGCGGACAATCAGCATTGTTCTAAATGTTCAACCGGAAAGCGACAAATAGGTCGCGAATGTTTTTTTCGTCTCCGGCCAAATGAGTCTCATGTCTTACGTCACGTCGATTTCATTTAGATGAATGACAAGCATGAATCAACAGGAAGTAAATAGTCGACGTTGCTAAATTCGTCGATGGCTCTTAACAGCCAAGTGGTTGCGATCAGCGATTGCAAGGTCCGAACAGACAAATTCCGTCCGACAAGCTATTTATCAAAACAACGCACACGACCAGCCGCTATCGCTACCGGGAGTTTGTCACAAATACCTATCATCCTCTGTCAAACACCCACCAGATATCACCCCACTCGGACCATCACTGACAAACTAGCTTTCAGGGCACCGAGCCACGCAGTACAATTACGTCAGTGAATTCCAGAGCGAACGAATCGCGTGTTAATAAACTGCTCGATGCTTGACGCGTCTCTGCGTGCAGGATTTTTTTGGATACCGCGATGAACCAGGCGGCTGGGTTAACAAGCTACATTTATTTGCTGAAAAAAACCTTTGAATCCTGCTCCATGATTTACTATTTAAATGTTTAAGTCCGGGTGAACGAGTATAAATGCCTTCGCCTGATGTCCATTACCTAGAGTTTGTAGTTCCACGAACGCTAACTTTCTATTCACGTATAAATGCCTTCGCCTGATGTCCATTACCTAGAGTTTGTAGTTCCACGAACGCTAACTTTCTATTCACGTATAACCAGATAACTGCTCAGTTTTATCACAGCGAAGACCTGAGATAGTGTCATTGTCATTAGCGGACACCTGTCCATAACGGACGGAGGTAAACGTTCATAAAAGCAATTCACTGATACCCAGGTTAGCATCAATATTTTCTCCCTTATGAATACAGACAAGATGAGCGAGTAATGTGGAGAGGAAGTGTTACGCTAGAGAGGAGAGAGGTCTAGGTTGGAGGTCAAGGTGGGAGGTCAAGGAGAATACAGTGGTGATAAACCTCCCATTTCCAAGCACTCGGCTAACTGCGTGTAGTGAGCGCCAGCGTAGAGTACAGAGATTGCAGCGTGGTGGCACTTAGAGGGAGGAAAAGGAAGCGCGCAGCAAGAGAGGTCTAGCTTGCAGGAGCTCGGTTCCCGATGCCAAGCTTCCGAGCGCCCAGCCACTTCCGAGCGCCCAGCCGCAACCAGCTCGGTGCTCGAAAGCTGCTCGGCGCTCGGAATCTTGGCATCGAGAGCCGAGCGCCGGTGGTCTGGCTCACCCGGACATCGGGAGTTCGCTGGGTGGTTATGGAGCTGTGTGGTTGAGGAGCACAGGGCCATATGACGTAGGGCTGACTCTCACGCTCACTAACTATGATATATGGTCACGACGGCAGGTGGGCAGACCAAGTCTCACAATTAACCTGCACTCACCTGTCCAGGTACATACATGGTGCCACGGGGGGCCTGTTGGGCTGGAGGCTACCCAGCCTGTTACCTTAGCCACATATATAAATGCATGCATGCTTGCACAAGTCAAGCTCGACATATCTCTTCAACTCAACTCAGAGCAAACGCGCATTTACAGTAAGCAACAATTGTAAGTCACTGTCAGCCTGCACTAACAACGGCGCCCCGCTATGAAATATTCCGGCCAGTGCGAGCCATGATTTGAGGAGGGGTGGGGAGGTGGGGAGCCTGGGTGTATGAGGGTTACAGAGAGAAAACTTGTAAATCCATACACCATATCATCCCATAAACAGGGCGGGAGAGGTGGGTGTTAAAGTAGTTGACGGCACTGTAGTATAAGAGCGAGCTTGAAGCAGTCAACAAGATATGTATACATTCGTCAGGGAAGGCAAATATTCCTCACACATATGATCAGCACGGGATTGCCCTGAGCTCAGTTCAGTCGCGGTTGATGGTGTGTGAACTCTGCGTAAGAACAGGCGAGGGCACTCAGCACGGCAAGATAAGTCATGCGACATTTATATCGAGGTCAAAGTGGAACGAGGTCAAAGTGGAACCGTGGGACGGACGGACGGACGGACGGACGGACGGACACACACACACACACACACACACACACACACACACACACATACACATACATACATACATACATACATACATACATACATACATACATACATACATACATACATACATACAAACATACAGACATACAGACATACATACATACATACATACATACATACACAACGCAACTCTCACAATTGCGTGCGTGCACGCACACACACATTCGCGTGCGTAGCTGAGCAGTATTAGAGGACGGGTGTAAACAGGTAAACACTCGTCCCGTCATCACATTGACAACTCTGCCAACAAACTGGCAGCGACAACCGACAATCCGATCCCAACCAATCCCCCAACCTACCAGAGACTTCTTACACTTGTAGAAAGCTACACTGATAACAAACAAACGTAACTCACCTTCTTAAGACAGCACCGAGTTTATATGACGTCACATCCAAGGGGGACACGAGGCATGGCAAATAAAAGTATTCTTCAGGTGGAAACGATGAATCTGTCATTATATCTGGCAACGTCAGTTACCTGTGGCTACAGACGCAATGGAATCCAGGTGAGATCCAATCAGCTAATTAGTTAAAGCTCATGGGAAAACATTCAGGGTTTCATGTCGCTCTCAACTTGGGAGCTGACGTCACGCCAATGGTGGACAGGAAAGGAGGAATGCCCCTGATAGCAGTCACGTCCTATACACTGCCACGGAGGACTGTCGTGGACGCGCGCATTGTGTATTGGTTTACACGGTGAAGGAAATCAGGAGAGGCATAGTGAATTTCAGAGACAAAATCATAATTATTGCACGGGTCAATCAGAAGTCCAGGCAGAGATTGGCAGGCAGACCTATCAAATTAGGTGTTTAATTACCTGCACATGGGCATCATTGGTAAGGGACAAAACATCAACCCACTGATCCTTGGTAAGGGACAAAACATCCACTCACTGATCCTTGGTGAGGGACAAAACATCCACCCAATGATCCTTGGTGAGGGACTAAACATCCACCCACTGATCCTTGGTGAGGGACAAAACATCCACCCAATGATCCCTGGTAAGGGACTAAACATCCACCCACTGATCCTTGGTGAGGGACTAAACATCCACCCACAATGATCCTTGGTAAGGGACAAAACATCCACCCAATGATCCCTGGTAAGGGACAAAACATCCACCCAATGATCCTGGGTGAGGGACTAAACATCCACCCAATGATCCTGGGTGAGGGACTAAACATCCACCCACTGATCCTGGTGAGGGACTAAACATCCACCCACTGATCCTTGGTAAGGGACTAAACATCCACTCACTGATCCTTGGTGAGGGACTAAACATCCACCCAATGATCCTTGGTGAGGGACTAAACATCCACCAATGATCCCTGGTGAGGGACTAAACATCCACCCACTGACCCCAGGTAAGGGACAAATATCCACCCACTGATCCTTTTGGACATAAAGAGTAGGTATGTCATATCAATTACATTGCTTTGTGCAAAACTTGAAATAAAACATTTAATGACAAAACCTAACACGGTGACTTTTCATTGCCTTTTTGTTACATTGAGTCAAATCGTTTTTCACAGAACCTGAACGTCTTGGCGACAGCTCTTTTGAACCAAGTGGAGCTAATATCAAGTGCTCGCCCTGAGATTGGTTAAAAAAAACCATAGCAATTAAATTCAGTTAATACTCTCACCTTTGGCGGCTGTACATTCTTAATAGTACTTATCTTGAATGGGATAAGTGGTGTTAAGTTAAGCATGTTTGTCAATCTACTGATAAAAGTGGGTTCCCCTGTTAGACCAACAAGGTAGTACTCACTCGACTGTTGATCTCTTGGGCTACTTCTTCTTCTTCTTCCATTATATGGCCAACTTCAAAGGTTGAAGACTTTTGCCAATTAGGTTGCGCAATGAGAGAGGCTAGTTGATGACACCATTATGGTTTGAATTGCATAAATTTACACACTCACTGACTAAGTCTGAAATGGCCATGTTATCTGACCTCCGATTGTCAATAACCCATGCCGGCCTTCAAAGTACATTATTTATATAATGGTCATAACTCATGCTGCAAAGCCCAAGACGTCGAATATTGTAATTTGGTCGACTAAATTCAGACTCAGCGGAGATCGTTCCCCGGGAAACAGAGAAACAGCATCTGGGTCAGAGGCTTAGGCACATGTGTACAGGTAGACAGAATGCAATCAGTTAGAGACATTCGGAGGTGTATCCTACAAATAGCTTGACATATATAATTATCACTTACCTTGTGAATATGCGCTTGTATCGCCTCCTGTATTAATCCCATGCGTCATAACAGCCCTAAAACTCCATGTTATTCAAATTATCCCAGCGCTTTCACATGTCTGGATTGACAAATTCTCGCGAAATCACGTGCACAGGTAAATAGTAACGTTATGACAACCAAAAATCAATTCGTCTGAATGCCCGTCAAAACGCAAGTTGGATTTCGCCTCGAAGGATTACGGTTGTGGATGTGTTAAAATAGCAGACAATACACCGGCTGATAACTACATTATCGGCGTCTGAATTCACTGAGAGTTGACTGACAAGGAATTTCAGTGACTTGCTGTCTGTCCTTTCTTGAACAAGACTTTTTGTGTGGTTATACCACACACCAACACGGCAACCTGACAACAGGGTACGTTTAGTAAACCCGGCGACTAGCCCGAAACCCCGGGGTGGGGGGTGGGGCACTTGGCCTTATCCTGGATAGGGGTGTGCCGCAGGACCTCGAAAACCCGTACCAGTCGTACAAGGTGAAAATGGCCAAAAGCATACCCCGTCGTACAAGGTATTATGCGAATGTATAACCCTTCGTAGACCTACTAGGTAAAAATGGCAAAAAAAGCGTAACCCGTCGTACAAGGTATTATGAAAATTTATAATCGTTCGTCCGTCGTGGGCAGAATAAAAGTGAGGGAAAAATCTGATCAGCTGATTTGTGATTACATGCAGTAACAACTTTGCGCGCTTGCGCAGTCGAGCGTGTGATTCTCGGCGCGTCACACAGGTTTTATTCATTGCATTTGCACTGTCAACGATCGGTGGGAAATCCCGGAAGAAAATCTCGACATTCTGAAACAAAACATAAATTAAAATCGCTCTACAGATCGGAAGAGTAAACATACCCCGTCGTACAAAACGAACCCCCCAAATAACGCGTCGTACGGATTGCAGCTGAAATACTTACATCGGCGTATAAGTACATGGCCCAACAAAACCGGTCTTACAAGTCGAGAGGCCAAAAAACATACCCCGTCGCGCGGCACAAGTATACTACATTTATACATTTAAGTACCCCTCCCCCCACCTCCCCGGGATCTCTACTCAGACATCTTGTAGGGCTAGCCCGGTACTAGCACTACACGCCGTCTGTTAGTTTCATATAAAAATATCACTGTCTGACCGGGGCTAGCCCGGTACCAGGCATAACTGCTGTTGTTTCTCCGTCTACCATGCAACCAGACCTAACTATCATTGAGACTGATTGTAGGTCTATTGGTGATATGGTTGCCCAGTAGGACATTTGGTATGTAACTATATCACCGTTGTACCGGTGCTGGTTATATCCGAGCTTAAGATAAGTTTCCTCGTTTGCATAGTCTTCTTATTGCCAATACAATACCAACACGTTCTGGAGATTTATATTTATGAACCATTGTAACATGAAATACTGAACAGTGTCCGAATCAGAAGATTATTGTGTTACAGTGGCTCTGGCGAGTTGTGTATAAGGAACACTCGGCTGAATTCTTAAGCCAGAGAAGCCTAAATCACCAAGCGCTTCCCAGTCACAATCTTCAGGTGTTTGTCACTGTAGCTCGTGTCGGGTGAAGAAACCTGCAGGTGAAGCCAGAAAAGCAGCAGCGAGCTGGATGTGTGAGGTGAGATGACGGAGCCGAGCACAGTAGCGACCCCGGAAGGCTCACCGATGCCAGGCCATGACAGCGGCGACTACGTGACCAGTGTCGAGCCGGGGGTCCTGGCTTCGGTCAAGGAGGAGTTGGCTCGTAAAGAAGAACAGCAGCAGCGGCACTACCTGTATCTGAGTGAACTCCAGCGAATGATTCGTGAGCTACCTGGGTGAGGCTTCTTGTTGAGCTACCTGGGTGAGGCTTCTTATTGAGCTACCTGGGTGAGGCTTCTTATTGAGCTACCTGGGTGAGGCTTCTTATTGAGCTACCTGGGTGAGGCTATTGTATTGAGCTACCTGGGTGAGGCTTCTTATTGAGCTACCTGGGTGAGGCTTTGTATTGAGCTACCTGGGTGAGGCTTCTTATTGAGCTACCTGACCTGGGTATTGAGCTACCTGAGGCTTTTGCTACCTGGGTGAGGCTGTATTGAGCTACCTGGGTGAGGCTTCTTATTGGGCTAACTGGGTGAGGCTTCTTATTGAGCTACCTGGGTGACTGTATTGAGCTGGGTCTTATATTGAGCTACCTGGGCGAGGCTTGAGCATTTATTGAGCTACCTGGGTGAGGCTTCTTATTGAGCTACCTGGGTGAGGCTTCTTATTGAGCTACCTGGGTGAGGCTTCTTATTGAGCTATTTTTAAATATAACATAAATCTATCAGGTTATAGTTCTGAAAAATCTTAACCATTATGAAGCCCTGAACTGACACATTTGTCTATTGAGAAGTCACCTTCCCATGTTCTAGTCATCTTGAAAAGACCCAAGTGGCTCTGAGCTGTAAATGCAATACAGCCATTTAATTGCGTTGGGGCTCGTTTCAGGAGCATGCAACAACGGATGCCGTACGATTTACTGAGTGCTATGGCTAATGCACTGCTGGATGGAACTGTGTTTGAAATTGTCGGGAGCCTCAAAGAAGTGCAGAAGATTGAGGAGCGCAATCTCAGCAAACAAAGAATGAAATTGATCAGTGAACACAAAAGTAGGTCTACGCTTCGTTGCAATAACTTCCCTTAAGAGCTTGTGTAGATATCATGCCGTATTTGTGTTTGCATTGCTCCTTTGGCCTGTAAGGTCAAGGTCAGGTCAGGATGGAGTAGTCTGTTACTCGTTACTTTGGGCTTCTCATGTCACTGACTGAATGATTCAAAAGTGCATCGAAAGTGGAATTATTTACGGCGGCAGTTTGTTTCTCGTGCTCGTCCTGTACTTTTGCCACCGTAGATTTCCCGTGTTCTTCACAGTTAAAGGGGGTTCTTTACGGTCTGTTGAACTTGGATACAGACACAATGAAGATGACATTGTGTTTTCAGTGAAAAAGCAAATTCTGCAGAGAAAGCACCGCGATGCTGTCAATGAGTGCCATTCCAAACCACACAATCTGCCGTACGTTCAGGAGAGAAGCAGCCAGGAAATGCAGGTAATGTCGGCACCTTATACAACAGCAAAGGAAGTACCAAAATTATCCTGTTTTAGCATGTAATAATTGGATGGGTTTCTGACATGTCGAGTTTTTTCAGTTTATTTTGGTGATGTGTTGTTGCTAGGCATTCTCAAGTTTCGTGTGAGGAGGAAGTCAAGCGATGTGATATGAAAACAATCATGGAGCTCGACCAGAAAGTCATGGAACAGCAGGGAATGCTGGAGAAAGCAGGGGTCCCCGGATTCTTCGTCACCAACAATTCAAACGATGTGCGTCTCCAGATCTACTTATTGGACTTCATCGGACGTCTAAACCAACTAAACCCAACCGATTGATTTAAACTAGGTGTGTGGACATTCACCTGATCGACTTATAACAGGTGTGTGGACATTCACCTGATCGACTTATAACAGGTGTGTGGACATTCACCTAATCGATTTATACCAGGTGTGTGGACATTCACCTAATCGATTTTTACCAGGTGTGCGGACATTCACCTAATCGATTTATACCAGGTATCAAGACATTCACCTGATCGATTTATACCAGCTATTAAGACATTCACACATCCGTGGCGGCCGTTTCTTTGCAAAGCCAACGTCATCCCAATTATAGCAAACTATTCCTGTATGCATCCAAGCCCAGTGGGATTTGAAAGTCCATGAAGTGTACATAGCTGGCAACCGGAGTAGCACCGACCACTGCCAAGTGTACATAGCTGGCAACCGGAGTAGCACCGACCACTGCCAAGTGTACATAGCTGGCAACCGGAGTAGAACCGACCACTGCCAAGTGTACATAGCTGGCAACTGGAGTAGAACCGACCACTGCCAAATGTACATAGCTGGCAACCGGAGTAGAACCGACCACTGCCAATTGAGTTCAATAGACGACCAGCCTCGTTTGTAACGACCGATTTATTCATCAACATAAACAACCACATACAATATCATGTAAACGTTACAAATCATACTGACGCAACGTTCATCCTGGTGTCAACAAAGTCTTTCTCAAAATACTGTTTTATAAATCCAAATATAACAATAAAATACATTTGGTATGTATAATACTAGCATACGTTTTGATACAAGGTTCACTGAACATTCTTTCACTACATACCCTGCGAGATCCAAATATCACTATGTTAAATATATATCACATTATATCACAATACAACAATAACCAATTTTCATCTGTAGGTTTCTCATGCCTGTATTGCACTTCAACTCGGACAAGTCGGAGCTGCCAGTCTTATAAAACACGGTGGCCATCAATTAATGTGACATTAATTCCACTGCATGCTGCATCGACTATTTCTTGTGCATGGTGGTAATGTGGCGAGCTTCACTGCGCCTCATCTTCACATCCTGGTCGCTTTCACTCGAGCTGATGTTCCGTTTCGACTGCATGGCTTGCGACCATGCACTGCTGAGGGGCCGCATGGGACCTGCTGATGGTGTGGAACTGTTCGACCCGAACAGCAGCACTGGAACATGTCAATCAGTGCTTTCAAATGAAATGCCTTCTTTACAACAATAACAATTAGTCTTCTCCCCAGCCATCTTTTGTCACAGTTCGAGGGTGGGCTCCCAGAAAAATGTCACTTATTCACCCTCTAATGAAAAAGCTTACATCCCTTTTCAGCAATTAATTGGAAACCACTCCCTTGCTACTCGCCTATACATGCTAAAATCATCAAAATTCCAGATTCCTCTCCAAATGATTTGACCGTTTCAAGCTAACATTGTGATCAGTGCCTAACTCCGTCTTGATTTGCCACACCAGCATAAGCTGCCTTCTCCTACTTACTGTGTCGGTTAACGCTGTCGGATATATCCACAGAATATCTCTGACGTCGCCTCACGTACTTGCTCAGTGGACCTTTAAACAACCAAAGCAACCCACACCATGACAACAGTAATGATATACACAATACAACTGGAGTAGGTGTATCCAATAAATACATTTACTACCTGTGACCATAAATAGAATCGTCCAAAGTGGGAGGTTTGCTTTGTAACTAGTTCTTAGTGCAACTGACCTGCTTTGAGTGAGAGCTGCTGGTAGACTTGTTTCATGCGTTCCATGTTAATCTGACTAGCTTCTTGGTGTTTTACCATGGGTAGGGGGTAATCCTGACCTATGACACAGCGCGCGGCTCTCTGCACCTCCTCTGGGGCCGTCCATGGCTCATAGATGTACTTAGTTGGCAGGCCCTTCAAGACAGGCAGATATTTCCTGGAAATAGAACAATTACATCATTATATCATTATTATGTCTGCACAACAGAGCGATCAAGATGAAAAATCACGGCAGATCAGAGGGTTAGTATTAATATTGAGGCGAGATGAGGCGTGAGGAACATGTTAACCTCACAGGCGAAATGAGGCATCCTGACAGACTCACCAGTAGGGTACAGTAGGGTACAGACTCCTCTGACATAATCACCAGTAGGGTACAGACTCACCTGACATTATCACCAGTAGGGTACAGACTCACCTGACATAATCACCAGTAGGGTACAGACTCACCTGACATAATCACCAGTAGGGTACAGACTCACCTGATATTATCACCAGTAGGGTACAGACTCACCTGACATAATCACCAGTAGGGTACAGACTCACCTGACATAATCACCAGTAGGGTACAGACTCACCTGACATAATCACCAGTAGGGTACAGACTCACCTGACTCACCTGTCAATAGGGTACAGACTCACCTGACATAATCACCAGTTGGGTCTGCTTTCCGCCCAAAGCTGACGGGACAATCTGTGTGGAAAAACTGCTGGAAGAAGGAGCTGCAGGAGAGCCACAACCAGGTGCCCGCATTGATGCTCCAGTCCGCGTCGAGAAGCAGCTCTTCAAACACCTACACACCACACAGGTGAGATCGTGTAGTGACAGGCCAGAGACAATATGACGCTGGGAGCTGGTTGCCCACCTGCTGCCAACACCGACATGGCAATCCCCTGTTGCTGGGATGAAGATCTAAGGCAATACCATCTAACTAAAAGTTATAGAAGTGAATAATCTTAAAGCGCTATCCTGGTACGTACAAGTGCTAAATACAGTGTGGTTGTCTTTGAGAATGGTGTAGTTGTCCATGACAATGATATGCTGTCTGTGGGAATAGTATGGTTGTTAATGAGAATGGTGTGGTTGTCCATGAGATTATGGTTGTCATTGAGAATGGCTTGGTTATCAATGAGAATATTGTCAGTGAGAATGATGTGGTTGTCCATGAGAATGTGGTTGTCACAGAATGGTGTGGTTGTCCATGAGAATGTGGTTGTCACAGAATGGTGTGGTTGTCCATGAGAATGTGGTTGTGATGTGTATGCCCATGAGAATAATGGTGTCATGATGAGTGTGTACCTTCATGCCCTCCTCCCATGACAACCAGAGGTCGCCACGAGTCAGGAAACAGGCCACCGAGTGCCTCGCCAAGTGATGAATCCAGCCCTCCTTCTTCAGTTGCATCATGATGGCGTCGATCCACGGGAATCCCGTCTTCCCCTGTCACAAAGTCACAGCATTACAAGCACAGTCCAAACTGCTCAAGTTTCTATACTGCTGAAATAAGCATTAAAAATACCACTAACTAGACATCAGGTTTCAGGCAACATACATAAACGACAAACAAATGTCCTGCAAAATCAAGGAGACGCACCTCTGCCCACTTGGCCAAAGCCTCTGCATTTTTGTCCCATGGGATTTGAACACACATTGGGTTACCGATCATGCAGTCAAATTTGGGATTGTTTGTGGCAGATATGTAGAAGAATTCGCGCCACAGGAGCTGGCCGTGGAGAGACTGGGGGGCATCATTTCGCTTCTTCACCTGGACGCACCCAAATCATTACCTGTACAAGAGTAATTAGGGGGAGATGTGAGAGTGACTATCAAACTTTTGAACCAAACATACCTGTGTTTACTTATGTAAATATACAAATACACACACATACATATATGTATAAGTATATATTTATATACATATATTTTAAACATATATATGTACACACGTATTTATACATATGTATTTATAGATATATATACATATATTTATATTAAACTCAAAATATCATACCTTTCTAAAAAGATCAGTGAGTCTCCAGTAAAACTGCCTCGTAGAGAGACAGCCGAAGCGTAGGTACGGACTGAGCCCGGTGGCACTGGCCAAGAGAGACTGTGGAGTCATCTTGGGTTTCTCAAAACTAGCCACCCATGCCTGAAATAAAATCACAAATGAAGGAAATGCATGAAGACAATTAATTCCATGAGGTTGTTCGAGGATAAACAGATCCTGACCTTCCGCTCCAAGTGTCTATCTAAACGCGTCAGGGCTTCAGTCTCCCCACCTTTCCAAATAGCACCTTCAAGATTTTCGGTGTCAAAACCTAAATACACAGAGAAGAGGTACAACTGATCTTCTTTCACGACTCGCGGCACAGCATGAAAGGTCTAGTCATTTTGACAGTTCACCGAATGCATACAGCCTCCCACACAAACCTTACTCCTTCTTATCCTAAATCACATTAATGTTCATTAATTCTCAAAATTTTATGCAAGCGCTATTGTGGAAACGCACCCAAGTCTTCGAGCTTAGGGACCCCATATCTCTCATCATGGTCGATAGAGAAAGGCGTGACTGCGCTGGCGAAAGTGTCCTGTGTAACGGGCTCAACAGGTCGAGCTGGTGGATCCATGCGACCAATGACACGCTGAAATCGCTTGTAAGTGAGAGGTGCGATGCCCCCATTCTTGTCAATAACTCTGCCACACATAAAATGTGTCATTAAGATATGAAATAATTAATGAGTTGTATGTGGACCAGTGTTAGTGGAGTTCCGTGTGGAACAACCGAGTAGTGTTAACGGCGGAAGGCGACTCACTTCTGCAGGTTGTAGAGTGTATGAGAGGTGCATATAGTGGCTCGCACATTACTCTCCTGAGCCAACGTACATACAGCAGCATCACGCTCCTTCCCAAACGGTTCAGGGTCTTCTTCAAAAGCCAATTCATTCACATTCCACTCCTGACAACACACAGATGTGAAGTAGCTAAGCACATCTCTTTAACAACCAGGGATATATTGGAGGCAGTACAGAGATTAAGCAGGGTATTAGACCAGTCAGTCTCCATTTACCCCCAGACACCGGCATTCAACGGACCCATGTCATATCCAGCTATGACATTTATGTACATGCCAAATATTGATCATATTAACAATCAAACATACTGATTGATAAATGAAACAATCTTACTTTGAAGAGTTTAGGCAGGATATCTGTTGGTTGTCCTCTGATGACAAAGAGGCGGGAATCGAGCTGTCTGAGACGGGCATCCAGATCCTCAAGGGACTGGAGAAGGAATCTAAATTCATATGAACAATCATGTAATCATACATCATAGCTATGGGATTTGGATTCGCTTTTCAAATAAACAGGTGCGAACAAAGGAAACTTTTTGTTCAATTCGACAAAATAATGGGACACAGAAAGGGCGTAACCAACCTCCATTTGTTGATTCCAACTTGAGAAGATCCAGCGAACCAAGGATCCAAAATATAGATACACCGACAGGTAGACGCGTTACTTAAAACGTCGCGTAGCGCTGGATTATCGTGCAAACGAAGGCATTTTCTGAACCAGTACACGGCGTTAAGTTGAGGTTTCATTTGTTGTAGATTATCACCGTCACCCTGGAAATCTAAGCCTCCTTTATTTTCTTTCTCCATGTTGTATGTTGAGTGAATTATTCGACTGTGCACCTTTCATCAACCCAGACGCTAACGCGCTGAAAGACGGCACGCCATTGGTCCGACGCTACCTCGTTTACCAACACGTTCTGGGGGATTCACGCGGCACAGCACGCGGAATGAAATACCTTGACCTTTTATGGTACACTCAGCAAAACAACAAGCGAGTTCGTGGTTGCCACTGCGCATGCGTCTTTGGTCAGGTAAAAGGTCAATCGTGATAATTACACCTAACTTCACAATTCGCAAAATCTCTTTCAAGTTGGTCTGGACACGTTGCTCGGCAATCGCCAAACTCTATGTGACGAAAATGGGACGTATTTGTGCTGTTGCTAAAGGAAAAAAGATTTTGCGACTTACACCAAAACAGCTATGGAGTATGGTATAGGCGGGCTGGTGGACGATGGGGGGAGGGGCCTTTTAAGTGTATAGATGAAGTATACTTGTGCCGCGCGACGGGGTATTTTTTTTTCGGCCTCTCGACATCAACGACGGGTTTTGTTGGGCCTCGTACTTGTACTGGTCTGCGTCCCAGACTCCAGGGGTTCCGCTACGCTTCTCGCCCTAGAAGGCGAGACTATTGAATATCAGTAACATTCAGCCATCAGGCTTGGGGACCTTGTCTATACTTAAACGACGGGGTATGTTTCACAGCTGCAATCTGTGCGACGGGTTTTTGGGTGGCTTCGTTTTGTACGACGGGGTATGTTTTTCTCTTCTGTTCTGTACAGCGGTTTTAATATATATTTTGTGTTTCAGTATGTCGATATTTTCTCCCGGAATATCCCACCGATCGATGACAAAGCAAATGCAATGAATGGTCCCTGTGTGACGCGCCGAGAAGCACACGCTCGACCGTGCAAGCGCGCGAAGTTGTTACTGCATGTAATCAGAAATCAGCTGATCAGATTTTGAGATTATTTTTGATGGTTGTGTGGAGAGCAAAATATTATCATTGACATGCATACCAAACTTGAAGATTTACCAGGAATGACATCGTCCAACACTAAGACCAAACAACCAAGCAACCTGAAAATTACCACAAATTAAGCTGTTGTCTACTGATGTGAAAGTATCTCAAAACACCGGTTTCCACCAAGGCAATGTTTTTGTGACCTTTTCGATTATGTAGAACCCAAGGTGCTGAAGTTAAGATATTGGGTTGGCACCAAGAAAGTCATCTCAACCAAGGCTCCAAGAGTATTTGCAAGGACTCTCAAAAAGTTGTTGGGAGAGGCGAGCCTCTGATCAGCATAGACAAGATTAGGTATGGAGATGTTCTCCTTGCTCACAGAGGTTTCCTAATACAGAGTGACTTGCTGTTCAGAGGTGCCACTCTTGAAATTCCACCACCTGGCCACGGTGTAGAGCAGATGACCCAGCGGAATGTTGTCAAGACCAAAAAAATCCCAAATGCCCGGATACATGTTGTACGTGCCATCAACAGCATTATATAGATCAAAATTTTGATAGGTACACTATTTCTTTAGTGCCTCAAATTAAGATAAGATAAGATGATTTATTAGCCCAATTCAGGAATTTGCTTTACAGTCTACAAACAAACACTGACATATGGTTGCATACGAGACATTATACATAGACACAGTGCAGGCTAATTAGACATTATTAAAAACATGAATCGAGTATGGTACAAAACCATGTTGATATCGTTTTGTGCGGCATGAGATGGCTCTCAGCCTCTTGTTTGATCTCATGTTTGTTTATGAGCTATTCAGAGGGTGATCGGCGTTAGACATTATGCTTTCCACTTTTCTAACGACATAGTTTACATACAACATATCAAAACTACAAATATTTTGACACATCAACTTAGAAGCTTTTCTGTTAATTCTGTTTCAAAATATATTGGTTGCCTTTACTTGTACCAGACCACCAGGTGATAAAATTGCAAGTTACAACACTTTGAACAATAGCTTTGTAGAAAAGTTGAAGAATAATATTGTTAACACCGAACGATTTCAAAAAACGTAGGAAATATAGACGTTGTCGGCATTTACTCTAGACCTTATCTATATTCAGAGACCATGACAGTTGGTCGTCAATGATGGTGCCTAGATATTTAAAGGAGTGAACAACCTCAGCTTCTGACCCTTCGGTGTTCAGTTGCTTATGGCATTTTTGATTTTTTTTTAAATCAAAAACTAGTTCTTTGGTTTTTTTGACATTTAGAAGTAGATTATGTACATTACACCATTCAATAATGTCTTTCACTTCATTGGTATAATCCTGCTCATTATCCTGTGATATTAAGCCTATGATAGCAGTATTATCAGCATATTTTAATATGTAACAATTGTCATGTTTAGGAATGAGATCATTTGTATAAAGTATAAATAGAACGGCCGAAAGCACACACGACCCTGTGGTGAACCAATATTTAACACAACTACAGATGATGTTTTTCCGTTCACATATACATACTGCTTCCTTTCAGAGAGAAAATCTAGAATAAATTTACATACATTAGTGGAAACATTGAGATCAATCAATTTCTTTACAAGTACACGTGGTATAATAGTATTGAAGGCACTGCTGAAGTCAATGAAAAGAGATCTAGCGTAGACGTTCTTTTTCTATAAATGTTTGGTAATAGTGTCTACAAAACAAATTGTGGCATCCACAACAGAGCGTTCCTTCCTGTAGGCAAATTGGTGACTGTCCAAATTATTGTCAACTTGAGTTAAGAGTTGTTTTAATACAATCCTTTCGAAACATTTGAAGGGGACGGAAGTTAGCGCTATTGGCCTGTAGTCATTTAGTTCACCGGGGTTGCGCTTCTTGGGAACTGGAATAACTTTTGCCGTTTTCCAAATGGTCGGGATATGAGTGGCATATGCTTGGTTAAAGAGCCTCGAGTAGACGGGTGCAAGTTGCTCTGCACATAATATCAGTGTTCGAGGCGAGATGTTGTCAGGGCCACATGCCTTATAACAGTTGAGTGATTTGAATTCTCTCAATACATGAGCTGTTTGTGTGAGGGCGTAATCAGCATTGAATGACCATGCTAAGAAATCCCTCAGATTCTGAACAGCTTGAGAGTGACAATTTGTGTCAAATCGTGCGTAGAAATGGTTAAGTTTATCACCGATATCCGAATCACTAGCATCAATAGTATTAACACCTTTTGTTTTGTGACCAATGATTTTGTTTAGGCAATGCCAGGCTTCTTTGGTGCGATTGACTTTAAAGTAACCCTCTAGTTTGGACTTGTATGCTTGTTTGCTTTTTCCAATTGCACTGTCAAGTCCTTGTTGATGTTGTCTAAGGATGGATCTATTTACCGATGTTTTGAGGGTATTTTTCTTGTGTATTTTGTCTCTAATCTCTTTTGTGATCCAAGGTTTGTTGTTGGCATATGATTTAATACTCTTGGAAGGCACTATATTGTCCACACAAAAGTTCACATAGTCTGATACAACGTCGACAACTTCATTGATTGAATCAGGGGTGTCGAAGAAGATATCCCAATCAGTACATTCAAAGCATCCTTTGGCGGTATCTTCAACATCGCTATCCCATAGTTTGATTTGTTTGACTGTTGGTTTACTTTGCTTGAGTTTTTGTTTGTACGTAAGTAGCAATACTATCGAGTCATGGTCGGATATTCCGAGAGGAGATCTCCGGTAGCATTTGTTGTACGCGTTGGGGTAGTTGCAGTAGCACAATTCCAGACGAGAATTCTTCCTGGTGTTGCATGTTGATGTATTGTTTATATCGTGGAAGCCTGAAATTTACACCATTAGTGTCAACTTAGAGAATGATGGCAGCCTGTGGTTTGTGCTGTTCGTTACTGGAAACGATGTCATAGATCTGTTCCACTGAGTCCTGATGGTATCCATTTGGCAGATACACACATATGAAAATAATACATGGGATCTCACGTGGTAGATAGAAAGGTCTGCTTGTCACCACAAGCACCTCAAGGTGTGGAGTAAATAGATGCTGTCTCACAGTTGAATTTGTCGACCATGCAGTGTTTACAAAGATGCTCAGACCTCCTCCGACAGATTTACCGGAATCTGCCGTGCGATCACCACGGAAGACTTTGGAGTCATCAGGTTCAATTTGGCTGTCGGGAGTAGCTGGTTTCGGCCATGTTCTCAACGTAACAAATAGCACAGCAGTTCCGATATTCTGATACAAATTTGATTTTTCCATTAAGTTCATCAGTTTTGTTGTTGATGGATTGACAATTTTGAATTATAAGGGAAGGAAGAGGAACTCTAAAACCTCTTCTATTCACTCTAGCACGAGCGCCGACATATGGTGACATTCTTGTTATACGTGCAGCCATATGCAATTTGCTACCTCCTAGCTCTGGTCAAACAGCTTGCAGTTATCACATAAACATATGCTGGGTTTTTTTTGGCAATAGTTAAGCTATATGCTTCTCTCATGTGTGAATAAAAGAACGATTATAGCAATAAAATGCTGTTGAATATATATATATATATATATATATATATATATATATATATATATATATATATATATATATATATATATATATATATATATATATATATATATATATATATATATATATATATATATATATATATATATATCGTTGACAATGCAAATGCAATGAATGGTCCCTTTTGTGACGCGCCGAGAATCTACGGCATTCTTGTCGCAGGCGCCAACATATTTGATTTCTGATGATTAATCATCCAAGCCGCATTCCCCATTTTCGCATCGTGCGGTTATACATTTACCTACATAATAACTTGTAAGATGGGGTATACTTTAAGCGCCGACCTGCGGTCTGTATACACTTAGCGGCTCGGAAGCGGCTGGTCGCTCGGAAGCTTGGCATCGAGAACCGAGCGCCTTTGGTAGAGCCACCGTCGCACCACAGACAAAGTCTTTCAGAGGGGTGATATAAGACGGGGAGATAAATAAACACATTATCTATTTTGCGATGTGTTGACGATGCATGTCAACATGGGAACAAAATGTATGTATGTATGTATGTATGTATGTATGTATGTATGTATGTATGTATGTATGTATGTCTGTATGTCTGTCTGTCTGTCTGTCTGTCTGTCTGTATGTATGTATGTATGTGTATGTATGTATGTATGTATGTGTATGTATGTATGTATGTATGTGTATGTATGTATGTATGTATGTATGTGTATGTATGTGTTGTATGTATGTATTATGTGTATGTATGTATGTATGTATGTATGTATGTATGTATGTATGTATGTATGTATGTATGTATGTATGTATGTATGTATGTATGTATGTATGTATGTATGTATGTATGTATGTATGTATGTATGTATGTATGTATGTACATTGAGTGACAGTTGGAATCGAGGCAGTGATAAAGGCGGTGTTTAGAGGCATTAAGCGTAATGTGTTTGAATGATGAAGGCGGAGATAACGATGGGGCCATGTTGGGGATGAGAGGAACCTGCGATCAACCTCGGCGCGTCGCCGAACAACTGTGCGAATCCCCGGGGTGTGAATACACATAAATTAAAAATTTATAGCTTCTTTGACTTAGCTGGATGTGGCTTCCTGTTTTTGTTATTGTTAATCATGAAGGGTGGTGCTTATGTACTTGACACCTATAAGTGCCCGTGAAACATTTTGCTATCATTCTCAATGATTCATCAAATATGAAAATGACGAAAAAGTACACATATAACGTCGTCTAGTCTTAATATGGCGTATGAATGTAAATGCATCCCTTAAGAGAGAAAAAAACCGTAACAGAATCGCTAAAGCTAACATCTTTGAGAGAGTGGAAAATATCTCTGCCCCCACGAGGCGCCTTGCGTTGTGGTTCGACCTGCTCTATTGAATAAACAATGAACATTCCTTAAGTTATAGATACGAGTTCACCGGGGACGGGTTAGGTACGATGATCTATGGTTTGCCGGGCGACCGATCAACCTCAACAACTGGAATTTAACGTTACATCTGAGTCAGTCGTGCAAATACGAAGGATAGGCGGGTGTATTTGACTTGATCGAGCTAAAAACGATTGATTTCGCGGTTTGTGACATAATTTCGGGTGACCCTGTCTTTGGTGACCCCCTCTCTCTGGGGATTAAGTGATTCCCTGATTCAGGGAAAACACCGCGGGGCTGAGATCGATATTAGACTGGAATCCTAGGCTCCGAGATGCTCGCGGTCTTCAGGAGCGGGGTGCAGGTACGGAAGGGTGTTTTTTACTCATTGTGTAGACAACATTCGTCTGCTGTCGTCGAAGAATCGTTTAGCACCTTGATTAGCGTGTTGGTAATCAGCTGCCAGAGAACTGATGCTATCGTCCAAGTTTACGAGGAATATATATTAACATATTTGATTTGCTAATTTCTCATTAGCGCAATTGTCGACAAGGCAAATATAGTGTGATTGATATTCCTGGAGGTTTCTTATGACTATAAGTGACTAGTTGGAAAGTGATATTTGTACAAGTGTCGTGGTTCCTGACTGTAAGTATATTATCAGTGACATTTGTGAATACTATGTCACACATCTCAAATAGGGAAACAGCCCTATTGAAAAGCAGGTAACTTCTTGGTTGGTTGGTTCGATGTAATTTTGACAAAAGTTCTTTGTTGTTTGTCATGATATTTGAGGTTTAACGTAGAACAAACATTGACATAGGCTTCCTAGCTTTAGTGCTGAATCATTAATAGCTGTGCTCTTTATGAGAATGAAGTTATCTTGATCATCCAAAGCACTTGATCTCTGCGTCACGCAACAAATAACCCAGCAGTTTATACCGGTTATCTGCTGGTCTGCACAGATCAATCGAACCATTGGTTATAATATTGTTTAGCAGCTGTTGTATTTGATGTTTTTTTTGTAATTTTACTTGCTTTACAACAGTCCAAAACGCTGTGAAATTCAAGCATCCCTTTGTGGTTGCCATGCCCTGTGTCTGATTTTTAAAATTTGAACTCAAACTAAATGGCTATCTTTGCATCTATTTGAAGAGACTAGATATTGTTGTTAGCTACTGAGGTTATTTTTTTAAAGGTGTCTGTATTTTTATTTCTGATGGTAAGGGATGCTTTGAATGGCACAGATAAGGTCAGAGAAAGGTAGCTGTCAGTCGAACACTTGCCCTGTTTCATGCTTTGATAAGTGACAGCTGTTCACTCTAGTGGTTTGAGTACTGTACGATAAGTGAATGTTGACCTATTGTGTTCTTTGTGTGTATGTGTGTGGATGTCCAGTACTGGTGGAGACCCCTAGTGGTGTCTGGACATATCATGAAAGCTTTTCCCTCCATGCCTCTCCATAACTGCAATAAGCCACACCCACCCACTCCTTCCAATCATCAGGTTGTCTCGGTGGGACAGAGGAGCGCGAGCAGTCTGGCCAACATCAAGGTACAATTAGAAGAGGTGGTGGGGGCCCCAGAAGCCAGTCTCATGGTGCTAGAGGTGAGATATGATAGGCCTTATGTACAACATAGTCTAGTGACATTACAGGTATTATGTACAACATAGTCTAGTGACATTACAGGTATTATGACAACATAGTCAGAGGCTGACAGAATATACAGTTAACTGCCTGTATGTTTCAGAATGAACAATTAACTGGTTGTATGTTTCAGAATATACAGTTAACTGCCTGTATGTTTAAGAATGTACAATTAACTGGTTGTATGTTTCAGAATATACAGTTAACTGCCTGTATGTTTCAGAATGTACAATTAACTGGTTGTATGTTTCAAAATATACAGTTAACTGCCTGTATGTTTCAGAATGTACAATTAACTGGTTGTATGTTTCAAAATATACAGTTAACTGCCTGTATGTTTCAGAATGTACAGTTAACTGCCTGTATGTTTCAGAATATACAGTTAACTGCCTGAATGTTTCAGAATATACAGTTAACTGCCTGTATGTTTCAGAATGTACTGTTAACTGGTTGTATGTTTCAGAATATACAGTTAACTGCCTGTATGTTTCAGAATATACAGTAAACTGGTATGTTTCAGAATATACAGTTAACTGCCTGTATGTTTCAGAATATACAGTTAACTGCCTGTATGTTTCAGAACAAGACGAGGAATCTATGTCATTATTACACGACCCTCATCCCTAACGACAAGGCCGAGTTCCTCAAAGTGCTTTCAGTCGACTACGGTTCTGACCAGACAACTATTCTACAGCTCGCCAGCTCTCTCCACCTGGCTCAGGTGGGTTGTTAATCGGGGCTGATGGGGAGGCACACTGTCTGTGCACTGTTCCCTTTTGTGAATGTGGATAAGAAATATGTTTTTAATGAGACACAGTACTCTGTATATCATTTCCTAACATTACATTTGAAATGATCTTTGGCATGCGAGTTATTAATAAAAAACTAATGAATATCTCTGATTCCTGGTAAGACCGTTAAGGAATTTAACTGCTGTTTCCAAGTAATCAGATGACCTAAAACAAGGTCGTTGCAGCCAAATATAAAGTCTACCACTCCCCAGGCTTTTCTTGATTAGGGCTTTTAAGTCTTTGTAAGGTTGCCTTATCAATTCCGATACATACCATATATCTGTCTATAAAGACTTGAGTTGACATTGAATCGAACGGTGTAGTGTATTTGTGTGATTGTCAGGAGAGGGGCCCTGCTGTGTTGTTCCGAGTAGAAGAGCGTCTACGACAGGCATTGGTGCCTCGCTACCAAACACTGTTCACACAGATCAGCAAGCTTGAACAAGGCGTCAAATTTCTCATTGATATGCGCACAGATGTACTTGTAGGTTGAACCCTTATTTTCCTCCAAATTCATGGTCTTTTTCTGCAGGTTGTTTATATAACATGTCTACTGCCATACTGTATGTAAATTTCCATTCCATTTCGCAGTAAATTCGTTTGCGGTTATTGGATTCATCTGTATATCGCATGGATGGCCAAATGCATAAGTTGCTGATTTGGAATTGGAATTCTGATTCTGTTATGTAGAAGAGTAGTTTTATTCATCACTCAGTGTTGAATGCCTGGCTCCTATGACATGCTGTGTTGTGGCATTGTGTGTGAGCCGTGTGTGTCGTGTGTGGACAGAACCTGCTGATGTCTCACAGTGTGGAGCACGACAACCCCCACCTACAGGCCATGAACCTGTGTATGCAGGAGCTACTGCGGCTCTGGTTCTCTGTCGGATTCTTCCAGCTCGAGAGGATCACGTGGGAGTCTCCGTGCGACATGCTGCAGAAGGTAGGCTCTGTCATCCCCTCAGCAAACAATAGAGAGCTCATCAGTGGTTTCCCCCTTAGGCTGGTCCCCTATGGCACAGTCGATACAGTAGTCCACTGTGGTACAGTGGTCCCCTATGATACAGTATTCCACTGTGGAACAGTGGTCCCCTTTGATACAGTAGTCCACTGTGGTGCAGTGGTCCCCATTTATACAGTAGTCCACTGTGGTACAGTGACCCCCTTTGATACAGTACTCCACTGGGGAACAGTGGTCCCCTTTGATACAGTAGTCCACTGTGGTACAGTGGTCCCCATTGATACCGTAGTCCACTGTGGTACAGTGACCCCCTTTGATACAGTACTCCACTGTGGAACAGTGGTCTCATATAGTACGACTGTCCCTATGGTACAGTGGCCCCCTCTGGTACAGTGGCCCCCTATGGTACAGTGGTCCCCTGTGGTTCAGTGGCCCCTTATGGGAGAGTGGCCCCCTCTGGTACAGTTGTCTCCTATGTTGCTGTGTGGTCACACGTCAATCATTTCCAATGCTTCAGCCTTACCACATGATAATAAACCACCATGCTGATCTGGTAGATCATGACGTCGTGTTACAGATTTCCGGCTATGAGGCCGTCCATCCAATCAGAAACTGGCCCGACTTGAAGAGGCGTGTCGGGGCTTACCGTCGGTGCTACGTGTTTGCTCACAACAGCATGCCGCGCGAGCCGGTGGTCATCCTCCACACGGCTCTCACTGACGACATCACCAGCAGCATACATGTAGGTCGTCTTAAGGTCACATCAAGGTCAGGTTGATCTAGGATGATATCAATATAACCCTCAAACAACCTTAACACAGGTCAAATGCTTTCACAACACTACTTTGCTGACACTTTAAGTAGAAAGTTAAATCAATGGTTATTGTTTGTTCAATAGGATGATCTAAGCTATGAAAATTCCCCCCGAAGCAGAACTCTTTCCTTGTGTAGCTCTGTGTGAATTCTAGAGTTTTTGTCAATCATAAACGTCTGATTATTGACTTGATCAGCACTGAGATAAGATCATTGATGTAACAGCATGTTTTCTCACAGTGAGGAATATTGTTGAAATCTTCTGACGTGAGCATGTGACATGGTTACAGAGCATTGTCAGTGCTTCTCGCGGGATGGAGGAGAACAGTGAAGGGTTGCAGGAAGAAGATCCCGACAGAATCACTACGGCTATATTCTACTCGATCACCTCCACACAGAGAGGTAAATACCATCAAAGCGAATGTTGATGATTCTGAACAAACCTCCTGGCGTATTGGTCCTCTCCTTATTCCCTCCAGGTAACAGGTGAGGTGTTGTTGCAGGTCTGACTGGCGTGGAGCTGGGTAATTATTTGATTAAAAACGCAGTCAAGGAACTGCGAACAGAGTTTCCCAGGATGCATCAGTTCTCATCTCTCTCTCCTATTCCCGGCTTCAAGGATTGGTTGTTTGGGGAAATAAATCGCTATCTTCACAAGCTGTGTGAGTTCTAGGTTGCCTACCGTATAAGTTAGATACTCAGATTCTGTCATTAGTATCATCTCAGGGGGACTTTGACATTGTATGAGTCCATGTAGCCATTGTAACCATAGTGATATTGGTGCAGGTGCTGGAGAGGACCCCCAGCAGAGACTGCTTGGGGAAGAAGACCTTGACTATATCCGAGATGCCTTGCCTCGCGTGAAGAAACAACCCCTGCTGGAAACATTCCGCAATACACTGCAGTCAACCAACTGGGCTTCAAGCGAGTCTCAGGTACAGGCGTTCGAGGTACCCCTGCTCAGACTCTGTGCTCGCTATCTCTACCTGGAGAAGCGGAGGGGATTTGCCCTCAACCCTGTTGGTGAGCGTGACTGTCGTTTATATACATTAACCTGTATATCTCCACTAGCAGATTGTAGGTGTCCAGTGTGAGACAAAATGTGCCTAAGCTGTGTAAATATTGGTGTTTCAGCCAACTTCCATCTACGTAATGGAGCGGCCATGTGGCGTATCAATTGGATGGGGGACCGGTCCCCCCGGGGACTCACCAACTCATTCGGGCTCATGGTCAACTATCGCTACTATCTAGAGGAAACGGAACAGAACAGTAAGTTCTACATGGAGAATCACACGATTCCAGTCTCAGATCAGATCCTAAAGCTGGCGGAACGTCAGCTTGGCACAGATAACTCACCTGAATGAGGTCGCCATTTAGAAAAATCACCCATACTGCAATCGGTTGCTTTCTTGTGCATACAACATCTAGTCAATGAATGATCAGTGGGTCAAATGTAAGGTTGGAATTGGTCTTCATAGACAGAAGAGTGAATGTGCCATGTGACATTTTGATACAGTGTGAGACCTGTTGCCTTATCTGTATGATATGGGTGCTTAAGAGCTCAAAAGAGTGATGTGTTCCCACTGAGTTACGTGTTATAGTCAATGGTTTGTAATGAATAGGTGTTAATTGTTGAGTCTTTTTGTACCAGGCTATGGCAGCTAGTAACTAAAGTCTACTACAGGGATTAGAATATATATATATATATATATATATATATATATATATATATATATATATATATATATATATATATATATATATATATATATATATATATATATATACCTTTAATGAACTTATTATTATACAGCAGGTTTCTCTCAATTTTCATATATCATTTTATTGTGAAGAATTTGTTTTATATTTTTGGATTTTTTATCACCCATTGCACTGGATAAAGCCATAACAGACTCACTATTTGAGGACGCCCTTTTTCATACACAAAAAAATATAAGTTTGTTAGAATTACGAAAACAAAAATATAGAACTGCCAAACCTAGCGGATTTTTTAGGAACAGGAAAAGATCAACTTTACAACAACTTCAGTTGATTTATGTCCCATAATAGTTGATTTTTTGCCATATATATATATTATGTGTATATATATATATGTATATATATATTATGTATATATACATTAATAAATATATAAGTATATATAAATATATATATATATATACATACATATATATATACTGCTATGAGGTAGTGTCTCTCTGAATCGAATGAAGGGCCACAAATTGCCCATTTTGTATGAAAATGTGAATGGGCCAAGCACATCAGATACACCTCACTAACTGAACCACTGCTCCAGTAGAGGATGATGAAATTGCCTTGGTTGTACTGCAGAGATAAGGATGGCTATAAAAGCCTCAATATATTGTTATGAAAAAATATATTATTATAAATATATATATGTTTGCATATATATGTAAATTTTTACATATATGTATATCAAATATATATATTTATATAAATATATTTAAACATAATTGCATAAAAGCATAAATATATAATATATACATAAATCTGTATATCTCATTTTGTATGCATATATTTTTTTATGCATTTGAATGTTTAAAAATGTCTGTTTATATGTATAAACATGTATATTTATACATATATATATGTATATTTATGTATGTATATTTATACATATATATTTGTATATATGCATATAAATATATACATACATTTATATATATATATATATAATTACACAAATTCATATGCATATATGCATATGTAGATCTATACATTTATATATATATATATGTATTTGCATATATAATATATATATATCAACATATCGCTGGAAGAACACATTCATCAGATGTGCAATTGGGAACCTTTAATTTAAACCAATATTCATTTGGTTTACCACAACACAGGGTTTTCTTTCACACACAATGACATCACGCACTCATTGAAAATTTGCAGTGACATTTGCAATCGCAGTTGGTGTATTACTTTTTCTGCACTAGCCCTACAAGACGTCTAAGTATATATTCATATCCGTTCCACCAGAGCTATATTCTGACATGCTTAAAATAATGTACTGGTTAATATCAAGTTAAATCGTTAATTATATATAAACATGTATACATATGTATATATATAGATATATATGTACATATATATAAATCTAGATATATGTTTTGCAAAATACAAACGGATATCTGGCGCCCATCACTTAATTGATTCCATCTCGTTCTTCTATCAAATTATATTAATTGAGAGAAACCCCTGCATTTGTTGGTTGACATTAACTGGTCATTCTTAACATTTGATGAGAGTAGAATGTGTCCATGTTCTCATTGTCTGAACAGTTCCGATAGACATTGCCAAATACACATACAGTTAATTTGTCAATACATACTATCATACATTCTTGCATTACTATGGAATGAAGAAGGCTGATACAACAGGGACTTACACCGTTCCAATGTTATAGCTGTTGCATCAATATAAGGGGATTGAGTTTAAATTCATATCCTTTTTTCTCAGTCACGCCCACAATCACAGTAGCGTTATAGAGGTTGTTATCCCCTGAGCGTATTGCTAATGTCACCACGTGTTCCGGCACCTAATATATCAGTTTAACAACAATACACTTAGTACATTACTAGTTACGCGTCCTACGCCAATCAATAAGGTCGGGAAAATCATCTTGTTGGCGATCTTAGGTAAAAAGCCTTCACTTTTAACCAATATATTTGTCTATACAGTAAGCAAACAAAATTAATCCGGATATGTGGTAATAAAATCGAGCTGAACCTATTGGATCAATCATGATAGCGTTCAATTCTAAATGACCAACTTCACGGATAGGCGATGGAATTGCTTGTGATGTAGCTGCTGTGGTCGCTGGCATTCAAGTCTCAAATTGCCACACCAAACTGATGTCAATGGTTGTGAGTTCCAGTGATTGAGCTTATAAGACAGCAAAATCATCAGCATCAAAATATTCAAGGTAGGAAAGGGTTAAGATATTGAAAGTAAGTGAAAACATGTATGTACCAGCATCCCATTAACAGAAGCGGTTTATATTATGCACAATATAAAACCATAAGTCAAATGCAGAAATATACAGATTGATTGATTTCGGAATGTTAACAAATTTTAAAGGACCTTGAAGCCTTGTATATTGTCGATTCGCTGATTAAAAAATTTTCACATTCGTTGCTAAATTGATTCAGGAAATTATTAAGCAGTCAAAAGATGAAAAAGATTCGCATGCCACAGTTGAATAAGTATTTTCGAGTCGGAAACTTGGTCTGATTTGTCGTCGACAGAGTTTTAATCCGCTAAATTGCGTGACTCAAGTTTTGGTTCCGAGCCCATGGAACCAGAGGAATAAGTACCCCGTCAACTGAAACGGTTCCCACAACAGTCGTCGATGTCAACCAACAAATGCAGGGGTTACTCTCAATTAATATAATTTGATAGAAGAACGAGATGGGATCAATTGTGTGTTTAGCGCTAGATATCCGTTTGTATTTTTCAAAACATACCCATTACACACAACTGTGTCAAAGAATGCCAAAATACTAGGCAGTATCAGACCCATACTATATCACACTCCTCTGGCTTGAGCAAGTGCCCTCACCACCGATTGTTGTGTGTATCATATGACATGTTGCAAAACACTGATAGGTCACGGCTAGGGTCATTTTATTTCTTTACATGATAAAAGACGGTTCGACTTCAAAGAACATTATTTATAAGAATTGATATGTCATCCATACTAATTAAATTGGCTTTGTAATTCTATATTCAAGTAAAACGAATATAATTTGAATTATCTATTCATTTGTTTGGGCATTATTTCTTGCCATACACTTCCAGATGGTTCTACGCGCTTCGCGCGGTATCTCGGTGGTTATATCACTATGACGGGGCGGCAAGCAGAAAAGTCGCGATGAAACGTCGGTTGAACGTCCATTTCCGAGTCTGGTATAAAACCATCTTTGGCAGCAGCCTAAGCATTATTCCGATTTGAGCTTCAAGACGAGACATCAGCAGAAAGACATAGTTGCAAATAACACCATCGAAACGTAACCAATAATATTTCGATTTTCGTGATACCATTACATACATAGAGATTCACAAGAGAGGCAGCTGGTGTTAACAGTTGGAACTTGTGTAGACTTTTGAAAACAAATATTACCGCCATTATGGATTTCTTCATGGGACCGCATTGTACAGGTAGAGTGCCTGTTTGGCAACGATCATCGCAGCAAATTCGCCATCATCCAAATCCTTGGATGTTTTGTGACAGACCGTCGATGCCATTTGACGTTTTGGCTAATTTAATGGCACAGCAGTCAGCATATGGTGATGGTGGACGCCCCATTCAGCACCAACAGTGCTGCCCAGGCGGTCACAGGCCCATGGCACAACGACTGTGGCGAACTAAAGTCGACATTCCTGTGGAAATAGCGCCGGAAAATGTCAAAGTGGTCGCCAATGGTAACTGTTTGAATATAAATGCTGTACATGTCAAAGAGGCAGATCATGGCTGCGACAAATACGAAGTGTCCCGAAGAGTGGAGATTCCAGGCGACGTTGATATAGAAACAGTAAAAACTGTACTGATAAAAAGGGGCCACCTCGTGGTACAGGGGAAATTCAAAGTGGCGAAGGAAGAAGATCAGAGCTGCGTTCAAGGAAAGCAGGGATCCAGTGCAAAAGAGTCAAAACAAGGACTGTTGGAATTCATTGGTGTGCCGATTGATCCCGAACATTTCAATGAGCAAATGCAGACACTGGTCGATGATGTGCAAGAAATTCTTTTTGGCAACGATGGGAAGGAAGAAAAAGAAGCAGAAAAAATGAGCAAACATGAGACACACGCTGCTACAGCTCAGGAGCCCCAGATCGATTCCAGTGACCGATTGATGTCGGAGGATACAGCTCCCAGTACGACAGGTCCATCATCATCTGAGCGAAGTACAGCAAGTGATGAGAATGAGGACAATGCTGAGTTTGTCATCATTGTTGATGACGAGAAACTCTCAAGTGAAGATGCGGGGCATCGTGAAGCAGACGGTCTCTACCCTGGACTAGACAGCGACAGAGAGCTGCAACATCGAGAGGACAAAGACCTAGAAGGCCAAGAAATGAAAGAATCCTCTGTCATTTCAGAGTCGGGCAATATAGCTCCCAATTCTACAGAAATCGTGAAGGATGAACTCGAGAGTTTGTTTAGTATCGATGTGTCTGGCTACAAACCCGACGAGGTATCCGTGCAAGTGTCCAACAACGTCGTGAAGGTCAAAGGTCACCACGAAGAGAATAACGATGGAGAAATAAATCAATTTCAATTCCAGCGATCATTCACTTTGCCTAAAGGAGTCGACCCTGAAAGCATAACATCCACTTTTGGAACCGAAAACAAGACTCTTACTATTGCTTCTCGACCAGCAGACAATCAATGAATGTATTGCTACGCCTCGTTTTTTCATTGTAAGCATCTTAAATGCGTATACATTTTATGACATAGATGTGCATTGAAACTGTTTAACCATATATTCAAGATATCAATGACAAGTTAAGTGGTGGACATGGACGCGTTTTATTCTGTAACAATTTGTATATTCATGGACGCATGTTGTAAATTTATCATAGTATCGTGGTGGGGTGTATTTCCTGAGGGACAATTTCAACTATGTTCGATGTAATTGTTTTCACGAATAAAATTTTTCGATCCACTTCATCCAGGCTTCTTGACCAAATGAACATTATAAGAAATCAGCATGCATCGGTAGGAACCCAATCATTACATTCTTCAGGGAATCTCGTAATATATATATTGTCAGACACATTTTTGTGTGTACATAATGCTCGTTTCATGTCACCAGGTGCGTTTAATCAAAACTATTGTGTGGTCACCTTTTTGAACTCCTATCTGTCACTCTTTGCAGAAACACGGCAGGTACTTCCTTGGTATAAGCGCTTTAAATTGAGGACATAGACAAATACGACCACGAGTCTGGCAGACTGAACCGAAAGTCACCAGTCAATGATCCATATTGTGATTTCATTCACGTTCGTGGTCTCCTGTTGTTGTGGTAGCATTGCCCTCTTCGTAATGATGATATTTACCTATATGTTAAAAACGCAGGCTGCTCATGCTTCGTTGCTAGATTGTCCCTACATTCCTAGAGTTGGTATATACCTTGATATTCCCCATTGGAGATAAGGGCCCTGCCAACGACAATCAGACAAATATTCATGTTTCTATTGGCAATCAGTTTGTTACTGTGCTTTGCCCAGTAATAATTCATTTATCTTTATACTACTTGTGTCATCATGTAATCAGTTACTTCTCAATGTCCTGCCTCATAACGCAAACTTAAAACTAACCGGTAGGCTTCACAGTTCGCGCCTGCGGTGAAAACCGAAGGGTGTTGTTTCTTACACTTTACATAAGTTTGGACTTCTTATGCCTTTTAAAGGAGTATCCCCGCCAAAGAGGTATTTATTTAGCATCTTCAATGTGTTAAGACCCGAACTACTTATATGTCAAATGTTATTCTTTTGTGTAAGACTTAATTTCTGTCGGGTTTCTAACCAGTAGTATGTCAACTGTATTATCGCCCATGGCTAAATTTATATGCTAAGTCATTGTTGTAATTTGAATATCTGATTTGTCTACTGTGTTTTTCCAGTTTTACGTACTTTTAGTGGCTACAAGTGTGGAGTCGGAGAATAAAGAATCCATTTAAAGTCAACGTGTCTTCGTCTCTACATAATTTAATGAGTGTCGCTACACAGTTTGTTATCTTGTTGCCCAGTTGGCATTATGTATATGTTGATGTTGACTGAGGAGATGATGATCTTGACCTTTGATAGTTTACCAATTTCCCCCTTCCTTCTATTTGGCTCTTGTGTTTATTGCCCATAGCTACAGCAGACAAGATTGCATTCACCTTTGACCCATGATGCTATGACCACGTGGGGTTAATGGGAGTGGTGCAATTCATTATACGTGTCATCGACTAATGAAATTATACATCATTTTGTTCCAGGAACTGCTCTATGTAAGCATCTAAATATCTCAACAAATGTTGCATTCAAACAAACAACCATGAACAAACGCGCAACGTGATATATGCTACCTGCAGATAGGCGACAATACAATGACTTGTAACTGCTACGCATTGTTGAATCCATTACGATGTCTGACAGAGGAAGGCTGCTCATCCAAGTGTTCTTACCAGGATAAAAACGCCATCAACTGATGAGTCGGTCAATAGTACAGGCAGCTGGTTACAGGGAGAACAATGCGACTATTGACTAACCTTGTTATGTTATGTTCAATGCGGACATGGTGTTATGAGTCGCTAAGATAACCATGTATATTTCTTCCTGATATTCTTATTTATAACAAAAGATATTTTTATTGTCAGATCTCACGGCTACCATTCTGCAATAGTCGTCTTGGTTTGATGCCAGTTACAACTGCTTGACACAGGGAGGCCGCATTGTTTGGCCAGGACATCTTGACACAGGGAGTCTTCCTTGTTTGGCCAGGACATAGCTGTGCGATGGGCGTGGTTGATCGTGAGGTCAATAGAACACTTTATTGGTCTGCACGCATGGACTCTTATAGTCAGAGGTGAATACTCCTAAGTCACCTTTGCCACAATATGAGCTTGATCAGTGGAAGGGAAACTTACTGATTTCCCGCTAGTCTGTGGATGTTATTTCATTCAGGCGAGATAATGTCAGCTCCTCATTATACCAACTAGAAGCATGATGAAGCCCACTTCCTGTTGACATTATGCATAGTCATATCACCAGGGAAACTGAACTGTGGTAGCCGCGAATATTATATTTATGAATCAGGTTAGAAAATAGACATTATGTGTATTATAACAGAATATAAATCACAGGTGATGTTGACAAGTAATGTTGGCTCCTGTCAAGGTTTATTCAAGTGAAGCATAGTTTATAGCCCTGGCTAGGTAGGAGACGTCAGTGGAGACCTCGCCGACATCAGCCACAGCATCTGATGTAACACATGATCATGTTACTCTTGGATCGCACACAACAAGAGTCAGAACTATAGGTATATACGTAACGTTATTGTTGCGTGTATGTCACTGTGCCCATCGTATGACATAAGCTATCGCTAAGTATTATGTTTTTAGGCATTGCGGTCGGAGCAGTTTTGTGTGCCGTTATCGCTGCATTTGTTGACGTCTTTCTCGTGAGGTGAGTGAAGAATCACATTGATGTATAAATTACTGGTCGACACAGGCAAAGGTACAACTGATATAGCTGGGGGAAATATGATGATTCGATTGGCAATACAACGAACGAAGATGCTGTACCCGATTGTTCCCAAACGGAAGATGTAATACTTGTGAATAATAGTTTGTATGGGTGTAACGGACTACAATACCTGGATGGAGAAAATACCAGGACACCCAGGAGACCCAGCGGATCGTTCCATGAGTAGTGTGAACACGTGCTCAGAGTAAGAAGTCGGTATCATCCACGACAATGTGATTTACGGTGTCAATGATAATCAAACTTTCTTGAACAGTTGGACCAAGGAAGTAATGCCTGATGTATTTATTTATTTCTCATGTTTATTCAACCATTTTCAATATGTCAGCCAATTATGTTAAAAAGCGCTGTAGTCGTTTTAAATGAGGACCATTCACGTGGCAAGTATTTGAGGCCGTATGAAAAAACAGAGAACATTATGATGCTAAAGATTTATCGTGAAGGCATATGCTTGCATCTGGAAAATGCACCTGCTAAGCAGCTTTAGTTGGCGTCCCCTTGCACCGTGCTTCTTTCAATGCGCCAACATAATTATTTAATTAAACCAATGACTTTTGTATATTGTGGCTTCAAAAATGAGTTTTATGTATTGCAAAATTAATATGTTTGCAAAAGCACCACCACATATATGGACGAGTTTGATATAATCCATGCAATTTAGATTCTCATCATTATCGCTGACCACTATTTGCTTCAACATAAAGATGCCATAGGCGACCAATTTATAAACTTGTTTCACAGCCATGAATCAATGCAATGTTAGTATGCAGCGTTTGTGAATTGATGCAATCCAAATGAGGCAGCGTGGATATTTCATCAAGGTAAATGCATGAACGGTGTCTCCGTATGCATTGCTTATCACAGTAAGTAGTGTTCTCCTGTGTTACACCGATTTGAACGTCTGCTTAGTCGCAATTGTAAACAGCGATAATAATAAACATGATTTATTCTCATGAACATTTTGATAACGTGTATTTGATTTTAATGGTTCATCACTCTTAAGCACGACTACAAGTGACACCTCACCATATCATGCTTCATTTGTAACTGGGTTTGAATGAATATTGATTTCATTCCTCATTCTTGGGTAGAGATTTTTTTCTGAGATCATCGACTGATCGGTAGATGATTATGGAAGCAGTTTTATCCTGCAATATTTCGTCTTTTTAATGTCACTGTCTGATAGTCAACATTATGGAACTAGAGTCCGCAAATATAGCACTCGTGTGTCCGCAAATATAGCACTCGTGTGTCCGCAAATATAGCACTCGTGTGTCCGCAAATATAGCACTCGTGTGTCATTGTGCCCACTTTACGTCAACCAATCAAGCGATCGCTGCATATATTCATGGGAATTGCTTTGTCTCGTTTAATTGTAGACCGTCAAGGTTGATCGCCATAACTTGGCGAATGCGAATTCGCCAAGTTAAAATATTTGAGTATAAGGGCAGCTACTGTGCAGGCAACATCACCTAAAGTGGCATCATGTCATCCCGAATCACGTGGTACAATCTACCCTCTATGCTATACACAAGGCCGCCCTGGTCATTATTTAAGCAATCGTACGTTTAATCAGGCCATTTACAGCATTTATTGCTAGAAACTAAAAATCGGCAAAACACATGACTGTGTTCCCCCACCAAGTAATTAAATGACTACACCATGAGCAGCTTGTTGAACACGCCATGCGCAAATACAGAAATTGGGGATCATGTCGCTTAAAATCTGTATCGCTTTTGCCTGATAAATGAAATAGACAAATATATTGTCCCCGTATGGTCTGGCGCTTTGACTCCATGTAGTGGGTTACTCAAATCATGATAGCTGCGCTTTCAGATATGTTTACTACTATGTGAATGAATGAATTTAGCATTTATGTGTTGCATATTGAAATACATTCCAATGCAGCTCGCATTAGTTTTGAAGGTGATGAGATCAAGTCTAAATAGCGTAGAATATCGGACCATCTAACACTGTTAGTCGTAGATAATGAATTACGGTATTGCTATTAAACAAAGAAAAATGTTAAATAGATTTGCAAAAACTCTGCATGTCCTTAGTTTCAATTACTACTAACCATACTTAATATCAATAGTAATGCAACATAAACACGCAATCACAGTCTATGGGAACATATATTCTTTTTCTATTGCTTTATTTACTAAACTTTGTCATGCATACCAAAATGACCGTCGTTAATTGACGAAAGAAGCAGCTAAACAGTGTATCTTGCCATGAACAGACCATCCATGAACAGACCATCCATGAACAGACCATCCATGAACGGGCCATCCATGAACAGACCATCCATGAACAGACCATCCATGAACAGACCATCCATGAACAGACCATCCATGTATTTCGTATTTGTTTAGAGCACAACAGATCTCGAGTAAGGCTTGCTGGCGGCATAACATGTTCGCTTGCCACAGTATTTCATTAGTAGGTAACTACGTCATCACTGGCGTCGCCGTTTACATGTTCCATCAGGCGACCACGTCATCACTGGCGTCGCCGTTTACATGTTCCATCAGGCGACCACGTCATCACTGGCGTCGCCGTTTACATGTTCCATCAGGCGACCACGTCATCACTGGCGTCGCCGTTTACATGTTCCATCAGGCGACCACGTCATCACTGGCGTCGCCGTTTACATGTTCCATCAGGCGACCACGTCATCACTGGCGTCGCCGTTTACATGTTCCATCAGGCGACCACGTCATCACTGGCGTCGCCGTTTACATGTTCCATGTGCGCTCTCATATTGAAAACTGTTATTATTCTTACAATGACAACACTTATGTACGGAGATTAATCAGAATGTGACGCGCGCATATATTTGCATGACAGAAGTCGTGCCGAAATTTCTTCTGTTTTTCCAGAGATGAAATGGCAGTATAAGGGCAGTATAAAGGCAGTATAATGGCAGTATAATTGCAGTATAAGGGCAGTATAATCCTGACAGCATCTTCTTTTGCGTCATATTACAGACATTTCTGAAATGGACTACCTGCATTTTTGTCATTGCCTGCAAAATCCATTTGCATTGAAATGGAAGCGTGTGCTCATTTTGTCTGATTGCTATTGAGCTCAAGGTAAGATAAGTAAGGTAAGTATAGGGATTAACAGCATATCAACACAATTGTGTGATATAGTGCTTGTTTTCTGAGGTCAAGAATACTAATTTAAGCTCAATATAGCTTTGATGTGTGGTCAGCTTACCTTCTGTGAAATGCCCCGGAGACGCTGCAATCTTTTTACACACTTCTATGCAAGACGGTAGGCATTACGGGAATTAGAGTAGCATTTTTTGCAGAGCACGCTTGTTAAGGTAGTTAAATAGCAATATGTCTTGGGTACCATATCACCATTTTCAATTTCCTGTTAGTGTCCTACTTCGTCTCCCTGTGGGCAATATCTGACTTTTTATCTATGTAGTGATATGACCATATTGCTGTTGCCGGAAATCGAATATGGTTGTTGTTTGACCAATGCAGTATGAGTTCTGACCCCTTGTTGAAGTATTGGCTTAGGGACATAGTCAGTAATCGACATATTAAAGACACGGGTTGCTAATTAAAGGCCCAGACTTTGATATTGATCAGTGATGTCTCCCATGGAAGTTAGTATTGCCATGAGCGGGTTGCTGCCGCAAGCGTCACCAAATATAGCAGTAATTGCCAAGTCAATAGCTAGTTATGTAGCATGCTGATATTGAAACTTATTGGCTCAGCAAATGTCAATACTGTATCTAAATTCAATATTAACTCACACATAATTACATTCCCTCCGCAAATGAGCTCAGATAATGGATATTTCCAAAGAGTTATTGTATTAATTGCATTAGGAAGGCGCTGACTGGGATTATTTTACACTTGTGCTAGACATCGCATCGCACTAACATTAGGGAAAACCAGTTTGTTTTGGTCCTGACGGGGATAGGGGCGAATTCAGAAGGGTCTCGAATCATTGGAAAATTAAGAAACATAGAAATTGCACAAGCACGTCAAAATAACTGAAATATAAACCACTCAATTGCAGATGAAAAGTAACATTATTAATCTAAATGTAATCTAAGAAGATTGCATCTTGCCTAGCGGCGTCTGGTAGGAGTATGTATAATCATGGATCAACTATTGCTCACAGTCTTGAGTGAATATCTGTATTTATCGATAGGTGTGTTGCCATATGAATTTGCGGATTTTATAAAACCCAATCGTATTAATAGTAGGACCTTCATCGATTCGCGTGGGCTGCCATTGGCAAAGAAGAATAACGAAGTGACGATGACAACCATGCTGCAATTTGACAAAGCCACACAAAGATGTGCACAATAGTTTGTAACATGGTGATAACGGTACTCGTGTCATAGTAGTTAACGTTTGGTAACAACTTAACGCTGTCTATGCAAACTGTATTCCAATTTCTGCTTTTATTCGTGGGAATTAAACGTCGTGTGACTTCCGATTTATCCAGACAATTACTTGTCATAGCTAGGAATTACCTGACTACACTGAACCGGTATACCGTACCGTGAATCATACCTTTGGTGGCCAACTTTATCACACCCAACACATGCAATTCAAATATAACGAAAGTGAAGGAATGCCGCATTGAACAAAAGACCGTTCATGTAGATTAACTGCAAAAGTGATCACAATTTTGCGCCCAGGTATTGCCTCATAAAGTAGAGGGCGAAATCAGTATTTTGGCGGATAGATTGATCGTTTCGCTCATAAACGACAGACATTAAAGGATGTAGGCAGCTATTACAGTCCATACTGAGGGTTCCTGTTGGGAAGATATCCGTGTTCAGCTTATGTACACCAGGTAATATCATGCGGCAGATTGACTGCACCTTGCCTAATTGCTTCAGACACTGGGCTTTTATTCATACGCTACATAGCAGCAAGACATATACATAAATTATATATTGCTGTACCCATTAGATGTTGGTGAAATATCATCCAGTCAAAGCTATCTAGCCACGTCTTGCAATTTGTTTCGCTCACTTTCGAATAGTAAATGCAACATTTTGTAAAACGTCAATTTCTATATAGATCATACTGTCCAAAATAGAAATTAAGACAACTTCTTCACGCATTAACTGATGCTGATGGCTATTACTTCGTGATGTCACAGCAACAACACAATATGTTTGGCATTGTGTCCAAAATGTCCAGTATCTAAAATCCAGCACCACACTGTTAAGATATCACTGCCTCTACAACGTTTACTTATTGTCATTCCATGGTTTAATATTATACAACAACTATAATTTATAACAACACAATATATAATTTTGAGACCCAAATATGTAGTTCGATAAAACCTGACGGATTGAACTCCACATCACCGTCAAATCTTCATTTAACCTTTCTCTATCTGCCAACCTTTTACATGACATGCTCCTACTGGTTAATGCGGATCAATCGAATCATTACTCCCTGACCACGGTCGATTTCAGCGGACTTGAGTGTGGTAAAGCACAACAGTCATGGCAAGTATATGAGGTAGTATGACAGGTCATAGTAATTATGGAGTCAAAGATTGACCATTAAGTCCTGTGCTTGTATCTGCAAATCCGCCTATGTTTGGGTCTTTACCCAGTATGGAACCAACCGAAGGACGACGTAAGAATCCCAAATACTTTAAAAACGCCGGGATGATTGGCTTGATAATGAATCCTAGTGTGTTTTGATAACAGTGGTGTTTTTTTTATCATAACGTCATATGAATCGGGGCATCGTTTCAAACGTGACCAAGATCAGAATGTGAGAACAAAACAATGACATGTTAAGAGATCTATTTATTCAAGACAGTGAGATCCAATTTTATTATTGTAAGGTAGACACCATATAACACACTAGTACTGGTGTGCCGTTGAAGCCATGCATACCGTTGATTCATGTGATTTGAAATGCGGTTATTATGACCAACTTTCCCTGAATGCTGACGCAATTGCGACCCACCATCACATTCCCCGAATAATGACATTTTGCAAAAAGCAGAAGGTGCCGTAGGACCTTATCACAGTGATGTTCTTTATTCAGGAAGGGAAACTGTAGCCATTAATCCTAATTGAGACCTTCGTCATCTGTGTAATCGTGGTTCTGTGATGTATCGAACCTGCATATTTCCAACAGACCTGCCTAACGTGGGTTCATATCCTAATGTGTACACACAGCTTTGCAAACGAGTTTTATTTGCTTTGTTCGTCTTGCTGTAAAATGAAGATGAAATTACTTACTTCATCTGCGTTAAATTCCGATCCACGTCCGATGTTTTACCAAGGTATGCACACCACCGCTACAGTTCAATGTTGGGGTGATTTGATGGGGTAACACTCTTGTGTTACGTGCAAAGTAGTTCGTAGGAACAATGCTTCTGGACGTTTTGCTTTGAACAACTGATATATGTCGTTGTGGTTCACATGGCAACTATGTTTCCTATTAATCAGCGTACGGTTTGGCAAGTCAGTCCAGTCGTTGCCTCTCCATTCCACCACGTGATTTGCTTCTGTATTTTAATTAAGACGACGCTTGCTCAAACTTGTACAGAACCTCCTTTATTACTTGCTGGTAGAGGTAACCGAGCCTCATTCGCTCAACTTTGAAAATAGATTAGAGACGATTAGTTAAACAATTTTTCTTAAGGTGATGCAATACTTGTTTTGATTCGCATTTGCGTACCCACCTGGGTCTGCGAACACGGTCAGTATACATAAAACAATAAGTCTGCTATCTCAACTAAGTCAACTCAAGATTTTTGACGAGTACGGTTAAAACAGCCAAATCATCTTGCCATCTCAGAACGCTTCTTTATGAATACGGCACTTGGTGTTTGCATTGCTGTGACCAATGGAACTACATGCTCAACCAGACCCACCTCCTCCAGAGGTCATTGTCGTCAGCATCACCCTCTGTAACTTCATCCAGGTGTGTACCCTCCAGCACATCAGCCAGACACATCATGCTAACAAGCAGAGAGACTCATACACATCCCGTTAACCAGCGATGAGATTTACATACATCCTGATAACCACCAATGAGACACAAATACATTCTATTTACCAGCAACGGGATACACATAAATCCTGTTAAGCCAGCACTGCAACACAAATATACCATGTTAACCACAAATGAGACAAACAAACAGTCTGTTAACCAGCCATGAGACACACATACACCCTATTAACTAGCTATGAGACACATATGCACCCTGTTAACCAGCAATGAGACACACATACACCCTGATAATCATCAATGCGATACACATACATCCTGTTAAACCAGCACTGAAACACACATACACCATGTTAACCACAAATGAGACATGTATACAGTCTGTTAACCAGCCATGAGACACACATACACCCTGTTAACCAGCCATGAGACACACATACACCCTGTTAACCAGCAATGAGACACACATACATCCTGTTCACCACAAATGAGACACGTATACAGTCTGTTAACCAGCCATGAGACACACATACATCCTGTTCACCACAAATGAGACACACCTACACCCTGTTAACCAGCAACGAGACACACACATCATGTTAATACTTTCAACAGAGTCTGTGTATCAGTGGTTACAGAGGCTGAACAATGCCACCAATGGTACATCTCAGACAGAGAAGCTGACACAAACTTCTACTCTCCAAGCTGCACCATCTCTCCAGGACCGCAAGGAGGACCAAAGCAGGGAAGACGCAACTACCAAGGTGAGTTCATATCACAGCTAAATAGCTACATTTATCATAAGATTAGACGGTGTTGATAGCTACACATTTTCATGATGGATTTGTTTTTTCCGAGGTAGTTGGATCAACTGTCAAGTAGCAATGACCTTGACCAAGTCATAAACAACTCCATCAGGAACTTCACTAGTCTCTTCCTGTGGAACTCGTAGACCAAATTGTGGACATCATTTACAGGTCGGTTCACTACTACACTGTTTGCATAATTTAATATCAACTAACTTCCGTTTGATAATTTTCCATGATATATATTTTTATCGCAGTGAAAACAGTGTAGTTGTTGTTAATGCAGGTTGAACTTTGACAACTTCTGCACAGCTCATTTGGACAGTCTGTCAGCTGAGAGGTCCATCATAGCCTCATCCTCCTCTTCTTCTGACTAGTGCCTTATGACTCAATGTGGCTCGTTAAGGCAGACCTTTTGTTCGGATAAAGACCAAGAAGTCGAATATCGATCATTAGTTATGTGTTTCTGCCTATGCCAAGTTAATTGCAGCAAGCAAAAAGGCTTTTTCATTTAATACATGTTGTTACTTGATTTATATGATATTGGTTGCCATGGTGGATATTGTACCGAGTATGAAATGGTGATTTTATTTAACTTGGATCTCTTCCATTAACAGTTGATTGTTGAGGTATTTCACATAATTGTGTAATACTGGTAGCATAAATGTTGTGTCATTTAATAAAGGTTGTATCAATAATAATTTGTACAATTTGGTCTTGCACATGGGGTCTGTTTCATTCTTTGCTACCGATGCACAGTTTATGGTTTGTGCAATAAACATGGGATATCACAATGTCAATGTGTGTTCGACCGTTGGTTATCACAAACTTTCATAGTTTTTTGTCCAGACCTAAGTCACGTTGAATTTTGCTGAGAAGATCATTGACATTTACTCAACAACCAACCCCTCCCCCTCACGGTGTATCTTGATGGCTGGGCACACTGCTGGGGGGGGGGGGGGGGGGGGTTGGCTTGTTATGTCTATATACAGGTACGGAAACATACCTAGATATAGTCGGATGGGCTTATAATTTCAGATCCGGAATATTTAATAAGTAAGGGAACGGTCGGAATGTCTTAAAGGCAGCTACGCACGGGTTGGGTAAAAGCCCAGCAGTTTATTTCCTGGTCGTATTCAGTGAGTCAAGGGTGTCGCCCATAGGTGACCGCCAGACCGTAGTCATCGTGACTTTAGGCGTATGATCACAGGCAACTGACTCCTTGCGTCATTGATGAGTGATAATGCAGCGCGTGTCGGTCATGCTATCATTGTCAAAAAGTGGTTTTGTATAATACGATTATCTCCACTCGTTATGTATTAAGACGCACAATGAGAATAAAAATACGTAGATTTCGTGCGCGGGTAAGAGTATCAGATTGTGTCAGAGAGATAATTGATATCGATGTTATTATCTACTGCCTCCTTACATTGACCTGCGAACGATATTAGCCGTGAAGTATGTCCAAGGATGACATAGCATGGTGTACCCTGTGTAGAAATAGTTCTTCAGGTGTGGTCGGTGAACTGCATTTATATGCTTCACCAATCTGGCTTTAATTACTCACGTCTTTAAGACATCTAAAGACAGAGGTTGGACGTTCTTAAAACATGAGTAGTATAGGTAATGGGGGTCCTAGCGCGGGGGCAGCAATGAGTCGCGGGGGACAGGGGGCCACTGAACTGGGCTCCATCTCCCACTTATCCAACCAGTCAGCAACCATATTTCCAACAGCCTAGTTTCGGTTTCGGTATGGTGTCCAGTTGGGAACTACTGCCGACCGGGAATCAACCTCCAGGGTTCTTATCCATAGAGGTCCTTAAGCGTAAACATTCCGGGGTCGGGACCACCTGTGTAAGTTCCATTTTTCACGCGGTCAAGGTCCTCTATAAACTGGGCAACCTTAGCGTTGTTCTGCTCGATAAAGTCGGGATCAGGACGAGCAGTTATCAACCTCATCGTAGAGAGCTTCCAACAGTAGGACGCCCCCGTCGGCCTCTCCGCGGCCCCAACCGGTCTTTCCAGCCTAGGACAGTGATGCTACTGTTCCACGTCCAGGCATTTATTAAACCTCCCGTTCGCACCATAGTCGCCGTCTTCGAGGCCCTCAATCGACGCCCACCCCCAAGCCACTGTCTCTTTATACTTCTTCCAATCCTTGTGATACACCTGGTTATATACCTCAGCCCTCCCCAGGTCCTCGTAGGCGCACAACCTGAAAACGCAGTCAATAAACACCCCAATGGTCGCCACCGGACTGTGGTGCAACCCCAACAGAACCTGAGGCTTATACATGTTCGGAATCACCCTCCCAGGACTCCGAGTGTAGGGGCACTTTATCTCGAGCAGCACAACCTCCTCAGGATGCCCCCAACAGACAGCATCCACCCCAGGCCGCCGGATCGGGAGCACACAAAAGCCATCCAGAGAGTAGGCCCTTGCGTCGCCCTGAATATAGATATTGTTTCCGTAGACCTTGGTGTCGTACACCTTCTCCAATACCGCAATTGCAACCTCCTCAAAAGTCGTACCCCAGAGGCAGGGCGCACTAAAGCAAACACCCTCGTCGCTAGTTTTTTTCAGTCAGCTTCTTGCTATAGCTGCTGAAGTAGTTTTGCCCTATGATAGCAGAGTAGTCACTTCCCTTAACGCAGCCTTCCTCGTGGTCTCCCACTGGTCCGTAGTTTGCTTGACTCCGGTATGATCGTTGCAGAAAGATTTAATCGCCGCCTCCATTGTACACAACAAACACCACTCTTCAAATGGTCAGTCAGTCAGCTGCAATTACCGCAGTACCGGCACGATCACCTCCTGCAACTAAGGTGGTCGACCTAGGCGGTGAGGGGGATGGAGATGCCCTAGCCAACGTCTTAGCCTTAATGTCGCTTTTCATTTGAGTATATTTTTCGATCTCGGCCGAAACGAGCTTAAACTCATTGTCTGAGATAAAGCTGTCTTCAAGCGCCGCCAAAATAATATCTGTTACCGTGTTTAGTTTGCTCTGTGCCAGAATTTGAATCTGGTCGTGCTTCTTTACCTTTGCCGACAGCCGCGATCGCAACCAGCCCACAAGCGGCCCCTGTAGCACCCAAGACTGTAGCAATAGGGGCAGCAACCACCGTAGACATCAGACCCACACCACTTGCGCCAAGACACATACCCACAGCAACTAAAGCAGTGTCTACAGCGTCCACTGAGTTTACTGCACACCTATATTTTTTATACATAGCACCATATTTTTCAATTTCTTTCTCAAGGTATTACTTCTTGAGAACGATCTCATTCAGCCGATAGGAGTGGCCTGGATTCTCATTAGGTGGCGCAGTTGGTTGTTGTTTCATACTACCCCTATAGTCAACCTCAATAAGCAGTGATAATACAGTAGCAATCGCAGCTATTGAAACGGGTGTATAAAAGTTAATACTATCACCTTGTACCAACTCGATAGTTTCGGGCAAGACTAATATGACAGACCGAGCGTCATCAGGCTTAGTTAGTCTATGATTATTGGCTGTCCCATTTATCATAATATACGTTATAAGACTCGGACCAGTGCTAGCATTCGACAGGCCCGCATGAATGATCCTACCATTGAATAACATGGGATATCCACTAGCTAGGTCTTGAGACTCGCTGGCATCGGGACCACCAGCACCAAACGACCATCTTTATCCTCTGCGAACATTGCCACTTACTTCAGCCCAAACCGTAATGAGCGGTTTTGTTCTTTCAGCTACGTGTTGTCTCAGGTCACTGTTCTGCTGTCTATGTTTAGTATCAACATATTTTCTATCAGCAGCATCTTTTGGCGAAATCGGGTCTCCCAGCTCAATGATTTAATTATCTCCCATTTCAAGGTCTCCAGTCATAGTACTGCCGCCTTTATCTATTTTTTTGTGAGTCTACATAGGTCTTTGTTGCATATTCGGAGAGGTCTGCGCCCAGATCCGTTTTCTGTTGAGTTCCATAAATACTCGCTTTTATTGACATCTTGTAAATTGAAGAACAACACCAATAGGAAAGTCGTGATTGTTTAATATACGTCTCTTATTATCCCTTATCTGAACCTTCAACTCATTCACAGCTCCGACAGTAACACGTTTTGACACAGGATTAGCGATGTTCGTGGTTATAATATCACCGAAAGAGCTGTCCCCACGGCCCACAACTTCAAGAAGCGTAGTGGGCGCACCATCAAGCATGTTGTGCGTGGTACTGATTTGATCGAGGTGGACATAAAGTGGTTTAAAGACGCTAAAGTGGACAGGTCAGGGGGCATCGTAACGACCTGAAGGAATCCATCCCTCAACCAGAGTAGGCTTATCAAGACCCAACATTTTTAACACACCGTCGCCATATTGTATAGCCCAATCATCAGGAACTGAGAGGGCGATAGTCCCATCATGAACATTATTCTCCAAAGTAAGCCCTAGAGCTGTAAACACATCCTGCAGAAGTTTGAAGTTCCAGAGACCAGGGGGCAAAATGACACCTTCTTCTTTTCCTGTAGAAATTTGCCTCGTTCTAATGGACACATATGATTCAGTGCTATACCAACCCACAGTATACGTGATTGACCTAAGACCTACGTATAGATCACCTGCACTATTGTCAATAGCATTTTGTAGGGACACAGCCTCACCGCTTTGAACATTTGACAGAGTGTGATACATAGCACTATGAATAAAGAAGCCTTTACATTCAATATGAATAAAACGTACAAACCCGGCCCGGTATACCCATCACATATTGCCACTGAAGATCTGACACATCTCATCATCCAGGTTAAGGCACGTAATATTACAGATGGGTTTGGTGTGGAGTTCTCCAACCTGTTTGATAAATACTTGGTGCCAAACATAAGCGACGACACCCTTGTAGTTGGCTGGAGAACCAACCACATGCAATACTGGCAGAACCAGGTAAACTTTGTTTTATGGTGCGCAACAAGCGGCTGCGGAGTTTCTGCCCTAGACCACCTCAAATCTGACTCCCCAGCACTAAGTAACCTCTACAGGTTCCACGTCTACTACACCATCCAGAGACTTTTAGACATAATGAGAATAACACTGCCAGATGACGCCACATGGTCGGCTACCAACAATACCTTCGACAAGAGAATCTACCACCAGCTCTGCCACGAGTTTGGGGTTGACGAAAACAGCGACTGTAGGATACAGGGCGGCAACCAGGGCCTAGGACAGATCTACTTCACCGACCCCGAAACTCACGAGGTACGGGTCATCACTCATTACGGAAACTGCAACCTCTACGAATCCGTCAGGCAAACATTTGAGAAATCAACCAACGGGTTTGTTTTCCAGGACCGCAAGCTGCACATTGATTTCATAAAGCAAAATCAATAGGGGGCAAACATCGCCTGGAGCACCTTCATCCTGGAAAAATCGGAGGGGTTCACATCCCCAGTTATCTCACGGATCAACGACAGCATTAGGACCTATGTCTGGGCCATTCTTGGTGCTCAGGCACAGACCCACTCAGAGATACTAGGTGTTGGCACGTTCTTTGATGCTCAGAAACAATTTCAGGCTAACGTTGAGGATGCCATCAACTCCCCAGTGGACATCCCCTCATCCACCCGCAGGTATCAGAACGTCCTCCAGAATGCTTCCTCAAAGGTTGTTTATGTGTTTGGAAATGGGCCTTTACATGGCTCCGTCGGATATGAGCCTCGCCATTGGAAACGTTGTTGGGTACAACAATCTGATTACCATTGCAACTGAGGAACAGCAAATCGGCAGCAATACTGATGTCAACGTGGTTGCCGTACCTCTAGACAGAGGAAGCTTTGACCCTCAGCCCACCGCGCCCGCTAGAGAAGACCCTCCACCCACCGCCGAAGACCCTCCACCCGCTGCTCTGCCATCTACGCACGATAATCCATTCCTTTTACCAGGATGAGAAAACCGCTCTTATTGTAGGCGGAATCGTTACAGGCTTAGCTGTGCTTTGGTTTGCTACGTAGTAGGTCTCGGAGTATCAGTAGGATAGCTACCCCCACCGCCACAGCTGCGGCCCATACATGTTCTGCCATCCAACCAGCCACCTTTGCAGCTGACTTAAGCAGCCATGATACGATGGATCCAATGATTCCTGGAAGGGCAGCTGCCACCTTACCGGCCAGGCCCTTCAGCACGTTTGCCAAGGAGTTCAGCTGTTTTCTAATCCATTCCTTTAAGCCGGGATTATCAGCTGGCGTCGGCATTGGTGCCGGGGTTGGACTAGTGCTCCCTCCGCCCGTCAAAGCAACTACCAGGGTCAAGATTGCCAATCCAATCGCAGTGAGGATGGAGGCGTTTGTTATACCCTGCTCCCGGAACAGGGTGCGTACACGCTCAGCTAGCGTTGTGTCCTCGTTAAGAAGTCTGTTAATCGTTTCCCTGATGCGGTTGATTTGGGTCCCCAGCATTTTTCGGTTTACAGAGGCAGTCTCAATACGGGCACTCCGAAGATCCTGCAGTTCAGCAAGCTCATTTGCTTGCAATTTCCATGCTGGATCTCCTTCCCTCCCTGCCTCCTCCAGGCTTGCCATTTTAGCTTCCCGTCGGGCTATATCCCTTTCTATCTCTGTTATCTTAGCTAGGTTGTTCACCAGCTCACCCCTCTGGGTCTAAATAGCCTTATCTGTGTGCCCGCGTCTTTTATAGCGCTATGAAGGTCCTCTATGAAGCTTGTTTCTTCCACGCCACCCCCCGTCCCTGTCATGGCTTCAGGGCAGCTGCTTGGTCAATGCCTTGGGGGGCTTTTGCTTCCTTTTGTGACAGCGCTTTTCGGGACCACTCAGTGAACCCCAAACCATCACGGACGGCCTTAGGCTCCCCACCTTTACTAGCTACTGTTTGAAGTGAAAGCGGGGCTTTGGTACGAAAATTTATAAAAATTAAGTCAGTGTAGTCCTTCAAACGTAACTCTCCCCTTACAAGTTCAAACTTTGTATAATCGCGGCCGAGGGCGGGTATGTGGCCTTTTTCAGCCAATGCATCGTAATAATCATTGACAGCGCCTATAAGGAGTCGGCCGTCCTGTGGTAGTGACTGATCCATCCCAATGTCCCCTTCTGTAACAGGTGGGAGAGTGGCTGGGGCGGGAGTCTCATCCTGATAATCAGTGAGCCAATCCTCATACTCTCTTCCAGGGTCATAATCCTCCTCCACTGCGTCGTTAAATGTTTGGTTATCAAACTCCATGCTTGTGTGTTAAAGATATACTTGTAGATAAGAATTCAACATGTCGAGTACTTACGGACGCAAACTAAACCCACACCACCGGATACGCGAACCCCTCGGGGTAAAGGGTGTGCGAAAGTCTGTAGTTATTATAAACAATCCAAGCACTATTGACCAGAACCAACAACTGCTGGTTCACTTCCCCAATCTAGGCGCAGAAGATGTCCTTGTTCCTGGGACAGCACGGCTGGCCTTTACAATCACGCTGACCTCGACTGATGTTAACCGCAGCGTTGTGCAAAACCTGGGTCGCGCCGTGGTTAAGAAAATGACAATCAAGATTTCTGGCAATGAGATCATGTCTATTGATGACAGCGATGTGTACCACTGTTACCACGACTTGTGGCGGACTGCACAGGAGAGACAGGGCCTCCAGTACCAGGACATTGGTGACAGAAACACAACTAAGATACGACTGGGGTTGAGACCGAGGAAGAGGACAAGGCCGTAGCCAATGTGTATAGTAACAGGTTCTACGTTCCGCTTGACTCGAGAGTCACGTGCCATTCTACCAGAGAGCGCTTAATGACAGACTAGAATACGAGCTCACGTTCAACAACAACCGTGTGATTCACGCAACAGGCGACACCGACGCCAGCTACAAAATTGATGGCATCTCGCTGGAGTATGACATGGTTACCCAACCATAGTTGGCCCGTATGATACGCACCCAGTACACAGGTCGGCTCTCGATTCTGTATGACCGTGTACTTCGTCACAGAGAGCTTGTATACAATAAAAAAGATACACTGTGGAATATCAATCTGAACGTGCCGGCTCGCAGCATGAAGAACATCCTAGTGGTCTTTGAAGACTCTCAGGGCGCCTCATTCGCCAGGAAATCAGAGTCGTTCTGCAACCCAAAGGTTACGAAGGTCGAGGTGACCATTGAGGGCATCCCCAATCAGCTCTATGCCCACGGCATGCGTGGCTACCAGCAGTGGGACGAGGTGAAGAAGGCCTTTGCAGCAACGAGTAAACGAGACTCCAGTGACACCATTCAGATCACAAAAAAGACAGAGGTGGCCGCCGCATTGAACGTCTATATGTATATTGTTATGGATGCACAGCTTAACATTAAAGATGGCAGGTTTGTCAGCGCAGTCTACTAACAAGGGCTTGATGACTGAGTTTACATTTCCAAATGGTCCCTGTTCGGCAATTGTTTGTGGGCAGACAGGATGTGGGAAAACCGCATTCATCCTCGACCTACTTGAAGGGCCCTTCTTCGGCGCCTTTGAGCATATTGTAATTCTCTGCCCTACCATACGTTTCAACGAGGCCTATCAGACGCGGTCATGGGTGTGGCATGATTCAGAGGTGTATGTGGTTGACCCCGGGGAGCGGCTCCATGACCACTTGAGGGCTTTCTACCACTGCTTTAAGGGCGAGCCTTCCCTCTACATTATTGATGACTGTTCGGCAACAAAGGCCCAAACCAAGAAGAAAGACATGTTATCTGAACTGGCCTTTAGCGGCCGCCATGCGCATCAAAGTGTGTGGGTCCTCACCCAGAAATTCAACTCTGTGCTGTAGGATCTACGTGAACAGACCTGTTGGATGGCACTTTTCCACACCAAGAATAGGGACTCGTTTGAAGACGCCCTACGAGAGAATGATGTAATTCCAACGACGGAGGAGCGTACCACAGTACGCCATCTACTAGCAAAGACCAAGCACGCAAATCTGCTGCTGAAGACTGATCAACCCACTGGATATGCCGTCGATTGAGTTGATATTAGCCTTAATAGCAGCCGCTGCCTCAGTAACCAATTTAGGTTTCTTCGTCTGGGGAGCGGTGCAATATATTAGACTTTGAAGGTGTATACGTATATTCATGAATCGTGATATCATTATTGATCAACTCCTTGAACAGGACGCGGCTAGCCCGCCGACCACAAAGTCCGAGCACAACCGTGTTGCACCCCTGGTGAAGATTTATCTTCTAAGAGAGATAGGCTTGCTGCTGTCATAGCTGGGGGTCAGGCCCGTCAGTACCTCGGCGATCAGCACCTGTCGACTGCAAAGATTGAATCAATGTCCGATGAAGAGATTACAAAGCTCTATGCGAAATATGAGGCTCGGCATGACGCGGACTCTGGGGCAGTCAGTTCTCCAACTGTTTTCTAGCGTTGCTTGTATGTTTCTGCCAATCCCCCCGGAACATCAGCCAAATCTATTTACAGACCTCGAGACTGACCTGTTTGTCGGGCACGCGCTAAGAACTGCCACATGTGAACTTTATCATCGCTATGGTATGATGTTGGCTCCGCTTACCGCAGCCCTAACAACCGCCAAGTACTGCCAATTTGGAGCAAGCACCCCCGCCATCCGGGAGGCAGACCGCACCCCTCCTGCAGAGGACCTGTCTGGGTGCTGTCAATTGGAGGAATAAAATTAGTTAGGTAACATGGAGAACGCAAATCAAGAGATAGCGGCGGTGACTAGTGATCAGCCTGTGCCTCAACCTGCACCAAAGGAGAGACCTACAAAAGATGCTAAAAAGGTTGAGGCAGGCCGAAAGGGCGCTGCGGCTCGAAAAGCCAATCAAAATAGACTTCTGAGAGAGCTGCGGGAGGCTAAGTCGGCGCTACAGTCTTAAAAGCCCCCTCCTCCTCCCGCCCCCCATTTGACCGGGGTCCGCCGCAGGGCAGATGGGTTTGACTCAGTCTTGGCCAACGTGGGCGACGTGGTGTATTGCAATAGGCAGAGAGTTGTAGCCTCACCCCCTAAACAGGTTTTGCCCAGGGGAGAGCCAGCGAAGTCAGCACCTCTGGACGCTCATTTAAAGAATCCGTTTTACATGGAATAAGATGACAACACCAATTACTGATGGAAAAATGCTCGTCAACGCGCTGTACCACGGTGCAGTTGTTTCCAGTACATCAACAGGTTATGCCAAGCTTGCTAAGATGCTTCTGGGTGGCGGGACTCCACGTCTTGATTTCACCCCACGCGACCTGGCTATGGCTGTTGCCGATGTTTCACTAGCTATGGCCACAAAGGATATGCTAATAAAACAGGGAATCTTACCAGTTGATATACTGAAGTAATGGCCAAAATCGCGTTACTTGTTGGAGGTGCTCTTGTTAACGCCCTTGCATTCTCTTGGAGCAACTTTTTACGAAGCAGCCAAGTGAACGCGGAACGTAAGCGCCATGATATGGCAATCGAGCAGCTTCAGTCTGCTCAGGCAGTATGGGCCAAGGAGCGAACTGAGCGTTTTAACTTCATCAATGAGCAACTCCGCCGCCAGGGACATGCCGAGCATACTTTTCGGGATATGAACGAGGCTATGCGTGAGTACTACATCTTGACGGCTAAATCCGTTGACAAGCTGAACATTCAGGCTTCTACGGGCCCTCAGATGGTAAAAAAGGGCATGAGGTGGCGTTCATTATACTGGATATGGCTGTGACTGGGCTGGTAGCATACAGGCTTGCTAAGTAGGTCATTTGGAGACACGGACGTTTACTTTGTATGGATCGTCACATGCAAAAGATCTACTATAGTCCTAAGGGCTACTGGAAAGGCATAACAGCTATCAAGAAGCTTGCTAAATCTACTTGCCGGTGCCAAAACACATTCCCAGGCCAAAGTTTGATGTCCCTGTCCCTAATGACGTGCACCAAGCCGATCTTTTATTTCTTAGTATGCCCTAACTATGGTGGAAGTGGCCTCACGCTACAAGGTGGCCGAGCCATTGGCTACAGAGGAGGCTAAAGAGGTCGCAGGTGCACTCGAAAGGATATACAAGCGAGGACCACTGGGGTGGCCTAAACTACTTCAGGTCGACCCCGGATGGGAGTTTATGGGAGCAGTGAATCAGCTGCTAGCAAAACATGGAGTATCAGTCAGGCGTGGCCGTGTGAATATCAATTGAGACCAGGGTATAGTGGAACGCTTTAACCGAACACTTGCTGAACGACTCTTTGGACACCAGTACGCCGTAGAGTTAAAGGATACTGGAAAAGATCTAAGCCCTCTGCAGTCGTACCAGGGCGCCCGCTGGGGGTCAAAGAGCAAAAGCTTCCTTCTGATGTTGGCGTTCGCTACCTCTACCAGCCTGGTGAGGCAGAGTAAGACCACCGGCGGTGGGCCACTGACCCTGTGTGGTCACTCATTGTTACCGGATTGGAAGCTCTGTCACTAAATCTGGTGTGCCTGTACTATACTATTTGTTGGATGGACCGCCCCTTGGCTTTGTAAAGGAGCTGCTTGTGGTGCCGCCCGATACCCAGCTGCCACCAGACGGTATTGCCAATTAGATAAAAGAAAGGTCGGTAATAATGGCAGCAACTGGAAAGTGTCCCTGGATTCTACTCGGGAAGAGAGACCCCTGTGATAGGCCATGTAAGTTTGACTTTTGTGCAATGCACAGGTTTAAGATTAAGCAGGGGATCGTAAATCGGCTTTGTGCAGAGTGCCAGAAGGGCATAAAAAATAACCTAAAATTATGTATGGGTCGTGGATATGAAAGGGTTAACCACAAGTGCCTTCGTGAGAAGAGGAGGCTTGAGGGCGGTGAACCTAGTCGCAGGAAGGCCCGGGTGGCGACTCATGTTGAGACTGAGGAAGGCGTGCTAGATAAACCTTCTCGAGCTAGGAAGACCAAGCCCCCACGTCCGCAGGCTGCCCCGGTCACAGATGGTGGTGCCACCCCCACACCCCCTCAGGCTAGGAAGACCACTCCTTTACGTTCTCGGCTCAGGAAGGCCACCCCCAGTCTCACTATAGCCGGCATATGTGAGAAGGTGGATGACCTCCTGATCACGGAGGGCGAGGGAGAGGTGTCCAGCAGTGTTGTGGGAGAGGTGTCCAGCAGTGATGCGGGAATCAGTGGTAGGTCGAAGGTGAAAGGTGTGGATACTCCCACGGTTGAATATGATACACCCTGTCTACCGGAGGTCTACGCCGGGTGGTAGGCCTGGGTAGGCCCGTAGGCCAGGGTGTGTACACCATCCGGAGCTATCCACCGCTTTGTATCAAAGGGGAGAGGGACACCTTGTTGAAGTGCAGCCCATATATCTTGTGGCTGTCACTTCGGAGCATGTTCATCCCATGGGGGAACCGCTTCTGGTCGAACAGCGATTCAAGGTATTGAGCATGGCGCAGGTGTTTCTTGACCACAACCTTTTTTACGCAACTTGCTTTTTTTGATTTCCTCCCGGGTCGACATCAGGATGATGGGTACACCGCCGCACTCGTCCTTCATCTTTCCTAGAACCTTCTTGTTCTCGTTGCTGTGGAGCAGGTGGGCTGGGTTGTAGTTGCTGGTGTCGAATAGGTCACTGTCTTTTTTCATGTCGGCGTAGATGTCTGGTGTGCGGATCTCCAGGAGGAGGGAGTCGGTGTAGAGTAGGTTGAGATCGCGGCCTTACAGGGGCTTCATGGAGTTGTAGTAGAAGTCGTACATGAGGTGCTTGGACAGGTCGAGGATACACATCCCCACGTAGACTGGGCGGTTGAGGACCAGGTGGGCCTTGTGGATGTGGATGGCGGCCAGGTCGTCGTCGAATATCTTCTGCCAGGTGAAGGAGGGGCTGGCGATGAGCTTTCTTATTTTGTTGCCGTCTGCGGCTCGGACCAGCTTCACGTCAACCCCCTTGCGGAGGTTCTCCATGGTCTTGCCGAAGACGGAGTTGTTCAGTAGTTTGTTGAGATCCTTCTCGAAGTCGCTGAATGCGGCCTTGCGAAGATCTGTGTTCTTGCAAATGTAGGGCTCCATCCAGGGGCTCTGGGTGAATGATAGGGTGCGGTGTATCTTGGTCAGCCTCATCCCCAGGGCCAGATACAGTTTGAGGTTCCTGTAGTGGAGTACGTACTTCTCCTTATTCCTCAGGTTCGGGACCAGCTTCTCGACCCCATTGCCGCCGTATTCGTCAGGGAGGTTTTTCTGGTAGTCCGAGAGCCAGGGGGTAGTCGTTGTGGTCGTCGTGAAGCTCAGCTGGATACTCCATGTCGACCTCAAGGATGTACCCGGTCTCGGCGTCATTTGAGTGGGTGCGGACTATTCTGGCGAGCGACTCTGGCCGGTCCACCCACTCAATGTTTGAAGTCGGTAAGGCCTGGCTCATTGCCCATCCATAGAGGTTGTTAACGTCGAGGTACTGGATATAGCTTGTGGGTTTCTCCTCATCAAAGTCTCCTACGTATGGGTTGTTCGCCTTGGCGTGGCGCCGCGAGACCATACTTATTCCTCCACGCAGACCCTTCTCGATGAAGAGGTGTTTGTCGTAGTCGGTGAGGAGTTCGAGCTTTACCCCTGTGCTCTTGAGTAGAGCGTCCCATGAGAGACCTGGGCTGGTATAGTAGTGGGCTGGGTCCAGGCCGTACTGCTTTAGGCTGAACTTCTGGAATGTTTCAAACACATCGGCTAGGAGGAGGACGTCTGTCTGGAGGTAGAGGTCGTGGTAGTCGCCCATGTTCTTACAGTCGAACGTGCTCCAGACCTTTTGCGCGTGGGCGTAGTCTGTGGCGGATATGCCCTGCTGCAAGAGCTTGCTGTAGAAGTCTTGGATGGGTGGGAGGGGAGAATCAAACTTATCCCAGCTGTCCATGTACTCGTAGGGAAAGACTCCCTTGCTTAGCAGTAACCCTCGCACGGCTGTCTGGCCTATGCCTGCACACTCGGGCTTGTGGGCCAGGAGCAGCTTCTGGGTGGTGTACCCGTGAAGCAGCGCTCACAGAAGAACTTGCGGTGCTGATGCTTTGTCTGGTCGTAGAGGAGGTGGTTCAGGTTTTTGATCCAGCTGTAGTGGCACAGGCCGTCCTTCTCGATGAGCATGAGGTTTATGCAGTTGCCGGGGAGTTTGCTGATTCGGTGGACCATGACAGCTTTCCTGTCCCAGCCAAATACGTTCAGGCCTCTGTCCAAGCGGTTTCAATTTTTCCGACGTGGGCGACCGGGGTTGGGTAGGACACGCCTGAGCCCTCTAGCTTATCCTTGAGCCACTGGATGCTGTACTTTGATGCTCGATGTGGGTTCTGGGCAACTGGGTGGATGGCCGCGTTGATGGACCATAGCATGCAATGGTCATCCCGGTTCTTTACGTTTATGATGGCCCCCTTGTTTCCTACTCATGGTGGTAGCGCGAGGTAGGAGCCGCCTTTCAGTGGTTGATACTTTGCGATGTCGATCCAGATGGTTTCGTAAGACTACCGCCTGGCCCTGATTTTGTGCTCCATGACATCTTCTTTGCCATTGTAGGACTGGCCCTGTGTGCTCCATGACACCATCTTTGTCGGTCTTGTAGGTACTTACTTTGACTGCGAGCAGGGTTTTGTGGCCACCTAGCAGGTTCAGCTCCTCTGCCAGGAATTTACGAACCTGGGGTTGCATGCCTTTCTGGAAGGTCAGGAGGTCCGGGGCGTAGGGGTGAGTCTTGGGAACGTTCATGACCCAGCCACGCAATTGGTTCCTGATTGTCGCTTGGTTCTCCTGAATTTGAGGCGGGGAGTGGGGACTGGTCTGAGGCTTGTTCGGGGAGCTGGGACCGGCCTTACGCGGGGGAGTGGTTTCCTGGAGGCAGGCCTGCGGTGTGGGGCCGGTGCTTTCTTTTCAAGTGCTGCAAGGGCGACCTTCGTCCGTGAATAGGGTGGTAAGGCCTGGCCGTGGATTTCAGCATAGTCAGTTTGAGCCTGTTTCACACGTGTATGGTGGGGCGTCATTACTCTACTGTTTTATTAGTTTAAAAGGGGGTACAAATGATAAAACAAATCAAGTCACGACAAAACCCCCACCTGCGACTCAAGCGGCCCCCTGCCCCTGCCCCCTGCAACTCGCCGCCCCCTGCCCCCTGCGACTCGTTGCTGCCCTAGTCTGTTTGGAAATATGGTTCCAGCTCCAGCTCTTGAGACCTTAGGGGTGGGGTCTCCATTTGAGCAAGTGAGCTGGACCCGCCATTACCTATACTACTACATGTAACCGCTCCGTCAGAGGTGCGTTGTATCGTTGGAGGTGCGCGAGCGAATGGGAACCATGGCAAAGTGGTAACTGGTGGTCCTCGTCTAACGAACCTCGATTCGGACGTGGGGAATGGGTTGTTCTGACTGCTGAACATCTCTGGGAGTCTGCCAACTGCACGCTGCATAATAACTTTACATGTGGTAATCATATGTTTTCTTATCAAGTGTGTTGCATTGTTTAATTATCTATACATAGTCTGCTATGATGTCAGTTTGAGCGTGTCTAGAGATCGAGTCCGAGGAAACCACTCCCGGAAAAGCTGATATTACTGCTGTAATGGACGTATCAACAATAATGAGTACTCTATCATTAGACAGCCATACATCCGCCCAGGCGATCTCATCTACAAGCAGAACTATAGGTACACTAGTTTTGTAACACATGAACATCCGTGTACTAAGGTTTAGTTATGCACACAAAACAATGGACTAAAAGTGTTTGTTTCGCAGGTATTGGTTTGGGTGTCGCTGTTGTCGTAGTCTTGGCAATTGCAGTAGTTGTAACCATCCTCATTTGTCTCAAAAGGTAAGTTAACTCTTTGTCAAAGTCTGTCGTTAACCACGTTGAATTGTGATGTTAATAAGCACAACAAACGTAAACAAAACTGATTTTCAGGAGGAGGAGCAATCCCCCTACAAATAACCCGAATCACCAAACCAATGCAATATACTTTATTGAAGAAGATGACGTCATAATTGGGGATGGAATAAAAAGCGAACGGCAAAGGGAAGGGAAGGTCACCAAAGACAATAGCGTTTATGTAAGCAGTGATGCTAGTGACGTCACGGAGGTGATAAGGGACAGCCATGATGACCACCTTTATGAAGTCGTTCAATACGTAGATGGTGAATAGGGCTGTATGGTGGTGGAAAACGAGCTGTATGCCGCCAAGGACCTGGGGTATGGTGGTGGAAGACGAGCTGTATGCCGCTAAGAACCTGGCCGATCCAGGTCTTAAGACCACGTGCTATACAGCTAACCAGAATGATGTCACCAACTTTGTGGATACTTCTGTTCACTATCAGGAGCGACCGTGACCCAGGGAATTGTTATGGAAGTTGCACGAAGAAAAGGAAGACAATAACAATGATTTGATGTATGCAGATGATCAATGCAGGAGGCTCAACGGATATATAATGACTAATTCTTACAGGTTATCTTAAACATTTAACAAACAATCAGATATGGTTTACATTCATATTAATCATGTTGGTCTCCGAACTGTATGTTTAATGTTGAAATGAACCTCACAGGTAGTATATTTGATATTAGGTTCATTTGAATGCCTTCTGGCGGTGATTAATGAAAGTTACTATGGCCTCATCATGCAGCCGGATGTAGCGATTCAACAGATAATAACCATCATTAATTCCCTATCGTTCATTTGTTACCCTTTGCCAAATCAGGACAAACAGATGTAATACCACTGGTATTGCAAATAAATTAGCTCTGCATATCTGAAAGGTTTTCGTTTGCCTCAACAGATCCGTTGATATGGACCATCGTTAACTTAGTAACGCTGACATTTTTGGAAAAACCTCAACGCTCACTGACTGTGACATCAGAGTTCAGAATTTGCTGGTTGACATATTATGAAATGCGTATTTAAACTGTAAGAAAAATCTGGTTTAAACGCCGTTTAATCTCGAAACAACTGACATAACTATACACGGAAAAGTATGTAATCAAACTTCACAAACAATTCCTTTTTACGCATTTGTTCTTTGTTGTCTATTTTGTGGTCCGGTGATTTAAAACCCTAATGCATGCTGCGTGGTTTCCCGCCTTTTTGTCGGGGATGCCACTCACCATGATACGGACATTTAACATGTAGGTCCTTAAATGACTTAGGCGATACAAACAGACGAATAATATAACATTATACATCAAACAGTACAATGAGCAAAATAAAGAAATAAATGTGAATAAACAAATAACCATCGAGGAGAGAGCAGACAAAGTTTCGTAGAATACAATGTGCTCCTCTCATGTCACTAGGTATATTTAATCAAAGCATTTTTTGTGGCTATCTTTTAAAGCCACATGTGTCACTCTTAGCAGGAATACCTCTCGTATACACTTAGGTTATTTATTGACTCATTAATATAAAAAGTGAAATAAAAGCAGAGCGTAGGCCTGGTTGAATCCCACCGAGTAGCTCAGGGATGCCAATCAATCAAAGCCAACTTTAAATAATAAAAGAATTTTATCGTTTGTGCTGTTGACACTTTTTCAAATGTCCCTATGAGCGTCTGAGCGTTTTAAATTGCAGATATAGCGGAGGACATAATTTGTTGTTGAGACTTTAAAGACTGACATTTCCTCACCAGGAAAGTCCTGCCTGGTAATTTCTGCTTACACGTGAGTGTTTACATTGAAGACGCAATAGCAGACATAAGAAAAAGCGACCAAGCATAATCCATGCTGGTATGGATGTACCATCTACTCCACTAACAGTAAAGATTACTAGGACTGCAAAATGCTCAAATGACATGGTCGAAACTGTCCACTAAAAGGCACCATGCGCCTAGAGTCGGTCGCGATTCCAGTATATTGTTGTTGCCGTATGTACTCACCAGCTCTCGCTTGTTGAATCGATTTGTTACAACCGATAGGATTATGTTCCTCACCGCGCGTTCTACGCGAGAAATATTATCCACTGTTTTCAGCAGGTACCACCCAGGTTGTGTCAGTTGTTGTGAGGGTATTTCTTGTCTACGTCCGGGGCTTTCTTCTGTAGTGGCCTGAGCAGAATACTCAGATATATCAAGACTTCACTCCGTATGAGATATGTTCATTGACTTCGATACCAACACCGCGTTATGACCGGTCTTATGCTGTATATATCGTGATTGCCTGAAAATGGTCGATTTCAGCGGACTTGAGGCTGATAAAGCTCAACAGGTATGACAGGTAAATGAGGTCGTGTCTGTCAAGGATTGAGTCCTGGGCTTGCATCCTCAAATTCGCCTTAGTCTCCAATGAGTATGGACAAAAAGAATGGCGTGAGATTCCCAAATTGCTTTCAAAACACCAGGATCATTGGTTTCATTCGTGTTTGTGAATGAATCATAATGGGTATTGATGACCGCGATGCTTCTGTATCATGACGTTAAAGAAATCGGTGCATCGCTTCAAACTAGCCGACACTAGAAGAAAATTTGAGGATATTCATTTAATCAAAACAGTGAGATTCAATTTCATTATAGTAACCTAGGCACCATATAAATCACGATGCCGTTAAAACCTCTACATATCGCTGATTCATGTGATTTGAAATGGACGCCTTGGTTATTATTACCAACTTTCCCCTGAATGCTGACGCAATTGCGACCCACCATCACATTCCCCGAATAATGACATTTTGCAAAAAGCAGACGATGCCGTATGACCTTATAGCAGTGATGTTCTGTATTCTGCGTCAGGAAAGGGAAACTTAGGGAGGGTAGCCATTAATCCTAATTGAGGCCTTGTCATCTGTGTAATCGAACCTGTGGATATCCAGCAGACTGAGCAGTACGTAGGCTCAGATCCTCTTCGAAAACCTTTACTATTATGAGCATGTGTAGAGATTGTTTGCTTTGTTGGCCTTACTGTCAAATCTAGAAGAAATTACACACTTAATCTGCGTTAAATTCTGATCCACGTCCGATGTTTTACCATGGTATACACATCACTGCTGCAGTTCAGCGTTGGGGTGATTTGATGGGGGGACACTCTAGTGTTACGTGCAAAGCAGTAAGTACGAACATTGCCTCTGGACGCGCTTGCCTTTAACTAATGATTATCTATCGTTATAGCTCATACGCTATGTTTCTTATTGCTCCGCATGTGGTTTGGCAACGAATCAGCGAAGACGTTTCCTGTCTATTACGAGGCTCGCTCTTGCTGTTGTGTTAAGACAGCGCACCGTGTGCAGAACTTCCTCTACTACATGCTGGTTGAGCTGATTGCGCCTCATTGGCTCGACTTTCAAAACAAATTAGAGATGGTTAGTTCGAAAAATGGTCTTAAGATGATGCAATAATTGGCTTGATTTAACTCAGCTTGATTCGACTGGCCCCGAATTAGTGTACCCAGTTGCTATCGCAACTAAGTCAACCAACTCAAGGTTTTTTTACGAATACGGTTAATACAGCCAACTCATCTTGCCATCTCAGAAAGCTTCTGTATGAATACGGCACTTAGTGCTTGCATTGCTGTGACCATTTGAACAACAGACACCCGGTCCAACTTGACAACATTTATAAATAGTTTATTTCCATAACTTGTTATTCATAGATCTAGTCACTCAGCATTCAACAGCTTGAAATCGAAAACCAAGCCCCTAAGATAGGAATCATATCAATGTTTGTCATTAAGTTAAAAAGAAGCATAGTGTGTATATAAAATATGCAGCTGATGAAACTTCATCCAGATATGTACCCTCAAGCACCGTCTGCTCATAACATCAACCAACAACCGGGCAAAACATACCATCTGCTAATGTTCCCGTGACCAGCTATCAGGCACACACACACACTCTATTGCCCAGCAATGATGCACGTGCATCCTAACTACCCACAATGAGACACGCATTCATTTCATTAACTAGCGATGGGAGACACATACATGCCTTTTATCTATCAATCAGGCACACGCACGCACATCCTGTTACCCAGCAGTGATAAATATGCATCCTGATAACCCGACATGAAACCGACATACACACTGTTAACCAGCAATCAGACACAAACAAACATAGATCCTGTTAAACATCAATTCAACACACAAGCAGCTTGTTCACAATTAATGATCCAGACAAATATCGTGCTGACAAGCAATGAGAAACACATTCATCGCTTCTTGCTTGGGATATTACGCGCGGTTTCTTATTATTTGTTAGTGCAATTATTTCGAATATTCTGAAAGTGTACTGCTCATTGAGCAGCTGTAATTTTGTTATATTTGAATAATAATATGAGGTAGTTCACATAGTTCAAATAAACATATTTTACACTAGAAAGAACGGGTCATGGCGTGGGGTGCTAGTGAAAACAATGTTATATTTGAAGAAAAGTTCGGACTACTGAACATTTTGATCGGGCTAGTTAGTTTCACAACCCACTAGCCCGACTGGACTAGTGGAACCTGTAGGATAATGTTAAGCCCTGATGGGCATGGATGGCTTCTATGTAGAATAAATGAATTGATGAATACTGTTTCTAAAACATAACTGGTCCTTTTTTATTGTGAACTACGATTACTTTATTATCCAGAATAATGAAGACGACAAGAAATAGCCATTAACCCTTATGCAACATGCCTATACATCCGGGAGTCCACTATTACCGCTTATGGCAGCTCCTATGTGAAGGGAGGAGGCATCTACAGTTGAGTAATCGCCTTCCCCTCTCAATTGAACTCTCCAGGCTAGACACATTAGCTTAAATAAATACAATAATTTTATGAGTACATAATATAATGAGCTCTTCATAAGCAATGATATATGAGAAGTAGTGTTAAAAGATTACTTACTTTCGCGGTAAGGCCTTGTCGTCATCATGTGATGATGAAAGGTATTCATAATCATTACATTGGAGGTAGATTCTTCTACAAAAAACAAACATGCAAGCATATGAGTATACTCTTTTTCTATAAACAGAATAAATACAACAATTGTATCATTAGGCACGTTGTGCATACAGAGTTTATTATTCATTTGTACCATTATCATCTATTATACTTTAAGAGGGGGACTTATATATACAAACAGCTTTATACTGTACTCATTTTTATCTAGCGAGACCATGATTTCAAAATGACACCACACACCTCAAGATTAAGCCTGAACTCATATAAAGGGAAGCAATGTTTCGGCGGCCAAACGTAATGCGATTTTGATATATGTGTGCTAACAGTATAGGTATACCTATTACGAAGGCCTTGCATAGTTCGATGGACCAATGCTACCACTCAGGACCGCTCAATGCAGACTTCCCGAAAGCCGTCGGTCCGACGGACATGACTGGCAAATTTTGATACGGTCCGACGATTTCTGAACAGAAATCGGTCCGTCTGTTCGGCTTTTTAAATTCCCGGTAACCGGGTTTTAGCATCAACTTGAAGGCGTTAGAAAAACGTTACTCGTGTTTTCATTGGTCGCTTTCGGCACAGTGCCCATACAAAAACCAATCGTTGTGCAGGTTACATACTGCCAGTCGTTCTCGCAGCTATGGCGTTGCAGAAGTTTTACGTTTCGGTCTGACAGATTTTGTTTCGGTCGGACATATTCATGTGTCTTGTCAGACCAAATGTCCGACACTTTTTGTTAACTTTCGGGAAGTCTGTCAATGTAACACTAGAATCAAAGGAAAGTAACATCATGACCACACAATGTAGCACTACTACATTTCCATGTAGCAGTGGGACTATAAAGGTAGCATTAGCATTAAAGTTAAATGTAACTCCAATACATGGTTGATCTGCACACTCTCATGAGAGTCACATAAAATAATTTTGTAATTTCTTTTATGGACCAGTAGCAATGGTTTACACGCCGCCACCTGCACTCTGATTGGCGTCAGTATGGGGAGGGTATGATTTTCTAATTAGATATTGAATGTTCCGACTTGATGTTATATACACGACAGACAATTGACATGATCCCAAAACAATTGAAATCTCTAAATATATATCGAGTTTGTCTTTGAAAGAGTTTTGTGATCTGGTTGAAAATATCTTGACTGGTAAACTATTCCATGGGGTCACAACCCGATTAGAAAGTCTATGCGTTCTTATTCCTGTCCAAGCCATAGGTTTTGTCAAGGTGTACGAATATCCCCGAAGTCTTGAGTTCTCAGTACTGCGAACCTGAAAAATCAAATCATCACTAAAACTATCTTATCCAATGAACATTTTGTATAGCTGTATGAGGTCCCCACAGAGACGCCGTATTTTGAGAGATGTCAGTCATAACAAGCAATATTCGCGTATTTGTACACTTTCTTATATATAATTGTCCCGTTAAAAACACAGTGACCACGCCAGAATTTGATATTCCCTTGGTCCTTATGAAGTTTGTTAAAAACTCCTATGGAATGACCAGTTAACATCCGTTTTTATAATGCAGTATTTCAAATTCCTGAAGTAATCAAAGGTGCTCCAAATAATGCTTACGTGTAAAATATATATGTATATATATACACACATATATATAAATATTTAATTACATATATATACATATAAGTATCAAAACATGCATATATATAAATATATATATATATCAATATATATATATGTATTTATATATAAATAACCATATATATAATTATATATATATATAATATGAGTCAATGTAAATGATTTTCTACTTCTAACTAGTTTGTATATGTTGGCATTGTCTAATTACATTATAAATCTGTCCATGTTTGCATTGCCTAGTAACATGTCATAATTAGCTAGTCCATGTTGGCAGTCTAGTTTGATCTAGTCAGTATGAGACAATCCAAGAGAAAGCTTGATTTATTCTATAACAAACAATATGCAAATAAATACACATCCAATGGTATGACAATATATTTACCTATTTATATAAAATATGTCTTTGAGTAAGCATTTTTTCATGCCCGTGTAACCCGCTGTTGTATACAAACAGATAACGAATCAAATGATTTGATATCACGACAAGGTGGCCTTTACACTAATTGAACGGACACGTTTGCAATGAAGGCAGTGTCGTGATAAATACAATGGATAAATGCAAGGGTAAACAGTGGTCGTTGAAACTGATGATGAATAAACCATGCGTTTTGTTCATCCGTTTTCCATTCATACAATACAGACCGGGATATAATGCTGCAAGTGACCCCCAGCGGGGAGCAAGCTGTTCGATTCCGGCAGACAGCCAATATACATCGAATTCAATGAAAGCCACGAACACTTCATTTTTATATGGTGTCATAAATCGAAGACAATTATTTGCAAAGGCAATCATCACTTGGTGATCCTAGGTAGAGTCAAGGAATTTGATGCAAGAAACAAATTTAGAGCAAGCATTGATACAGATATGGCAGTTCTTGTCAACATAAGGTTACTAATGACACGGCAATTTCGTCTGGATATAAATCACGAAGTGTGACGTAGTTTTGAAGTAGTATAACTTCACGAAACTAGTATAATATACATGAACAATTTTATCATTGCCCAAAAGTAAAGGTCGATAAAATAAAGGCAAGTGGCACAACATACAACAACATGCCACATGCCTCCTGTTCGTGTACAAATATATATACATACACATTTATAAATAAATACATACATATATATATCAAAATATACATACATATATATACTTATATATATATCCATATATATTTATATATATACATAAATATATATTTATATTCGTATATATATCTATGTACACTGTTAAATTATCAATCTGCAGATCTTTTGTTGTAACAGTAACAGCCCCAAATACACACACACACACATATATATTATTTATATATATATATATATATATATATATATATATATATATATATATATATATATATATATATATATATATATATATATATATATATATATATATATATATATATATATATATATATATATATATATATATTAAATATGTATAGGTACATTGTCTATTTTGGAAGAAAATTTTGAATAAAATTGTACAATTCTCGGAAACAATTACAGGTGCATGCACATCACAGGTTCCCAAAAACACATCGATATATATATATATATATATATCAATATATATATATATCAATATATATATGTGCATATGTAAAATATATATATATATATACAAAATATATATGTATATATATATATATATATATATATATATATATATATATATATATATATATATATATATATATCTGCTATCCTCATTCATATGTTGTGTTCTTATTTTTAAGGGCATTAGTAAGACCTGCAAGCACATGAAAGGTTCAGGAATTTTAAATATTCACCTCATCGAACAGAAGGTAGTTTCACTTGAAACACTTGGAAGCCGTGGCGGGGGGGGGGAGGGGGGTGGGAGGTAACATCTGGTATTCCATGGTGGAAAAAAGTGTATGTAAGACACAAGCCAGGCTTCAAGTGATATCGCCCTGCCTTCCGCGATGGATGGCAAGTGCCTCGCTAACTCATTGTAACCTAAGATTCACATGTTTGCAATACAAAGAAAAAACCACCCGTCGTTAATCATACAATAGGATTAATGATGCACTTATGATGGTGCTATGTCACATAATAGACTGCATTACAGCTGTAGCTACAAAGGATCGCACAAAATCCATAAATTGATTTCAACATTAACATATAATAAATGCAATAAATGCACAACAACATATTTCAAGTGTTACAGTCTGGTAGTTTATCGAGTCGTTCCGATGAGTCCACAAATCAGATGGAGTCATTCCGACGTGTCCACCAATCAGATGGAGTCGTTCCGATGAATCCACCAATCAGATGGAGTCATTCCGACGTGTCCACCAATCAGATGGAGTCGTTCCGATGAGTCCACCAATCAGATGGAGTCATTCCGACGTGTCCACCAATCAGATGGAGTCGTTCCGATGAGTCCACCAATCCGGTGGAGTCATTCCGACGTGTCCACCAATCAGATGGAGTCGTTCCGATGAGTCCACCAATCAGATGGAGTTAGGAGCCGTTGAGGCAGTCGTATTTTTAGAGGTCAGTTTGCAATCAATTCCCACTCCCCTTGTTTTGAGTATTCATTACGAATGAAAAATCAGCAAAACGAATCATTGTAATATTTCCCAGCATGTGATTGAGTGGGTGTACAGTTAGCGGGTGGATCTGGCGAGCTGGCACTGCGCCTATTCCAGCCACTTTCAGAGTCAGACCCAGGTGGAGACCGGAAGAACCTCTCCCGCTGTGTGAGGGAGGGCAAAGGGGGTGAGCCAGTGGTGGTTTGCTGGCTGAAGACAGCCTCGTTATCAGTATCTATGTCTGAGTCAGCTGGTACATTCGTGGCCAATTGAGCGTAATTCAAATGACTTCTACTAGAATTAGGTAATGGGTATTTTATTTGCCTGGCAATATCCGATGAATTGTCAGCATCGTCATCTGAGGTGGCCACTTGGATGTAGTTCAGTGAGCGTTTTGGTTTCATGGTTGCTTCCGTCTTATTTGGGTGTTTGGTGACGTCATCACGGGGTCGGCGAGCGCTGTTACGACTAGAATGTGAATCACTGGCCAGCTCAGAACAGTCCGTATCATTACCATCGTCCCTGGCTTCGAATTTGGCATACTTTGGGAGACGCCCCCTGGACTGGTTCCCAAACGCGACCTCAGATGGTCCGACAGCAGTCTCGTGTTCCTTGGGAGGGTCAGTCGCCGATGCATTGGAGTCTATGAGCTCCAAGTATTTGGGGTAGTCATTCTGATTTATAAGGGGTTGCAAGTAGCCTTCTTCAATATGTTCGGCGCGTGTTTTAGGTGGAGCAGACGATTCCGAATATGGTTTTTTGGCGCCATTAGACATCCTCACCGACAACCTCTGCAACAATATGCCATCTTACTGTAATAAAAGCATAAATAACTGAAACTATTCTGTCAGAGCACTTTACATAAAAAAATCCCAGTCAAATTAAATATGGAGGATTTGGATTGACCTGCGGCAGAAAGACGCCTGCGCTGCTGTCACTGTCGTCCGTGGATGTTTGAGGACAGGACTTTTTCAAGGCACTACGCTCACCCTCGAGATCACCCAGTCCTTAAATAAACCACCACATACACAGGTCGTGTTATAGCAACAAATGCGACTATAGAGCATCGGCTGGTTAAACAAGCTTAGCAAAAGAACTGATTAATCTCACAAGACAGCTCTTGATAAAAAACGATGGTCATGAATTATAAAAGACAACGCAAACATAGGTATCTGATGCAAACGGAAATAAACAGGTAAGGCACTCATACCTAAAATGTGCAAGTTTGTATATTTGAATTATGTAGAAAAACTTACTGTAAAGTCACAGGGAAAATCGAGCACAATTGTTGAGAACCATAATGCTTAATTAATCAATGTTTTTTAAAAAAATAAGTGAGCAATATATATCTCCTCATATTTGGTTTTTCACAACCACTTTAGTAATCAGTGTCAGGTGATTGATGTATGAGAAGTAGAGAAATGAGGTACGTATCCGTAATCTAACTCGGTTGTATCATCTAACGCCATCATAACAACAAGTGTGAGTGCATTACGTAAGGGGTCGTGACCTCACCTTGTGTGTTACTAATTATGAAAATACCATGGCCGAATGACTGGTAATCAACAGTGTTGTTCTCGGATGAGGGAGAATCGGGAGAGGAATTGTGAGCATAATTCCCGTAGGCTCCTAATAGCAATCATGCAAACACAACACACATTGGGTACGACAGTTTCACAACAGAGGTACACATCTTTAATACGAACAGGCGATGCACGAGGAGAGAACCCCCCTCACGGCTTTGGATTGGTGCAGACAATGTAGGTATACAACTATGTCATCTACACTCTTATTGATGTTATGTCATGTAATATAACGTTATATGATATGTTACACTTGTGCCATGCATCTTAATCAGATCATAGGTCATGTTATATATTCACTAGTACTTCTAAGTCAGACATTATGTTGCATATTCACTAATACTTCTATATAAGACATGATGTTAAATATTCACTAGTACCTCTAAGTCAGACCTCAACCTGATTCCCATGCATTTGAAATGATAATCATGCATCAAAAGAAAACAACACCGCACACCACTCAACACTACGTCACTCTACGCCACACACTACGTCATATTCGTACCAGTGATATCCTTGCCAGAGAAAACATCATTTGGATCAGAAGATCTACGAGTGAAGCCCTCCAGCTGACCTAGGAGGTAATGGAATGAGGGTCGGTCATCAGAGGTAAACGACCAGCACGCCAACATCAAGTTGTACCTGTAACATATTAACCATATTTACACCATGTCCAACAACTAATAATCTCCACATATTGCCCGTTAGTTAGTGAATGATCTAACATGTTACATTATACTTCTGATTACAGGTGCATCGTTGCAACTCTTGTGGTTGAGAGAGTAGCTAGAAATGTATCATTAAGCAATTTGAATAGAAGTGAGCTTCATACAGGTCATCGGGACAGTCTACAGGAGCATCCAGACGCCCTCCTGATCGCACAAAGTGGAGCACTTCTAGGTTAGTCCTAGCAGGATACGGTTGCTGTCCCAGTGTCAACACCTCCCACATCAACACGCCAAACGCCCTGCACACCCATCACAGAGAGGGTGGCATCAGTTGATGGAGCAGCACGCCCATTACAGCGGGGGTGGCATCAGTTGGTGGAGCATTAGAACAATATGGTATGCTACGAAATGCCGTTTTACACGCAACTTCATCTAGTAATCGCCACAAAATTTGAATTACCATGATTCTCTACAGCACCTTATGAATCTTTGAATCAAAGCCAACAGAATATATTTGGTGCATATCTATATGCCAGTAATAATACATAAAACATAACACACAAGAGGTTTTCTCACCAAACGTCTGACTGAGTTGTGAAGAACCCATCTATGAGAGACTCTGGGGACATCCATCGCACCGGCAACAGCCCCTCGCCCTCTTTTCGATAGTAATCATTTTTGTATATATCTCTGGCCAGACCAAAATCTCCTATTTTAACGGAACACGTTCGTGGATCTTTGGTGGAGACAAGACAATTCCTGGCAGCCAGGTCTCTGGAATGATTATCAACGGTTGGTCATTCTATTTATTGTTAATACAAATGTAGATAACCTCTTTCTTGTCTATAGACATGTGTATATATCACTGAGTTCACAGACTGATGATCACACCTGTGGACAAAATGCATTTCTTCCAGGTATTCACAACCACGTGCCACGTCCAAGCATATGCTAACCATGTTAGGGAGTCCCATCGTGATTGACGTCGACTGTGACAAACAGAAAAGGGATAATCGGATGTGAGTAAATTAGAGTTGATGTGACAAGACAATTGTGAGTAGATTGACTCTCATTCTTGATGATAAAGCATACCGGAGATGGTCGTGATTGTCGGAGGAAGGAGAGGAGGTCGCCTCCCTCCATCAGTTCCAGGATGATGAATTGAGGGTCATTGTCCAGACACACCCCTAACAACCGCAGAATGTGCTCGTGTTTGAAGTTGCTCATGAGTAACGCCTCCTTGAGGAATTCTTCCTTCTCCTGGTCGGTTGCACCTTTCCGCAGCGTCTGCCATCAGCCCAAACACAAATGCAATTAGCTGTCTGAAAAAGGCAGCTCAATAATCGTCCTGAGAACAGCAGGGATCTGAGACAAGCAGATATGTTTCCTGCCCGAGACCACCAGATAGGTTTCGTGTCAGAGACCACCAGATATGTTTCGTGTCTCAGACCACCAGATGTTTCGTGTCTGAGACCACCAGATATGTTTCGTGTCTGAGACCACCAGATATGTTTCGTGTCAGAGACCACCAGATATGTTTCGTGTCTGAGACCACCAGATATGTTTCGTGTCAGAGACCACCAGATATGTTTTGTGTCTCAGACCACCAGATATGTTTCGTGCCTGACACTACCAGATAGGTTTCGTGTGTGAGACCAAGCTCTATATTGTCATCTGTTTGAAAGCATCAGTTATGATGTCTGCTGTGGAAAAGCAACTATGCTCTCTATGCAAAGCATCTACATAGCCTTCTGTAGGCTGTGTATTATGCAAGAGCTCAGCAGATATGTTATCTGTCTAAGAACAGTAGCAATATTAACAGTCTGAGAACAGCACCAATGTCATCTGCCTTAGAACTGCAGCTACGCTATATGTCACTTGAAGGAATTCAGTGATAATATTTCCTTTGACTATTCACATTACTTCCACAAAGAAAATGAACCAATGGAGACATAGTAAGCCTGTGGGCAAATGAAAGCCCATTCCAGGGTATAATATTTATAACTTAATGGATAATATTATTGATTTACATGTAAAATATCAGATTCACAGAAATTTTAAGCAGTCATACTCCATACCTTGACAGCAACTTTTGTTTCACCAGAGGTGTCACTCAGGATATTTTTGGCAATGCCTTCAAAAACTTCTCCAAAGGCACCACTGCCGAGGAATTTGGTGAGTGTTAATTGGTCCCTCAAGTAGTGCGGTAGGGCAGCTACATCATCATTTGTGGGTACGATGCTAACAAACACATAGGGCACGTCACGAAATAATTGATAACAAAGCGGTATGTGCATGGTCGATCCAAAGGCAGAATGTAAAACAAGATGATTGATTTGCCAATGCGAAATTAGCCAATCATGTTGCAGTATATTGCCACGCCTTGTAAATTATGTTGGAGTGGATAATAATGGGGCGTTAACAATAGAATCGTGTCGAACAGACGAAGTAACTCACCCATAAATACAAAAGTGACTCATCTGTCTAAGGTCACTAACGACATGCCAAAATAGCAAACATCAGTCATTAATGACATACACTAATACAAATATCAAACATCAGACATTAACGACATGCAAACATACCAACATCAGTCAATAACGGCATGCGTAAATACAAATATCAAACATCACTCATTAACTACATGCAAACAAACCAACATCAGTCAATAACGGCATGCACAAATACAAATATCAAACATCACTCATTAACTACATGCAAAACAGCAAGCATCAGTCATTAACTGCATGCACACATAACGAGCCCCACCAGTAACACACACAGCAACACATACAGGAATGCAAAGCAACACACACGGTAACTAACACACACCCATACCCTTACATATCCAATATTCACAGGCAAATACACAGACATTTATACATACACACAGACACGGAAATAAATACAACCAGTCGCATCTACTGTCTTATTAACATCGAAGGACAAATGCATGCATTAAGAAGCCATGCCTCATGCAAGAAAGATTTAACTTTGAAAAAGAACTTATACTTTATTATTCCTTATCGCATACTAAAAGATACAAAAAATTATTAGCAACATACTTGATGGCGTATAATGCATTCGACGTCTGCACTTGAACCCAAGGTAGTTCCCTGAGGGTGGCCAATTCGACGTCAGGTACAACTGGTCGCGTCCCTTTGGCATGTTGGGCGGGATGTTGTGTTATTTGCTTACGCCACTCTGTACAGCACCACAGTACATCATCAAACATCTTCAGTCCTGAGAACTCACGCCACAACCTCATTCAATGATTCATCGAGTGGATATGTACGCTTTGCCTTGTTTTCTTATTACCGCACTGGTCACAACTTGTTTATTACGGCTCAGGGAATTTTATTTCCTACATATTATTTATTGTAGATAATGTCCAAACGTAAGATAATGCATGCGTGATAGAGATGATGAAGAATATGACGTAACAGGATGCATAACGTACTGGTGATGATGAAGAATATGACGCTATAGGATGCATACGTACTGGTGTTGATGAAGAATATGACATAACAGGATGCATACGTACTAGTGTTGATGGAGAAAATGACGTTACAGGATGTATACGTACTGGTGATGAAGAATATGACGTAATAGAATGCATACGTACTTGTGATGATGAAGAAAATGACGTTACAGGATGCATACGTACTAGTGATGATGAATAATATGACGTAACAGAATGCATACGTACTAGTGATGATGAAGAATATGACGTAACAGAATGCATACGTACTAGTGATGATGAAGAATATGACGTAACAGAATGCATACGTACTAGTGATGATGAAGAATATGACGATGCAGGCAAGCACCAGTACAATAGCAAAGCACGCAGACAAAGCAATCGTCAGCTCGTCAGTGACTGCTGAAACACAAGGGGGTCCGACATGAGATGGAGATTCAGATGGAACACTAATCAGCAGGAGAATCATAGACATTAAAGCAAGTTCAGTTCCCAGTGGAGAACGTGAAAAATTGTATCTCTCCCATAGAAACAGTACATCATCACAAAGGGGCCCATAGAAACAGTATATCATCACAAAGGGACCCATAGAAAACAGTATATCATCACAAAGGGAACTATAGAAAACTGATATTAAGATTTTAAGCTAAGATATTAAATAGGTTGTTAGCGCAGTACGTTTGATATTTACGAGCTCTTTTATCTCTCGTTGTGGTATTAAAGGCTTGTTTACTATAGCCTGGTTATCCTCAAATACATCCTGTTCTTGTGATGAGATGGCTATGAGGAGCACGATTTGTGTGTAGACGAAGGCCCCTTTAAACCAAACTTTTCACTACTATGCCCACAGGACACCGCGATAGCGTGTTTGAAATGTGATGATTCTCTGATGGCCAAAAGTTCAGGCTTATAAATATGCACAAACGTTTTGCTACATTGTGTTCAAACAGCATCAAGTTGGGATGCACGCAATCTCGCGTGACTGGTCAAAGGTGGTACTGAAGCCTGAAGGAGTAGCGTGTCAACCTTTTGTATACAAAATAACACAAACTATGACTAAGTTCTCAGCAGCTGTCAAAGGCTTTTAACTACAAAAATATTTTCACTTAATCTAAACTGTGCTTACATATGCTGATGGCTTGATTAAAGCGACATTTCACAATGGAGCATTTGTCCAACCGCCTAGTTTAAAAAAAAATAAGAGCCACATAGGCAGAAGGGGGAATTTGGAGCACGTCATTTTTATTCATCTTATTGGTTGGCTATCTTAAGGTAAGTAAAACTTCTTTAATTGGTTGGTTTACCTGCATTTCTATTAAGGTAGACTTCTAGACATGCTTGAGTGTGGGGCATCTGGAAACTGTTCATTTTGTAGAAACAATTTGGATCATTTTAGTCACGGCATAATTCGCTAGCCCCGTGTAAATTAGTGTTCTTTTTCAAAGGTCTTTCAAAAGGTCCCTCAAATGAGCGAAATAGGGGACAAAAAGTATGGAATCTTGGTTGAGTTCACAGAAACAGTATAATAGTTGCTAGCAATGTAACATTACAGGGGATCATATTGATTAAGTATATAATGGGGTTCTGTTGATGAGTGGGAGAAAGGGGATTCCCGTGATCACAGAGACGTGAGAAGGAATTAACATTTCAGTGTGTTATTCTGAAACTAACATTGCGTGGTGTAAGATGCGTCCAATTGGTTGACATGTTGACCCCTTGCGGTTTTAGCACACGATAGTTCCACCATTGGCTGAGAGTGCGCCCCAAACGTGTGAATAGTACAGACATATCATGATTTAAACGCTTACCAGATTGTGTTTGCATTACAAAATGTTCTGAGCTTTTACTGTAGGCACTCCATCCTATGCTGTTGAGAGCAGCTACTCGAAAAACAAAGGTGCGATCATGCGCCAGTCCATCGATTAGCCACTGAGTCTCTGTGCCGTTATAGACCAGTGTCCAGTTGTCAGACATGCCCATACTGTTACTGGACGCCCTGGATTCCTTCCTCTCCTCCTCGATCACACAGCTCTCTAGCTGATAGAGCTCGATGGTCAATCCACCGTCATCATCTGGGGGGCGCCACTCCACGCGTGACATGCCGTCATAGGCTAAGCTCGTGATGGTCGGCGAGGGGGTCGCGAGGGGTGATCAGCTGACAAACGACAATAACACAGTGACGAAGTGGAAGAAAAGAAGTCCTCACAACATTGACGGTGACGAGAGAACTATGAAAGCAGTTCCTACCTAGCGTAGTAAACGCCGTCGGTGTGTCCAGTCCACTTGGATAAAAGTAGAGCCTACCAGACGTATATATGACACTGAGGCGGATGTAATACTTTGTGTTCTTTTGAAGGTGCTTAATCGTTTCATTATAGAGTTTACCAGCCACAGTTCTCGTTTCATTGGTCAACACAAAGTTATGTTTCGTCCACGTGACCTTGTCCTGAAGAGGGAAACAATGCCAGAGAAACCCAGTATAACCTTTAATTGGAGAAATATTGTATGTTAGACAATTCATATGATACAATCAGCCATAGGAAATGCTTAATTAATAGTATTATAGATGTTAATTAAGATCAGCAAATCTAAGTCATGCATCTGAGGTAATTCAGAAATAAAGGAGGCACTTGGGAGATTTTATCAAACCATCCTCACATGGGAATACTCAATCGTATGGGATGAGATACTGGCATCGGTTGGAGACGTCCATAGCAGGCGTAGCGAGGTAGGGGTGTTCAGGTCGAGAGCAGGTCTGGCGGGAAGCTGGTAAGTGGAGTTGGTGGTCGACGTACTGGCACTGAAGCCTGTCATTTTCTTGTCATAGGCCAGCACCTATACAGGACACAGATTGCTATAATTCACATAATGGCATGGTTCCGATGTAGCCCTGAAAGACAGTAGCTGACCACGTTACAAACGTAAACAAATATACCATCACCTTGAATGTATACGACTGGCCGGGGCGGAGGTTGGTGACTATGTATGAGATGTAGTCACCGTGGTACTGGAGGTTACCAGGGGTCAGATGTATTCTGTTAGTGGTAATGTCCTCCTGAGAATCGCCATCACTGCCAAGGTCATATTGGATGACATAAACGAGATCGACGCCCCGCGGGTGGAGCGGAGGCAGCCACTTGAGTCGCATACTGGCCGGCAGGTCACGCAGTGTGTGTACGGAGCGCGGTGCTGACGGCACTGGTACGACACAACCAGATTTACATCAGATTTGTAGGGTGTACGCCGTGGTGGGGCGGGGCAGGGGGGGGGGGAGTCGTGGGGGGTTAAGTGGGGTAGAGGTTTACATATCATTAGCGTTATATGTCGCCTAGAATATTTTTAAAGAAGTGCTTGGGAAGTGACATAAGGAGCCAACCAGCTGCTCCTGCTCTTACCTCCCTCCTCCGTGCGGGCGATCATGGCTGGACCAAACGCAGGAGTAAGTTCTGGAGCTTGCCCTGTATAGAAGTTACTGGCGCCTACACGCACACTGTATTGGGTGTATGGCAGAAGGCTCGTCAAATTCACCTCCAGATCATACGTCGCCTGTATTCAAGCACACCGCAAGCTCTTAACCTCAATCTTAGTAAGGATACAAGCGGCTCAAAAAGGTAAATCACAATTTTGTTAAAATGGATTGACTAACGATGCGACTACAGGGCGTGGATGCCGGGCTTTCACAGTGGGTGGGTTGAGACGGGTCGTAGGCCTGGTAGAGCACGGTGTACTGCACGGTAGGCCGGGTACTCTGGCAGCGGATGGGAGGCGACCAGGGCGCAAGTCTCAGGCGTAAGGACGAGCTCGTGCGGTGAATGACGTAAGCTGTCTTATCGTAGTCTTGTACTACCATGCACTCTGGGTCTGCTGAGAGATCAAAGCTGGCATTAAGTGAACTCTCCTGCACCGTGTATCTACTAACACTGTTAACAGTACCATAGAACATCTAGGGTGCTTTGGAGGGTGAGGGTAAATGTTTTGCTTTGTATAACATGGTTTGTTTTGTAAATGAAAATATGATATATAACAGTACATATACCATACACATACAATGTACTTCAATAAGTTACTTATAAAACAGTACCAATGTGTCCAAATTATGCACATGGAAATGGAAAATTATATTCTTACAGAACCATGCATGTTTTGTAGAGTGTTGTATTTTGTAGAATGAGTTATGTTTCATAGAGTGTAATATAATCTGTTCCAAGTGATTTGGGATTTGTAGAAGGCATTAAGGTTCTTGGTTTGTATTTCGCACAACGCGGCTGGTGTTTTCTAGAGCGTGGTATGTGCTTTATATCGTGAAGAGGAGTGTAGACTTACCAGGGAGAGGCTGGACATGGTCGCCGTACGTCATGATGCTGTGTACACTGCCATGCGTCTCTAGTACGGGCACGCGTTCCGGGTGGGCCTTGTGCACGCTGAACACGGCCTGTTGCTGTGCGTTACTCCAATAAACACGCTCTTTGTCCGCCGTTACCTCGTCAGGTGGCAGGCCTGTCGCAATCACAGATACGCATGCGCGAATCAACTTAGTAAACGCATCACTAACAGGGGAGAGCTGAAGCCGTCAACCCAAACGGATTGAATGAGTTACAAATGATTTACTTGAATGACAATTCATTTAAAAATAGAAACTGGTGAATGTTTTATGGATCAGCACGTTGCTAAGTAACATAGTTGACATGATGCGTTTAGAGGGTTATGTTGAGGGAGGTGTGTGTAGATGAGGTGACAAGCTGCTGTACCTATTGGCATCGCGGTCTGCTGGCTGACGTTGACTAGTCGCTGGCACACACACCTGTCCACGTGTACATCCCAGATGTTACCGGCCTCGTCAGCCAGGACGATTTCAGTCCCGTTCCGCTCAGTGTTATCAAGAGTAAATACGGACGAGGGTAAGAGATCAGGGCAGTGACATGACTCACTGGCGCCCAGATCACGGGCCACCCGACCAGTCGCCCGCTGACCACTGTTAAACACATCGTGGACACCTGTTCCATTGACCCAGGCCTTGAGCAGCCGCGTAACTCCGTCCGGGCCAATCTCAGACCAGAAGAGCGAACTGAAAGTCAACCATCTCCATCTTAATCAAGATGACGCCCTCGTTGGTTGGCAATTTAAGGAGTGGCACAGGTATGTCCAACGGTGCGACAGGTGAAAAAGCAATCATACGTACGGACGTATCCAAGGGTGATGAACCTACCTGTGGAAAGGCTGTACGCTGATGGTGATGATCTCAGCATTCCTCGATAGCACTGTCTCTGCTTGTGTCGTAGCGCCACTCAGATCGAACCGTTTGATGTAGCTGACGTTCCCGCGCTCAACCCAGTACAGGTAACGGCTGACCCAATCCAGAGTCAGACTTACAGCGCCCTCTCCCGCCTGTACCAGCTTCAACTACAGTCATATATACAGCGCAACCTACAACTTCTGGGTCGAACGCTATATTATTATATCGTGTCAGACATACAGGGATTGCAACGGAATGAGACAAGAAAATATTTCAAAGCTACAACAATGCTATGGGTCAAACCAACAAATGTGGACATCACAGCATGGACGCAATAAACGCTTGTTATAACATATTCAAATGATGAGCAGAGAAAGAAAGCCACTCTGATCCGTAAATAGAAAGGGGAAAACCCGTAATGTGCATGGAGGTCAACGCAATAAACCAAATGCAGTTTCATTTGAATCTGAATATCCTGAAAAAGCTGACCCGGTTACAGAATCTATTCACTTTAACCGAGAGGTGTAAATGGTGCACCTTATTTGTATCATTGTTGGCATCCGCTGTGAAAATCCCATGTTCTCTGTCAATCCAGAAGAAAGCACTCTCGTGGGCGAGGAAGGTCAGTGATATAGTATTGTCCTGTAAATGCAGAGCTGTGGCCTTTTTCACGTCAGGATAGAAGAACTTAATCGTGTTGTTGATGGAGGCCACGAGCATAGGGACAGGTCTCTCATCTGACAACGCAAACCAGTCACTGTACCCACTCTAGAACTTGGTGATGTGCCTCACTCAGACTCAAGGTATGTTTCATAAAAATGTATAATTGGACAGCGAATGTCACTCATTTTTACCTGAAGTATTGATCATGACAGGTGTGGTGTACGGACTACATCCTTTATCATTGCATGCTGACACCTGGACGACATACACACCAATTTGTGTTGTTTTGTCATTATCAAAGAAACTATCACTAACGCAGTTTCCATCAGCCCCACGGTAACAAACAATGGCCACGGCTATTAATACTTGCTATCATAATGGTTCAAATCATCTAAACTGCCGGTAATTTACACCATCATCGCATCACACCTAGACAATATGAACCAGAGACTAGTTCACTTGAGCCACTAACAAGTGAAGAGGAACAAAAAAACTTACCTTGAAGTAATATGGTACGTTGGGAACTTGCCTATACAATGGGTACATGGTTCTCAGCGGGGCGTCGGTGCCAGTGATGTTCGTCACCGTCCACGGACCCAGCTCGGAGTTGGCAAATGACACCTTGAATGTATGGATGAGGCCGTTCGGGCGTGAGGGATAGAACCAGCGGAATTCCACTTCCGTGCTGATATTCCGACACCAGGGAACCCGGCGATGTGTGACGAACACACGAGGAAGTTCAGGCACGTCCGGTACTGAATACACACGAAAATAATGGGTACTGGATACATAGCACAACACTGAGTACTGAATATTCAACAAAACCATGGGTACTGGATTCACAGAAACATGTTGGGTACTGGATAGTGGATACATAATAAAACAATGGGTACTGGACACACAGTAAAACAGTTGGTACCGGATACTCAATAAAACAATGGGTACTGGATACACAATAAAACAATTGGTACTGGATATACATGAAAATATTGGATACTGGATACACAGCAAACAATGGGTGTTGGACATACAGCAAAGGATACTGGATACACAGAAAAACTTTGTACACAACAAAACGGTGGGTAGTGGATGCGACAAGACCATGCCATGACTGGGTCGTGTAAGCAGCAAATGGGGTCTGACCTGCCATTGGCGTGGTGATGATTTTCGTGGGGCTGCCTGGAGCGCATCCATGGATGGAACATGCGCGGATAGTTAGCTGTACTTGTGTGTACGGTGGTATACCGCGTACGACCTGGGTGGGATACTGCAACTCATACTCCTGTAGACACATCAACAGATCGGTTAAATACAGACAAGTGTTGGCATCGCCCTATACCTGTCAGTTCAGCAGCAGTAGCCACAAAGGGTACACAAGATGATACTTCACAGGTAATCACTCTCCGCTTCGTGTTACGGCCGGGTATTATGTGTGTGTGTGTGGGGGGGGGGGGGGGTGGCATTAAAGCCCATCACAGTAGGATTGATGGCGAGCTGCAGCAGACACAATGTCATCTTCCGTCACACCATATTAGGGTTGACGAGACGATGCTTATCTTGTTTTGCGCAGCCGTCGTCCCGACGTCAACCAACGTTGTAGTTTATATTACCTAACGGAGCTGTAATCAGTCACAATGGAATGCTTAGCTGTAATCAGCCTCAATGGACAACAGTGGATGCTTAGCTGTAATCAGTCACAATGGACAACAGTGGATGCCAATTTGTAATCAGCCTCAATGGATAGCTGTAATCAGTCCACAATGGACAACAGTGGATTGTAATCAGCCTCAATGGACAACAGTGGATGCTTAGCTGTAATCAGCCACAATAATGCCAATTTGTAATCAGCCTCACATGGACAACAGTGGATGATGCTGTAATTCACAAGCTGTAATCTGTAATCAGCCTCAATGGACAACAGTGGATGCAGCTGTAATCAGCCTCAATGGACAACAATGCTTTGTAATCAGCCACAATGGACAACAGTGGATGCTTAGCTGTAATGCAATGGACAACAGTGGATGCTTAGTTGTAATCAGTCAATGGACAACATGCTTAGCTGTAATCAGTCACAATGGACAACAGTGGATGCAACATGCTTTGTAATCAGCCACAGTTGTAAATCTTCACAATGGACACATTGGACAAACAGTGGATGCTTAGCTGTAATCAGCCACAATGTGGATGCCAAGTTGTAAATCAGACAACAGAGGATGCTTAGCTGTAATCAGCCACAATGAACAACAATGGACAACAGTGGATGCTTAGCTGTAATCAGCCTCAATGGACAACAGTGGATGCTTAGCTGTAATCAGTCACAATGGACACATGAACAAGCTGTAATCAGCCACAATGAGTGGATGCTAAGCTGTAATCAGCACAATCAACAGTGGATGACATGGACAACAATGGACAACAGTGGATGCTTAGCTGTAATCAGCCACAATGGACAACAGTGGATGCTTAGCTGTAATCAGTCACAATCAGCCAAGCTGTAATCAGTCACAATGGACAACAGTGGCTTACTGTAATCAGTCACAATGGACAACAGTGGATGTCAAGTTGTAATCAGTCACAATGGACAACAGTGGATGCTTAGCTGTAATCAGTCACAATGGACAACAGAGAATGCTTAGCTGTAATCAGCCTCAATGGACAACAGTGGATGCTTAGCTGTAATCAGCCACAATGGACAACAGTGGATGCTTAGCTGTAATCAGCCACAATGGACAACAGTGGATGCTTAGTTGTAATCAGCCACAATGGACAACAGTGGATGCTTAGCTGTAATCAGCCACAATGGACAACAGTGGATGCCAAGTTGTAATCAGCCACAATGAACAACAGAGAATACTAAGCTGTAATCAGTCACAATGGACAACAGTGGATGCTAAGTTGTAATCAGCCACAATGGACAACAGAGAATGCTTAGCTGTAATCAGCCTCAATGGACAACATCCGATGGAAGCTATTCTGTCGTAAGTTAGAACTGTCACAGCCGTAATCAGCCACAATGAATGATTGTTAAGATGCTTCTACCAATGAACCCGTCAAAATATTCCCCGCGACGCAACAACATCTGCACCCAGCAACCACCCGTCGCCATCCACACGCACACGCGCATCTTGCAACTGCTAAAGTTCCATAAAAATATGCTCGCTAGACGCTTCATACGACGCAACCGAACATTCTGCTCTGCCTCAGACGAAGCATGGCATCCACGTAGCGAAACAGCATCAGACGAAACAACATCAGACGAAACAACATCAGACGAAACAGCTAAGATCGACAGTCGTGTTTACACAGTTTATATGTGAATAAAGACACTGCGTAGTTGACCATCTCCAGACGCATAGATACACACATACAAATATACATTCACGCACGCACGCACGCACATGCATGCATTTGTATGTTTCAGCGGATTGAGGAGGAGGTTGTGAGAAAGGTTATAATCTCACCAGAGCCTGATGTGAGGACCATTTGAGTGTCAGTTGGTAGAGGACGCGCGGCGGAGAGGAAGATGAGGACGGGACCCAGGTGAGAATAAATGCATCCCAGGGGCCCGCCACGCGGACCGAGCTCATGTTGACGGCCTCGGGGATTACTCGACTCCCATCAGTACCGTTGTATCCATCTACAAACAGCATCATCATCATCAGTAAATAGATGTATATCACCATGGAGACACGCGTTGTCATGGTTGGCGCCTGGAGCTGCATTGTGACTGGTTGACGGCCTGGCTGCCGTGGTTACCACCAGAATTTCACTATTTCCCGCTGTTCACAAACTCATGCAAGAGAATACATAAGCGCAATCTTGTGTGACTTGATTTAGACCGGTAAACAATAAAGTGAATGCCATCCAGACTCTATCAAACAAAACAACAGTCTGTGCAGATATCCAAGAGTCCAATAAGGGTTGTTCGTCGACAGCTCGAGCTTTTGATCGTCATATCACATACAGTATGTGGAAGTCGGCAACCAACAGGCGCTTGTGTAGCAAATCACAGCTTGTACGAGACCCTAATCTTACCAAAGCGAATTTCGCTATCGCTTTGTACAGCTGTAAATCAGACAACGGCACGCGAACTATGCGATGGCGCTAACGCTATGCCAGCTCGCTATAGACGGAGCTGTGGAGGCTGTGGTTCCCTCGTTCCATCCTAGCCGCACCCCTTCCTCGCTGGCTCCTTTCCTCAGCGCGAGCACATTACCAAGCTCTTACTGAGCCAAATAAAACCGCGAAAAATTCTCTTTTTACACTGCGTCGTTATTGCCACAACTTGCGGTCGGCCACCAGAGGGCCTCAGTCCGCTTGCTTCATTACCAACGATTGATCGGCAGTTAGATCCGGAAAAAATATGACAACGGATCTGCTTCCTCACACGTAACTGACTTTCAAGAGTGACTGTAATCGGTTATCCCGTCAAGAATTTAAGCAGGCGTCAAGCAGCAGACGACATGATCAGCAGAAAAGGCGGAGCGCAGTGGTCGGGTGTATGTAGGCCATGCGCGTGCGATCTGACGCCCAAGTCACGCACTTCTCCGCTCGCATCCTGGTTCGGAGCCAAGTTAGGGCGACAGCAAAGTGTATCTCATTGAAAAACTGGTGGCCTGATGTTAAAGAAGGAATATGACGCACCAATATGTGTGCGAGTTTAACTCTCAATGAATTAGACCTTTAATACATTCATGCATGAATGCACTTTTATTATTCACTTGACTGTTCAACTAACACTGGTGGTCGCGTATCTATTTACCCAAGTCCTCTAGAGACGTGGGTAGGCGGCTGTATTATGATGATAACGCTCTGACGACAGAATATAATAGCCACATAGTCAACCTTCCAGGGCTGCATTATATGCGGTGTCGGGGTGTAGTAACCCCTTACAATGGTTGTATTGCACATAACGCAGTGGCCGCCGCATTTTTCTCGCTTCCTGACTCACTGACATGAACTGAGTTAGTATTTTAGAATATAATTGATTACAGACAAACTTTTGAGCCGGTGTTTCCGACTTAATGAGATGCAGCGAAGGCGGGGCTTAGATAGATCAGCTGAGGTCAATGGCAAGCTTCAACTTAGATTGTCCTCGTTATAGAGATGCTGGTGACCAGCCAGTCAGCTAACTGCTACACCTGTTGATATATTGTTTGGATGACGTCATATGTCGTCTGTAATGAATATACATGACTGTTTGACATATGCTGCTCTGGCCTCAATCCGTCGATCCGGACCAAGGCGAAAACCAGGATTCATCAATTGCTAGAGATTCACAAAAGATTCAGATTTTTGTACATTTCTTTCCTCCAACGTCTGAGTACAGCCTCGTTCTCATATATCCTGTATAACATCAAAGTAGACAAGGAGCGGTTGTGAATTCAATTTGTCTGCTTCCTGTCGTTACAAAAAATGGAAATCACGAACAAACGCCATGAATCTAAACGGAAGGGCCGTTAACGTCTACCCAGCTCGAAAGCAGACGACACACGTGGCGGGAACGCGTCTCTTTTCCTAACGCTCCTGAATAGCGCTTTTAGAGAAATGGATGTCACGGGGACAAAACGAGCCATGAAACTTGACTCGTCTGATTAAAAGCTCAATCACATTGAACATTACTGGAACAGGCGATCAACATGAACAATACAAGCGAAGGGGAGGAGGCTGAGCAGACACTCGAATCCATTGAGGAAAATGCTCTTAGCAACCAATAGTTTAAGATATGTAAATGACCGAAAGAGTTATTAAGAAAAGAAAACTTGCTGGATCAGATTCTTAAAATAATTTAATATATTAATATTTTCCGAGTAAAACAGTCAGTCGACGACGGGATTTCACTGAATGAATGACAACAATACCCTTCTTTGTTCGTTTGCTTTGTGCATAGCAAGCTGTGAGAAACCCATCTGTCATCAACAACATTTGGAGTTCTGACAAAACATTGCGACGTCTCATGTGCAACTTCTTATATTCCTACGTTGCAGTCATGGTTTATGTGTGTGTGGTGGTGGGGGGGGGGGGGGGGCGCAAAAGAGTATTAATTAGTGCAGGTGGCTTTTGGGTAGTTTTAAGGAGCGTCTAGAAACTCCATCAGCGTGACGATAGAGGTATGTGAAATCTACTGAGTGAAACTAATAAGAGTAAAAGAGCGATGCGACACGCACATTAGTATCATGACCGAGTCATTAGCGTTCTAGCTTCGCCGAACATTCCGGGTATTTGAGCTAACAAGTTGATGGGTTGTGGATGATGGACCAAGAACTAAAATGTCAGGATTAAAAACAGGGTATCAAAAAAACAAAGCATTGAACAAACGACATCATACAGTCAGGGTATAATACAGAAAGGATAATACACAGTCAGGTTATACGACAGACAGGATATCATACAGTCAGGTTATACGACAGACAGGATATCATACAGTCAGGGTATCAGACAGACAGGATATCATACAGTCAGGGTAAAAGACAGACATAATATCATACAGTCAGGGTGTAAGACAGACAGGATATCATACAGTCAGGGTATAAGACAGACAGGATATCATACAGTCAGGGTATCAGACAGTCAGGGTATAAGACAGACAGGATATCATACAGTCAGGGTATCAGACAGTCAGGGTATAAGACAGACAGAATATCATACAGTCAGGGTATAAGACAGACAGGATATCATACAGTCAGGGTATAGACAGACAGACAGACAGGATATCATACAGTCAGGTCAGGGTATAGTCAGACAGACAGGATATCATACAGTCAGGGTATAAGACAGACAGGATATCATACAGTCAGGGTATAAGACAGACAGGATTCATACAGTCATAGTCACTGTCAGGGTCAGACAGGATATCATACAGTCAGACAGACAGGATATCATACAGTCAGGGTACAGACAGACAGGATATCATACAGGGTCAGGGTATACAGTCAAGACAGACAGGATATCATACAGTCAGGGTATAAGACAGACAGGATATCATACAGTCAGGGTATCAGACAGACAGAATATCATACAGTCAGGGTATAAGACAGACAGGATATCATACAGTCAGGGTATAAGACAGACAGGATATCATACAGTCAGGGTATAAGACAGGATATCATACAGTCAGGGTATCAGATAAGAAGTACACCAGACCAATGGGACCTGAGATAGATAGGATTCACCAGCTCTTGTTTCGAGACAGACATTATATGGTGTATTCCTAATTATTCCGTGATGACTATGGCCTTGTTTGAATCGGGTTCCATCGATCATCGTGACAGGTCGAACAGACTCCCTGAGCTGGATAGCTTATGTGACAAGGGGCGACACGTTAAAGGAGCCACTGATCGCGTGGTGACGCATACACTCACATCAGCAACATTTGTTTCGATCAGCAAACATCATTATCCTTGGGCCACGAAACGCAAACCCTGTTCTTTGACAATAAATGTAATGTCTCTGGGGCCAGCCTCATCCGTTAATCCTTCGGTCACTGCGTCATAGCGATACAGTCCCCGTGGTGATACAGCCCATGTGATGATACAGCCCACGTGGTGATACAGCCCATGTGATGATACAGCCCACACGATGATACAGCCCATGTGATGATACAGCCCATGTGATGATACAGCCCACGCGGTGATACAGCCCATGTGATGATACAGCCCACACGATGATACAGCCCATGTGATGATACAGCCCATGTGATGATGCAGCCCACGTGGTGATACAGCCCATGTGATGATACAGCCCATACGATGATACAGCCCACGCGATGATACAGTCCATGGGATGATACAGCCCACGTGGTGATACAGCCCATGTGATGATACAGGAAGTACTAACGGTCAATTTATGAATGCTATCGTTCGCCACATCACATCACACTCTTACAAAAGGTGCGAGAATCTTAGTTTCACCCTTCAGGACCGAAGATATTAAGCTATATTTTGTATGCATACATACTATCCAACCTCGCATGCTTGCAAAATATGCTAATAGTTTGCGCATGTGGACTACTGACCAGGACGGGCGTAGAGGCTGGGGTGGACAACGGTGATGGCTGTCACCTGGCTCTCCTTCCGGCTATCCAGCGTCATCGAGGCCAGGCTGCTGCCGGATGTGTCAAACACTGCCACCTGGCGACTACCGCTCAACCAATACAGCTTCTGACTGTAGAACTGCAATGAATGGACGCTGTAACAGCAGCATTCGGACGTGTTACAAGGCAATCTACAATAAGCATGACCCGAACACACTTATCTCACATTTAATAGATAATTCATAGAACTTTGTGGACTTACATGTAATCCGTTTGCGGGCTGAGACGCACGATCTCGCCTAGCGTCTGTACGATGTCCTGTCCGTCGATATGCCCTCGTAGACCAGCACGGAATACAGACAAAGTCTCGTCCTTCTTCAGCAGGTAATACAAGAATCCCCCTTGACGATCCAACGCAAGGCCGAAGATATAAAGGCCGGCGTAGACAGGTACCTTGTAGACGGTGACCAGCTGGCGCCCGTTGAGACGCGCGGACTCGAGGCGGTAGTTGGTAGCCCAGTACATGTATCCATGCACGGAATCCAATGCCAAGTCTGTCACCGTTTCCGAGCCCTGATGCACGGTCTTTGAGGGTCCAGCGGTTCTGTGGAGGGCAAGGCGCTGAATCTGCTCCACATTGAAACGATAAGCGATGAAAATAAATATGGAAGTTCTTCACCCAAAGAAGGTAATTTCAATGATGGCGAGTCTCTTTAACCTTCCACCCAGTGTTATTCTTGCTGATAGACAATGACACTACTGGTTAAGCTGGAGTGACTGACCATGTTAAACTTGCTGTTTGACCAGTACACATAGTTAGCTAGCCAGTCATAAGCCAGCACGGTAGCGTGGATGCCAGATATGAGACTGGCTGACTGCTGACCATCCATAACGTACACGGATCCGTTATCCAGACTCCATAAGGTCTTTGATCCACATACGACTAGGTCTAGACAAGACAGAGAGACATACGACCAGGTCTAGACAAGACAGAGACATACGACCAGGTCTAGACAAGACAGCGAGACATACGGCCAGGTCTAGACAAGACAGAGACATACGACCAGGTCTGGACAAGACAGAGAGACATACGACCAGGTCTAGACAAGGTTTAGACAACACAGAAAGACATACGGCCAGGTCTAGGACAGTGGTATTGAGTGGGTATTTGTGATTCCAAAACAACAAGAATATTTGTTCAGTAATTAAGTTCGCGTTCAAATTCAATTATTCTGTATTAACTCCACTAGCAATCGGTCTAACGCAACAAATGATTTACATAAGTACCTCTGATTGTGTGTGGGGCTGCTATTGTGATGGGAAGACGCGTCTGAGAACTAGCGTTGAGCAGGCTGCTGTAGAGATTAGTCACGTGACCATTGTCGGTTGCATACTTAAATATAGGTTCCATGCCCGCTGCACAACACACATCCATCAAAGAGCGAATCCTGAACATCGTTATCAATAAAATGTATTTTGCTTATGGATAAATATCTTTGCATATATATATATATATATATATATATATATATATATATATATATATATATATATATATATATATATATATATATATATATATATATATATATATATATATATATATATATATATATATATATATATATATATATATATATATATATATATATATATATATATATATATATATATATATATATATGCGTATTTGCGTGCGTGCATATGCATACCTACGTGTGCGTACAAGCGCGCGTACGTTTATGCGCGTATGTATAGGTGTGTGTGTGTGTGTGTGTGTGTGTGTGTGTGTGTGTGTGTGTGTGTGTGTGTGTGTGTGTTTCGGGGTGGGGGGGGCGGAATACCTGACTGAAGCGTCTGCGTGTTGAAGTGGACGGACCACGGCCCATGACCGCCCTCAGAGTAAGCCCGCACGCGGAATCCGTAGTCCGTAGACGGGCGCAAATCATGCATGGTCAGGCTGAGGTCGCGAAGGTCACGGTAACTCTCTACCTGACCTGTGACCCGCGTGATGACCTCGACCTCATAGCGCCAGTCCTGCCATGCACCTTTCCCTGTGACGTCACAAGATCAAATTCATCCGGTGTCTTGAGGCGATGCGCCGTACATGAGGGGTCACACATAAGCGACTTTATTCCGGGAATGGAAGGAGAGTATCGACATGGACGCATTAAGCGGACAAGGCAGCTACAAAACATTCAGCTGGGATACCGAAATAATCCGAGTTTGGTAAACCCGGCGATCCAAAAGAAACGCATCAATGCGAGGTTTTGACTACACTGCTTATATCCAGACGGGTCGAATCGCAGCAGAATCCTCCTCAAACATTCCACAGCAATAGAGCCATCCTCAAACATTCCACAGCAATAGAGCCATCCTCAAACATTCCACAGCAATAGAATCCTCCTCAAACATTCCACAGCAACAGAACCATCCTCAAACATTCCACAGCAATAGAATCATTCTCAAACATTCCACATCAACATAATCTTCCTCAAACATTCCACAGCAATAGAACCATCTTCAAACATTCCACAGCAATAGAACCATCCTCAAACATTCCATAGCAACAAAATCCTCCTCAAACATTCCGTAGCAAGAGAATCATTAATATTTCAGAATCATCCCTCAGAACATTTCATAGCAACAGAATCACCCCTCGAACATTCCATAGCAATAGAATCATTCCTCAAACATTCCATAGCAACAGAATAATTCATCCCTGAAACATTCCGTAGCAAGAGAATCATTACTCTAATATTTCAGAATCATCCCTTGGAGATTCCATGGTAACAAAATCATCACTGAAACATCCCATAGCGATAGAATCATCCCTCAAACATTCCATAGCAACAGAATTATCTCTGCAACATTCCCTAGAAACAGAATCATTCCTCAAACATTCCATAGAAATCACGGAAAATTCCAATGCGAGACAGCGTCTTCGCGTCGAATCTGATAAGCGAAGCAGTACCTTGGTCCAGATCTGGGGCTGCCCACGTCATCATGGCGGAGAAAGTGGACATCAAAGCTTGCACATCCTTGGGGGGCATCAGCGGAACTGCAAACGAAATTAGTAACTTCTACTGACTAAAGTGATTCTATAAGTAATCTCAAAATACTAAATAGAGTCAGTGATTTCCTCAAATTTATCCACTAAATAAGGAAATGTGTGTGGCCTCTTCGATTGGAGACGGAACGGATTATTTTGAATATATACCTTGTTTTCCAATTTGCTGTTTTCGCTAATTCAATTCAATTACATGTTTTGTTGCTGTTTTTTGTTAAGTTGCTAAACAAATTTCACCGTAAAATTTTCAAGACAGTCTGATGAAGCGGCCCATTAAGGAAGTTAGGAGGAATAACAACTGAGGGTGAGTAGATGTGATTGTCTCACCAGGTGGAGGCTGACTGAGTGGGTGCCAGATATTGACCCCGACGCAGTGACACTCGTTGAAGAGGGCGGGTTGGTGGTCATATTCATTGGACTGAACCTTCGATTTGGACTCGATGTAGAGGCAATGAGAGTCGTGCATGGAGCAATTCGACTGACGGTTCCAGTAGAAGACACCTTGATGGTACGTCATACTGACCGTACGCAGGTAGACGTCAGAGTTTGTACGTACGACGCGTCGCTCGTTCTCACGGTGAAGGTACACCGACATGACGGTGCCATTATTCTGGGTGGGGTAGTAGAGTCGGTACTCGGGCGGGTCGAGGGCGAAGGCCCGGATGTACTCGGATTCGACGATCGGGTCGGGGTAAGGAACGGGTCCAGGGCTGTCCAGATCGGCGAGGTCAACGCGGAATAAACCTCCGTTGACCCCGAACACGCTCCAGAACAGGAAGCTATCGTTGGTATACACAGAGGAAGTGATATCACTAGTGTTTACAGTTAGTAACTGAATTACGCAAGTGTCATTTTACACCAGTAATCGGCTTGGTTAAAGAGATTGTTCAGCCCCATATTTGGAACGAGGTTGCCTAGCAAGCTGCTTGGCAACCGCACCTTGGAAACCAAAAGTGTTAAGTTTTCAGACTTTCAGTCGCTACGCGGCGCTGTGGTCTCAGAAAAAAGATCCTTACTTCGGCTGTCGCCATTTATGTTGTCGGACATTACCCTTCCTGCTTCCTGTCTAATGTGTGCACAATTATGCTCACAACTTGAACGAGTGAAGATTTTATGAAATATACATTATGTAACAAAAGTGGAAGAATACACATCGATGGCGAGGTAAATTCAGAGCGCGTTATGATTTACAGCTAACATTCGTGTGGTTCACGGTTTTAGGTAGGAACCGTTATCGATGGAACGACATAACTGAATAAAACAAATTTCCACAGTAGATCATGAATATTTCCAGTCAAATAATAATGTTAAAATCTTATCAATATAATTTCCATCATGTAAACTCTGCGGCACAAATTAGAAGATGTCATTATTTATGACATCGTAGTAATGAAATAACGAAATGATCCCTGATTGCCTTATATGCAGCTGAACAGTCTCTTTAATGTTGAGCGCTGTACGATTGAGATGAATAAGGACTGAGTGATAATGAGTTGACGAACCCATTGAAAGGGTCAACCTGCACTGTGGCGGGGTGACCGGGGATGCCGCTGACCACTGCCCTGCAGGTGGCGCCGTCTAGCGAACACTGGACAATCTGAAACGACCACCGTCGCCTCACTCTCAACACTCAACACGCCAAATAAAATGCTAGTATCAAACAGATACAGATTTACAAAAGGGCGTTGTCATGCATGCAGTAAAGCTCAGGGGGGATTATCTCTGTCACATTCGTTTAGCAATTTCAAATGCTCTATGTGGTCGGACATTATGAATGCATTACAACGAGGACCAAGTCATATGTTCTCGTCAAACCACCATCTGTGTGGCGCGTCATAACAGACAACTGACGCGATGTTTTCATTTAATAGGAACCTCACGAAGGAGGAAAGTGACCCTATAGATTCTTTACCCGGCCCTCCTCAGCCATGTAGAGTTTATCGAAGAGCCAATCGACGCTGAGCGACGTGGGCAGGCTGGTAGCGTTTCTGTACACATGTTGCGGAGGCGTCGAATCGTTACTGCGCCATACCCATACTTCTCCGGACGCGTCAGAGAAGAAAACCTTCCGCTGCTCAAAGTGCATTCCAACGCCTGCAACAGATATACTCTACTGAAAACGGCGAGGACATGAAATGTGAGTCGTGCAGGGTCGCGGGAATCCAGGGAGTACCATCGTGACTAAATGCACGAGTATTGACACGTTATGATTTATAGGAGCAAGCGCCATGCGTTATGATGAATGATCTGGTCAGTAGTCAAAACGTTATGATATTACGCGTTATGATTTGGCGTTCTTGCAATGCGCTGATGACCAAAGCTTATGACGACAGTTTGACGGTAACGACCCATCAGAACGCCGCTCGTTCGACAACTTGGGGGTCCATCCGCAGAACTCAATAACTATCTATCTGGCCTAGTACGCTCGGCAGCGAGAGACAAGCGGGAAGACTCGTCATGCACACACATCAAAGCAATACTCTATCAATGTATTTAACACGGATTTTTCGTTATTGTTTCTATTCCTTTCAATTTCACAAAGCTAAAGGTAAAGAAGGGCTTCCCGCCACTTCATTGTTTCTACAAGGTTACACCAATCATAGGCACTCGGTTCCCGATGCCATGCTTCCGAGCGCCGTGCCGTTGTCTTTTTACATTTGTTATATCTATAGCGGCTTGATGCTCGGAAACGGCTTTGGCGCTCAGAAGCTTGGCATCGGGAACCGGGCGCCTGTGGTAACTCTGATGAGGGATTTCTGAATGGTCAGGGAAGCTGAACCGGTCTGTCATCAATAGTTATCTTAGAGCGGTGGGTAATAAATCGCGAGGATTTCTTAGCAAGCCGAACACTGCAAGCGGGATTAAATACATGAATAATCTATGAAGGAAAACAGTAGTTATACTAAAAACCTTGTAATGGGTTGGTTGAGAAGGGTTGGTTGTGGTGCGAATTGGTTATGGACTGGCTATGGGCGAGGTGGGTTGTGAGGTGAGTTGGTTATGGATAGGTTATGGGTGACGTTGGTTGTGGGGTGACGTTGGTTAAGGATAGGTTATGGGTGACGTTGGTTGTGGGGTGACGTTGGTGAAGGATAGGTTATGGGTGACGTTGGTTGTGGGGTGGTTTAGTTATGGATTGGTTATGGGTGAGGTTGGTTGTGGGCCGGGTTGGTTATGAGTTGGTTGGTTGTGGGGTGGGTGTGGTTGTAGGCTGGCCCATGCCATCTGCGTGTATAATTAGAAACTACCTTCACATTTCGTCGCGCGTTTTCATAGCAATACTTAGTAATGTATATAGACAACCACAAGAGAGACGCGTTGTGCCTCTCATGGAAAGCTCATTTTGTTATAACTATCGCCACAACAATCACCTCATAAATACAACAAGCAAATTATAATTGGAAAAAAAGCATATGCATATTGGACAACAGCGAGATGTGGTGGCAGTGAGGACACTTACCGCGTTAGTACCGTCAGTAAGCAGAAATCACACGGAAACAGGTTAAACACATCTCATCACAAGAGCTTAGAGTCGCCAAAGGGTATACAAGTGACATGAGCATCACAGGTGGATGGGTGGATGAGAGAGAGCGAGAGTGATTGAATGGGTGGATGGGTGGATGAGAGAGCGATAGTGATTGAATGAATGGGTAGGTGGGTGAGAGTGAACGAGAGTGATTGAATGGGTGGATGGGTGGATGAGAGAGAGCGAGAGTGATTGAATGAATGGGTAGGTGGATGAGAGAGAGCGTGAGTGATTGAATGGGTGGATGGGTTGATGAGAGAGAGCGAGAGTGATTGAATGAATGGGTGGATGGGTGAGAGAGAGCGAGAGTGATTGAATAGGTGGATGGGTGGATGAGAGAGCAATAGTGATTGAATGAATGGTGGGTGGGTGACCCACTGAACTCCGTTTAAAAATTGAATACCCCGCCCCAACCAATCTGAGCGAATTCTTCTACTCTTCCCCTCACTTGCTCTGTGTATACTGTGTATACTGTCCCCGTAGTGCTCTAATAAGAGTACTCTACTCTCGCCATACTGCTGTGAGTTGCGATGGATATTCATTGTCAGTTTAGAACCAGAGGCAACGGGAAGGCATCGTGCAAACAGAGGTGTGTGATGCATGATAGGAAACCTGTTGGGGGGGGGGGGGGGGGGGTCATTAATAGAGGTCACTCAGAATGAGGTCAACTAAATATCATCGTTATGAACACGTGAAGCTTTTAAGCAATCATTGCACCAGGCTTTGTCATTTCAATAATATGTATCGCAATAAAAATCAGGAAAAACTTGTTGTTGCAGCATGGAGGAAACTTGAAACTTATTCGAAGAGGGCCAAGTCGACTTACCCACAATGTCGTTGTCCACCTGACAGAGAACGGTCGCCGCAAATAAATCCTGCAGATCGATGAGTTTGATGCTCCTGCCGGCGCCAGTGATAAGCAACGCATTGATCCCTTCTGCTGAAATAGTCCACAGAGTCATACCCGCGGAACATTAGGCAGGGTGAGACACGGGGGCGGGGCAAGCGACAAGCCAACATGTCAACTCTTGCAGCAACCAAGTCAGATCAGAGGTCAAAAGGTCAGAATTGTACAATGTCGTTAAAGTGCGGAGGTGGGGGAGGAGTTGATTAAAATACAGGTGCAAGAAATCGATTGATCGGCCACAAGGTGAAAAAGAGGTGATGCCAGGTATATAGGATGATCGTGTATGGGGCTGATTTGCCGTCCACAATCGTGCATGGAGTTATTTGATATGTCATCAATCTACGCCAATCAATGTGTGACGTGGCAAAGGAAGCAAGATCATGTTGATTTCAGTAGGACGAAATAGAAGCGCGTCATTTCTGCTGAAAAAGTGTGTTACTTTGGGGCGGGCCAAGTGTGCGACACCGGAAGTTAGGCGTGACTAAGGCGTGTCGCAGAAGGGTGGAGCTTGAAGTAGCGTGTGTAAAGTGTGTCACTGGACGGGGTTAGTGTTTGGCAGGGGGCGGGTATGATGTGCGTCATTACGACTGGGCTAAAGTGCGTCATGGGGGGCGGGTGTTAAATGCGTCACAGGGGACGGGGCTGAAGTGTGTCATAGGGGACGGGGCTTATGTGCATCATAGGGGCGGGGCTTAAGTGCGTCACAGGGGACGGGGCTTAAGTGCGTCATAGGGGCGGGGCTTAAGTGCGTCACAGGGGACGGGGCTTAAGTGCGTCATAGGGGGCGGGGCTTAAGTGCGTCAGCGTCAATCGAACTTGGTGCATTTGGTGAGAGAAATTACAATAGTCCAGTTATCGATCTGTTACTAAAGATCGCTTATACAATTTGTTTATGAATTAGCATTTAACTCATAATAGCATAATGCTTTTACATTTTGTCAAGGGAATATCTTTTAAATACGAAAAATGAAAGATCCGTTCCCTTTGACTTACCACAAGGAGGCTGTAATGTCGTTAAGATCAAACAAAAAAAAGTAAGAATAATTTTGACCAAATACACCAAAGATCAAATGATAAAATAAACCAAGCCATATGTAAAATTAAAACCAACAGATGGTGGTTAATATTTAGTATGATTATGTGCTGGGCGCCTATGGTTTGTTATTTCTGGCAGGACGCTAGCGTGACATTAACAGGACAAACACAGGACGCGATCATGCTAGCAACAGGACTAAGACAGGAACTAGAATTACATTCACAGGACAAACACAGGACCCTAGCATAACATTCACAGGATAAATACAGGACCATAGCATGACATTCACAGGACAAACACAGGACGCTAGTAGGGCAAACACAGGACGCAAGCATGACATTCACAGGACAAACACAGGACGCAAGCATGACATTCACAGGACAAACACAGGACGCTAGCAGGCCAAACACAGGACGCAAATATGACATTCACAGGACAAACACAGGACGCGAACAGGACACCAAACATGTGTGTCTGACGAGTACCACCTTATCACAAGCTGTTGTAGGGCACATATTTTCAGTTATTTCCCTGTGTAAAAAGAGCCGGAGTCGCTAGTTGTGAGGGTATCTTGGCTTGCTTTATGTCCTTGGTCGATTGTGCAGCCGACAAAGGTAGAATATATAACACTTTCTATTGTGTTAAAGATGATGTAGAAATAGATGTATAGGACGAATTACATGGTGGAAAGGATGTCAATAGTGAAAAAGATTGAAGAAATGATGTCTATGCTGAAGTATAATAAAGAAATGATGTCTATGCTGAAGTATAACGAAGAAATGATGTCTATGCTGAAGTATAATGATGATGTCTTTGCTGAAGTATAATGAAGAAATGATGTCTATGCTGAAGTATAATAAAGAAATGATGTCTATGCTGAAGTATAATAAAGAAATGATGTCTATGCTGAAGTATTATAAAGAAATGATGTCTACGCTGAAGTATTATGAAGAAATGATGTCTATGCTGAAGTATAATAAAGAAATGATGTCTATGCTGAAGTATTATAAAGAAATGATGTCTACGCTGAAGTATTATGAAGAAATGATGTCTATGCTGAAGTATAACGAAGAAATGATGTCTATGCTGAAGTATAATAAAGAAATGATGTGTATGCTGAAGTATAATGAAGAAATGATGTCTATGCTGAAGTATAACGAAGAAATGATGTCTATGCTGAAGTATAATAAAGAAATGATGTCTATGCTGAAGTATAATGAAGAAATGATGTCTATGCTGAAGTATAATAAAGAAATGATGTCTATGCTGAAGTATAATGAAGAAATGATGTCTATGCTGAAGTATAATAAAGAAATGATGTCTATGCTGAAGTATAATAAAGAAATGATGTCTACGCTGAAGTATTATGAAGAAATGATGTCTTATGCTGAAGTAGTATAAAGAAATGATGTCTATGCTGAAGTATTATAAAGAAATGATGTCTACGCTGAAGTATTATGAAGAAATGATGTCTATGCTGAAGTATAATAAAGAAATGATGTCTATGCTGAAGTATTATAAAGAAATGATGTCTACGCTGAAGTATTATGAAGAAATGATGTCTATGCTGAAGTATTATGAAGAAATGATGTCTATGCTGAAGTATAATGAAGAAATGATGTCTATGCTGAAGTATAATAAAAAAGAAATGATGCCTATGCTGAAGCATAACCAAGAAATATGCTGAAGTATAATGAAGAAATGATGTCTATGCTGAAGTATAACGAAGAAATGATGTCTATGCTGAAGTATAATGAAGAAATGATGTCTATGCTGAAGAAATAATGAAGAAATGATGTCTATGCTGAAGTATAATTCGCGAAGAACTGCTGGAAGTATGCTGAAGTATGAAGATGAAAAATGAAGTATAATAAAGATGTCTATGTCTATGCTGAAGTGAAATAAAGAAATGATCTATGCTATATAATAAAGAAAAATGTCTATGCTGAAGTATAGAGAAATGATGTCTATATTGAAGTATAAAGAAATGATGTCTGAAATGAAGTATTATAGAAAGAAATGATGTCTATGCTGAAGGATATCAAGAAATGATGTCTATGCTGAAGTATTATAAAGAAATGATGTCTACGCTGAAGTATTATGAAGAGAAATGATGTCTATGCTGAAGTATAATAAAGAAATGATGTCTATGCTGAATTAAGAAATGATATGCTGATATAAAGAAATGATGTCTATGCTGAAGTTACGAAGAGAATGATGTATAAAGTATAATAAAGAAATGATGTCTAGCTGAAGTATAATAAAGAAATGATGTCTATGCTGAAGTATAATAAAGAAACGATAGTCTAGCTGAAGTATAATAAAGAAATGATGTCTATGCTGAAGTATAATAAAGAAATGATGTCTATGCTGAAAATAAAGAATGATGTCTATGCTGAAGTATAATGAAGAAATGATGTCTACGCTATGAAGAAATGATGTCTATTCGCTGAAGTATAATAAAGAAATGATGTCTATGCTGAAGTATAAAGAAGAAATGATGTCTATGCTGAAGTATTATGAAGAAATGATGTCTATGCTGAAGTATAATGAAGAAATGATGTCTATGCTGAACCTGATTATGAATGAAGAAATGATGTCTATGCTGAAGTATAATGAAGAAATGATGTCTATGCTGAAGTATAATGAAGAAATGATGTCTATGCTGAAGTATAATGAAGAAATGATGTCTATGCTGAAGTATAATGAAGAAATGATGTCTATGCTGAAGTATAATGAAGAAATGATGTCTTTGCTGAAGTATAATGAAGAAATGATGTCTATGCTGAAGTATAATGAAGAAATGATGTCTATGAAGTATAATGAAAGAAATGATGTCTATGCTGAAGTAAGTGAAGAAATATGCTGAAGTATAAGGGGAAATGATGTCTAATCTATGCTGAAGTATAATGAAGAAATGATGTCTATGCTGAAGTATAATGAAGAAATGATGTCTATGCTGAAGTATAAGAAAGAAATGATGTCTATGCTGAAATAATGAAATGATGTCGGATGCTGAAGTGCTAAAGAAGATGTCTATGCTGAAGAAATGATGTCTAGAAATGATATGCTGAAGTATAACGAAAGAAATGATGTCTATGCTGAAGTATAATAAAGAAATGATGTCTATGCTGAAGTATAATGAAGAAATGATGTGATAGACGAACTATACGCTATTGTCCATTTTCCCTGATCGGTTTAATCTCCTTACCCTTACAATCTTATTTTTCAGAAATCATCCATCCACCATCCACTGTTAGCTACAGGAAATGAAAGTCGACAAAGTTTTCCCTTTAACTGGCCACAGCACAGAGCCCTGGTCTAGTACCAGGTAACGAACGTCGAGTTGTACAGGGTACCAGGACGAAACTGTGAAGGGGTACCCGACAAACACACTTAACTAAAACTACACGCAACACATATACAGATAAATTAAAATAATATATAGATAACTTAAAATAAAAACCCAAGCGCCTTCTCTTGCTAGCATCAGACCACCGCACTATTGGGGTCGATTGGGAGGGTGCTAGAGACTACCGAAGCCTCGCGGGCAACTAAAAACCACGATTCACGAGAGTTTAAGAGCCTCACGGGAAAAATCCGACCTGATTCACAAGTTTTGGCATAATTCGCGAGGAAACTGAAGCCGAATACCATTACTCGAGAGGGAAATCAAGACTAATGCCATTACTAGAGAGGGAAATCAAGACTACATCCATTACTTGAGAGGGAAATCAAGACTACAGCCAATAGTCGAGAGAGAAATCAAGACTACAGCCATTACTCGAGAAGGATATCAAGACTATGGCCATTACTGGAGAGAGGGAAATCAAGACTACAGCCATTACTGGAGAGGGATATCAAGACTACTGCCATTACTAAAAAGAGCAATCAAGACTACAGCCATTACTCGAGAAGGATATCAAGACAAATGCCATTACTAGAGAGGGATATCAAGACTACAGCCATTACTGGAGAGAGAAGTCAAGACTACAGCCATTACTAGAGAGAGAAATCAAGATTACTGCCATTACTCGAGTCTCGAGTTATTAAGTCTAAAGCCATCACTCGAGAGGGATATTAAGTCTAAAGCCATTACTGGACTGAAGAATTCTGCCATAATTCCTGACGGAATGGAGGGAAGACTACTACCGTCATTCGAGTAATAGCTAAAGTCTCCTGCTACAACTCGTGGGACCGCCTACCTAGGCGTTCTGGAACGCCTCTTTCCTGTTGCGATGTTACCCAGTTACCTTGACTAGGAGGTTTCATGGTGACGTTGCGGACGGCGGCCGTGCCGATGCCGTTAATGTTGTGGGCAGCTATCTCCACGCGGTACGTAGCGTTGGGGGTCAAGCCCGAGATGACCTCAGACGTACTGCTTAAGTCCTGCTTGGGGATACTGCGTTGCTTTGTAACGCCTGCGTGGTCCCCGCTCACCTCCTGCCAGGTAAGCTGGTACGCGATGAGATCGCCGTAAGTGAAAAATGGGGGTTTCCATTTGAGATGTATGGATCGGGAGGCAGGGGAGATGCTGTCTATTGTGGGAGGTCCCGAGGTACTGTCACACACAACCGGTACCTTCATTAAGCGGCCCTGGCCACCAATATCTATATCAATGGGCGAGGTGGTCATTAAGATTACTGCCTACATCAATCTCGTGACTGACCTCCGTCGGATTTCGTCCTGAAAGCGAGACTCTCCGGCGAGATGATACTGTAGCGTGTGGAGACCGCTGCCACTAGCCGTACCTGCACACAGTGAAGCCTGGCAATAGGATGGCACTCTGAAGGATTGGGAATTTCAGCGACAGTCAATTCATGCTGCTGATGCTTAAGTGTTTATTTGGACGTAAATGGTCGTCAGAGTACGCCAACGGTCGTCAGAGTATACGTCAATGGTCGTCAGAGTACGTCAATGGTCGTCAGAGTACGTCAACGCTTGTCCGAGTACGTCAATGTTCGTCAGAGTACGTCAATGCTCGTCAGAGTACGTCCGAGTACGTCAATGCTCGTCAGAGTACGCCAATGCTCGTCAGAGTACGTCAAGAGTACGTCAATGCTCGTAAGAGTACGTCAATGCTCGTCGTCAGAGTACGTCAATGCTCGTCAGAGTACGTCAATGCTCGTCAGAGTACGTCAATGCTCGTCAGAGTACGTAGTCAACGCTCGTCAGAGTACGTCAATGCTCGTCAGAGTACGTCAATGCTCGTCAGAGTACGCCAATGCTCGTCAGAGTACGTCAATGCTCGTCAGAGTACGTCAATGCTCGTCAGAGTACGTCAATGCTCGTCAGAGTACGCGTCAATGCTCGTCAGAGTACGCCAGTGTTCATCATCGCTCGTCTGCAGTCGTCATAATGTGCGTCAATACTCTTCAGTCAACATGCGTGGTGGTCAACATACGTCGATGACAGTCGACGAATGACCATCTAGTCATTGCAGTCAAGACAAAGTGAAAGGCGATGTCGATTGTCTATGGATACATAAATGACCATCTTTGTGAGGCAGTCGCGATGCATGCAGCGACCTGGCAACTCTTCTGTACGACGAACGAACAACTCACTTTATAGGTAGAGTAGGGCTTGAGGTCTGTGACGAGGATGCGGTCAGGCTGTAACCAGGTGACGCTGTCATGTAGCAACCATTCATCAGAACGATTGACCAATTGGCGCTCCAACTTGAAGGTGAGCTGAGTCTGGACGAGACTGGCGTTCCACAGCAGGATGACGGACGTGTGGCTCAGAGTGGACGGAAGGACGCGGGGGCCATCCATATGCCGGACTTCATCTGGTCAACACAGGGGTCAACACAGGGGTCAACACAGGGGTCAACACAGGGGTTAACACAGCAGTCGACACAGCAGTCAACTCAGCGGTCAAGTTGACAGCAGTCAGGAGACACAGCGGAGACCACAGGAGTCAACAGCAGAGAGGAGCGCCTCAGAGAGGGAAGACTGAAGAGAGAGAGAGTGAGGGAGAGAGACCGAAGAGAGAGGGAGAGTCAGAGAGAGAGAGAGAGAGTCCTCAATGAGGGAGACCGAACTAGAGAGAGAGGAGAGACAACCGAACTAGGTGGGTGAGAGGAGAGCGATCGAGAGAGAGAGATCGAGAGAGAGATGAGGAGAGAGGGGAAGAGAGACTACATCACGTTCTCGAGAGAGGCATCACCGACACGAACCGAAGTCAGAGCTGAGAGGAGAGAGAGAGAGAGTGAGAGTGATCACGGAGATGAGAGAGTCGTGGAGAGAGAGACGAGAGGTGGGAGAGGAGGGTGAGGGAGAGAGAGATGAGGAGAGAGTCCTGCGAGAGAGGTGGGTGAGGGAGAGAGACAGAGGAGAGAGAAGGTGGAGTGAGGGAGAGTCGCCTTGAGAGACACGAGGTGGGCGCCGAGAGTCCCGTCAGGAGAGCCCGACACGAGTCGCGTCATCACACGCCGCGAGTAACGTCATCATCTTCCGCAATAACTAACCATGGCCGAGGTCTACACTTCCTGAGAGAGGAGAGAGAGAGAGAGAGGTGAGAGAGAGAGAGAGAGAGAGGAAGAGAGAGGTGGGTGAGGGAGAGAGAGAGGAGAGAGAGAGAGAGAGAGAGAGGAGAGAGAGAGGAGAGAGAGAGAGAGAGGTGGGTGAGGAGAGAGAGAGAGAGAGAGAGAGAGAGAGGAGAGAGGAGAGAGAGAGAGAGGGAGAGAGAGAGCTCGCTCTGAGAGAGAGAGAGAGAGAGAGAGGAGCGGCGCGCGGAGTTCGGTGGGTTAGGGACCCCGGGTTGTTGGGTATGGGTGTCGGCGTTTTAAGTGCTCGCGCGTTGCGAAGCCACTCTCCCTGTGATGGTCCGACTGAGAAGCGTAGTCGCTAACCGTAGAGGCCCACCCTTGACGTTGGATAAACAGTGGTAGTGACGTGAGCCTGCAACCTGTTGCTGGCTAGGTTACAGCAACAGGCCATCTCCGGCCAGCCGAGCATCGACCGACCCAGATTGGCCTTGTAGCATGCAAAAAAGTCAAAACACGAAAGGTGCAGCTATGAAATGTTAGCTTGGCAACGAGAGATTTGGCCTGGATACATATCTAGTGGCAAGATGTGGCGTCTCAAAGGATACTTTTCTCCGGGGATCATAACGATGATGAGCAGGCCATCATAACGGTGATAGGCAGGCCTTCTGCGCTGATGCAAATACTGCGAATCGAAAATTGCTCAGGTGAAAAGTGAAAACAAAAATGCGACGGGGTAATGTCAGCATGGCGAAGGCGAGAGGTGGAATGACGTGTTGAGGAGGGGGGGGGGGGTGAGGGTTGAGGATGTGAGGGTGGGATAGATTGAGGAAGCTGTTGAGATGGACGAGAGGATGGTGAGTTGGAGGACGTGGTCAGGTAGCTGAGAGAGCGGTATACAAAGGTCATTATACTGTCAGTGAAGCGCGCGAGTAAGTGGCCAGCACCTCTGGGCCCTGACTAGTACATACATCAGGCCCCTGGATGAAGAGATGATGGATCCGTGGCAGCACACCAATCTCTGGCACTTGTTGAGAGGGTCAAGTGAAGAAATCCACCTGCCATCAAATACCACATCACTCAACACACTGGGTGTCTGTCTCACCCGCGACTCCCGTGTAGTAGCAATCAAGTTGATCAAGGGTACAGGCAGGTGAGGGCCTACCTGTCTAACAGGTAACCTCCGCTGATCATAATGGTGGTACCCATAGCAAGTGACTGCGCATTGCATCGTCTTGTCTGTGTAGGGCTGGAGGTCTAACCTTGTTTTACGGTGTCGGTTTGATCGGCAAATGCTTCATTAAATCACAGTATGATGTTGTTTCCTTTCGGAAAGGTGCTTTTGTGGCGTCTGATGAATAAACGATAGCAAGTAAAACTTAAGCGTGAAGCGTTGTGACGTCACTCACTGCGTACTCTGCTTCCATGATTGTGGTGTTGGATGTCAACACGCGTTAAACGGGAGACACATGGGGAGTTCTAGAGCACAAACGGGGAGCGCACCTCACTCCGCGACCAAACAGCACCTCATTCCGCAACCACACAGCACCTCACTCCGCAACCAACGAGCACCTCACTCCGCAACCAAACAGCACCTCACTCGGCGACCAAACAGCACCTCCAACCAAACAGCACCTCACTCAACCTCACTCCGCAACCAAACAGCAACCAAACAGCACCTCAATCCGCGACCAAACAGCACCTCACTCCGCAAACGAACAGCATCTCACTCCGTGACCAAACAGCACCTCACTCACTCACTCAGCAACCAAACAGCACAACAGCACCTCACTCCGCAAAACAAACTCGAACAAACAGCACTCACGCGCAACCAAACAGCACCTCACTCCGCAAAACCAACAAACAGCACCTCACTCCGCAAAAACAGCACCTCAAACAGACCAAATAGCACCTCACTCCTCACACAAACAGCCACTCAGACCAAAGCACCTCACTCCGCAACTCAAAACACAGCACCTCACTCCGCAACCAAACAGCACCTCACTCCGCAAACAAACAGCATCTCACTCCGCAACAAAACAGCACCTCACTCTGCAACAAAACAGCACCTCACTCCAAGACCAAACAGCGGAGAAACCAAACAGCAACTGACTCCACGACCAAACAGCACCTCAATCCGCAACCAAACAGCACCTCACTCCGCAACAAAACAGCACCTCACTCTGCAACAACCAAAGCACCTCACTCCGCAACCAAACAGCACCTCACTCCGCAACAAACAGCACCTCACTCCGCAACCAAAGCAGCACATCACTCCGCAACAAAACAGCACCTCACTCCGCGACCCTCACTCCGCAACAAAACAAAACAGCGCAACCACAACAGCACACTCCGCAGACAAACAGCACCTCACTCCACAACCAAACAGCAGCTCACTCCGCAAACAAACAGCAGCACCTCACTAAACAGCACCTCACTCCGCGACCAAACAGCTCCTCACTCCGCAACCAAACAGCACCTCACTCCGCAACCAAACAGCACCTCACTCCGCAACCAAGCAGCACCTCACTCCGCAAACAAACAGCACCTCACTCCGCAACCAAACAGCACCTCACTCCGCAACCAAACAGCACCTCACTCCGCAACCAAACAGCACCTCACTCCGCAACCAAACAGCACCTCACTCCTCTATCAGACACCACCGCATTCCGCAATCAAAGCGCACCTCACTCCTCAGTCAGACAGCACCTCATTCCGCAACCAAAGAGCACCTCACTCCTCAGTCAAACAGCACCTCACTCGGCAACCAAACAGCACCTCACTCCGCAACCAAAGATCATATTGTTCCGCAACACAACCACACCTCACTCCTCAGACAAACAGCATCTCACTCCGCAGACAAACAGCACCTCACTCCGCAACCCTCATTCTGCAACAAAACAGCACCTCACTCCGCAACTAAACAGCACCTTACCCCGCGACCAAACAGCACCTCACTCCGCAACCAAACAGCACCTCACTCCGCAACCAAACAGCAACTGACTCCATGACCAAACAGCACCTCAATCCGCAACCAAACAGCACCTCACTCCGCAACGAAACAGCACCTCACTCTGCAACCAAACAGCACCTCACTCCGCAACCAAACAGCACCTCACTCCGCAACGAAACAGCACCTTACTCCGCAACCAAGCAGCACATCACTCCGCAACCAAACAGCACCTCACTCCGCGACCAAACAGCATCTCACTCCGCAACAAAACAGCACCTCACTCCTCAGACAAGCAGCACCACACTCCGCAGACAAACAGCACCTCACTCCACAACCAAACAGCATCTCACTCCGCAAACAAACAGCACCTCACCTTCAAATAAACAGCACCTCACTCCGCGACCAAACAGCACCTCACTCCGCGACCAAACAGCACCTCACTCCACAACGAAACAGCATCTCACAACGCAACCAAACAGCACCTCACTTCGCAACAAAACAGCACCTCACTCCGCGACCAAACAGCACCTCACTCCGCAACCAAACAGCACCTCACTCCGCAACCAAACAGCACCTCACTCCGCAACGAAACAGCACCTCACTCTGCAACCAAACAGCACCTCATTCCGCAACCAAACAGCACCTCACCAAACAGCACCTCATTCCGCAACCAAGCAGCACTCACTCCGCAGTCAAACAGCACCTCACTCCGCAACCAAACAGCACCTCACTCCGCAAACAAAACATTGTTCCGCACCTCACTCCTCAGACAAACAGCACCTCACTCCGCAGACAAACAGCACCTCCTCCGCAACCAAACAGCACCTCACCCCCCCAACCAAACAGCACCTCACTCCCAACCAAACAGCACCTCACTCCGCGACCAAACACAACCTCACTCCCGACCAAACAGCACCTCATCCCACCAGCACCTCACTCCTCAACAAACAGCACCTCACTCCGCAACCTCAGCTCCTCAGCAACGAAACAAGCTCTCACTCCGCAACCAAACAGCACCTCACTCCGCAACAAACAGCACCTCAGCTATCAGACAGCACCTCCGCAATCAAACAGCACCTCACTCCTCAGTCAAACAGCACCTCACTCCGCCTCCAAACAGCACCTCACTCCTCAGTCAAACAGCACCTCACTCGGCAACCAAACAGCACCTCACTTCGCAACCAAAGATCATATTGTTCCGCAACCAACGATCCCCTCACTCCGTATCCAAAGATCACCTCACTCCTCAGTCAAATAGCACATCAATTTCTCAACTCAACAAAAACAGCCTCACTCCGCAACAAACAGCACCTCACAAACAGCACAGCACTCACTCCGCAACCAAAAAAGCACCTCACCTTCCACACCAAAGAGCACCTCACTCCGTCACCAACCCTCAAGCAGCAGAGCACTCACTCACTCCTCAGTCAAACAGCACCTCACTCGGCAACCAACTCCACCAAGATCATACCAAACAGCACCTCACTCCGCAACCAAACAGCACCTCACTCCGCAACCAAACAGCACCTCACTCCGCAACCAAACAGGAGGACATCACTCCACAACCAAAGAGCACCTTATACCGCAACCAAAGAGCTCTTTGTATCGCAACCAACGAGCACCTTATACCAAAACAGAAGAGCACGCCATATCGTTACCAAAGCGCACCTGATATCGCAACCAAAGCGCACCTTATACCACAGACGAAGTGCCCCTTACACCGCAACCAAAGCACGTCAATATGCCGCAAATCTTGGCCTCGTCTGGGTCCAGATGCAGGCCATAATCTGCTTTCTGAGGGCGCGTTTAATGCCAGAGAGCCATTCATTGTCAGTTAGAGGCTCAGCTCAGCACACGGGAGCACCTCCACTAATGCTATTAGGTACCAGATCACGTGTCGTCATTACCCCGCCCAATGACTGTGGTCAGCCCATAATATCACCACCAGCAGCCGACATCAATAAACGATTATCTCTTCCAGGTAAACTTGCGAGCATTTTCTGTTGTTTGCCAGGTCAGAATCTGTGGGTTGGCTAGTGAACCTGTTAGCCTTATATGTCGGCCAGGTAAATCCGCCAGCCGTGTGTAACCCGCGTGGCGCATATGTTAATTACGATAAACCATCTGGTCAAAGATGGGCCAGCTTGTTCCAATAACGTTGAAGATAAATCGTCAAGTATTAAGAAGAATAAACCAACTTGTCTGATGGCATAAAGATTAAACTAGCTTGTCTTATGACATAAAGGAAAAACAATTTGTCTTTTGACATAAAGAAGAAAACAACTTGTCTTATGAATATAAAGCTGCTTGCATTATGAGTTGACAGAGCGATTACAACGCAGGAGGTTAAATGGTGGATGCAGAGCAACTTCCGGACGCATAACATCAACACATAAACACAGGGGGGCAGGGTGGGCTATACGCGAAGCAAGTGCGGTTTATCCTACGTGTACTTGAGCTGCCCCAGTCTGTCATGAACGCCTCCTCATACCAGACAGACTTTCGTTTGTTTGAGCAAGAGATGAGTTGTACGGTATGTACCTGTCCCTCTTAGATCCCTTAATACCAGCATGTCCACGCCGCACGCAGTAATCGTCTTAATCCCTAAAGCGCATGCGCGGTCGACGTAGGCGTGGCTTGTATTAAGAGGATGAGTGACGTAAAGAGCCGACAGGGGGAGCCTCTCTCCTGACCACATAGGGACAAACAACGCATTAACTTGTGACCTAAGTGCTTTCTCTACACGTGATCATTTCTTTACATCACGTGATCTTTTCACGGACGTACCATCTCAAGTCACTCAGTTGTATACCCGACAAATCAACTCCGATCACGTGATCTCGTTCTGACCACATTGTACTTCCGGGAATCACAACCTAATTGCGACCAGTTCATTGATTGCAGGTGGAATCAAGGTGTGGTATTCTGACGGCGGTAGTGCCAGGTACCCCGTGCCATGCTAATCAAATGCAGACCTGTTCCTTCATTATCATGGGAAACGCCAGGTTATTCATTACCGTGGGACGCTCACTTGCCTACCCGACGGCTACTGCATTAGGTGTAGATGGTAACGCACAGGTGAGAGGGCAGCAGGCACAAACCGTCCGTGACGAGTAGGGATGCAGCCACCGACGACACCACTGATTCTACCCGTGTGGTCAACTTATGACGTGATTTGATAAACTGAGAATAAAAGCAAAATAAGATTAAACGTAAAAAAAAATTTCCATACTTCTTAGCGACGAGTCGGAAACCTCGACTCCGCCATACAAACTTCGGAGAATCGAAAAAGTGAATCATCTGGAAATGAAGCGAATCGACGAGCCAATGTTACGAGTTGTTTGAGTGTCTGTTATTATGTAGTTAAGGAAAAGAGGGTGCAACAAAACTGGATAAAACGCTAGCTTCATA
>CM067345.1:60337635-60375135 GCA_034190875.2 Urechis unicinctus
TACAATGTGAATTGACAATGCCGGTATCAATGTGGGGCATACAATGTGAATTGACAATGTCGGTATCAATGTGGGGCATACAATGTGAATTGACAATGCCGGTATTAATGTGGGGCATACAATGTGAATGGACAATGCCGGTATTAATGTGGGGCATACAATGTGAATGGACAATGTCGGTATTAATGTGGGGCATACAATGTGAATTGACAATGCCGGTATTAATGTGGGGCATACAATGTGAATTGACAATGCCGGTATCAATGTGGGGCATACAATGTGAATTGACAATGCCGGTATTAATGTGGGGCATACAATGTGGGGAATTGACAATGCCGGTATCAATGTGGGGCATACAATGTGAATTGACAATGCCGGTATTAATGTGGGGCATACAATGTGAATTGACAATGCCGGTATTAATGTGGGGCATACAATGTGAATTGACAATGCCGGTATTAATGTGGGGCATACAATGTGAATTGACAATGCCGGTATCAATGTGGGGCATACAATGTGAATTGACAATGCCGGTATCAATGTGGGGCATACAATGTGAATTGACAATGCCGGTATTAATGTGGGGCATACAATGTGAATTGACAATGCCGGTATCAATGTGGGGCATACAATGTGAATTGACAATGCCGGTATCAATGTGGGGCATACAATGTGAATTGACAATGCCGGTATTAATGTGGGGCATACAATGTGAATTGACAATGCCGGTATTAATGTGGGGCATACAATGTGAATTGACAATGCCGGTATTAATGTGGGGCATACAATGTGAATTGACAATGCCGGTATTAATGTGGGGCATACAATGTGAATTGATAATGCCGGTATTAATGTGGGGCATACAATGTGAATTGACAATGCCGGTATTAATGTGGGGCATACAATGTGAATTGACAATGCCGGTATTAATGTGGGGCATACAATGTGAATTGACAATGCCGGTATTAATGTGGGATTAATTATGCTAATGGACAATGCTGGTTTTCAATACAAGGAATATAATGTGAATTGACAATACTTGATTCAATGTTGCGTATACAATGTAAATTGACAAAGCTTGTTATAATATGGTGAATATTAAGTGACATATATATATATATATATATATATATATATATATATATATATATATATATATATATATATATATATATATATCACTTTATATTCACCAATATATATATATATATATATATATATATATATATATATATATATATATATATATATATATAATGTGTATTGATAATGCTGATTTTATTGTGGGATATATAATGATAATTGCAAGTACTGGTTTTGATTTTGTGAATGTAATGTGATAGGAGGATACTATCTAATATGCAGTGCATATGACGTGAGTTGACAATGGGTGATGTTGGTGTGCAAAATATTATGAATTGGCAAGAAAGGTTTTACTAAAAAGAGCAAAACGTGCACTAAAATTTCAGGTTTTAATTGGATGGATATAATGCGAAATTGGACAAGCTTTGTGTAGCGTCATTTGAGGCGCGTCGTCCGTATATGAGGTGAGTGTGCCGACGCGAGGCGCTGGTTCAAGCAGCCCCTCTCTTTACCTGCCAACATAACACCTGCCAACAAGGCGCTCCACCTAGTGCCGAGGTTTGTCAATAGCACATTCCACAAGAGCGCTTGTGTAGCGAAGAAGATGCCGCTTCACACTCAATGACATTAGCAACCTTTGTTGGTAAACACTGGCGAATACCTGAGTCTTAAAACAGTTACCAAAAGGTCACATTAACCCGCGGCTTCCTCAATGCCTGCTTATCTAAGCGGGATGATGGCGAAATCGTTTAATCGCTTCCCTCGGAGCGCTTTACATTATAGCAGCCACGAGCGTAAATTTGTATCCTTCTCAGCGTAACGTAGGATGAAAAAAGAGCCTATTTAAGTGAAGACATGTCTGCATTATATAAGCGACAAGTGCAAGTGTTAATTTCACACGGGAAGAAAGCGTCCAAGAAGCCGAACAATAGCCACCATGCCTACCACGACGGCCACAAGTGCTGCCGGCATTGGTTAAACGCAAAAACTACTCTATTGTCTGGGATATAACTGCTGGGAAGCGGTAAACAACGTCTTATAACTCTTACATAGTATATCTTGAAGCAGTAGCGTGGTCGAGATGACGAACGTCTTCAGTAGTTCACCAGTGACACGGATCTCCATATCGAATGAAGCACGGCACGCGCCAGCCAGCCATGTCATTCTTCTGCCGCTTATTGTAACTATTTAGTTATCCGGCTGTCTGCGTTATACCAATGTTCAAGAGAAGAGCGATAAACTTTCCCAGCGCGTTTTACGCGCATCAGAATGTGCATTGTAAAACAGATACCCGGAACCAACAATGGACATTCTCGGGCATTCCGGCCATCGCTGGAACTGATAACTTGCCCGAGCTAGAAAAGTTGATCAATTAGTCACTGCAAATGAAATCTCTCTCTCTCTCTCTCTCTCTCTCTCTCTCTCTCTCTCTCTCTCTCTCTCTCTCTCTCTCTCTCTCTCTCTCTCTCTCTCTCTCTCTCTCTCTCTCTCTCTCTCTCTCTCTTTCTTCATATATATATACACACATACATTTATATATATATATATATATATGTGTGTGTATATAGATGTGTGTGTCTATAGATATATATCAAAATATATATACATATATATTTATAGATGTACATATATATTTATATATTTACATATATATATAGATATATATATATACATGCAGGGATATATATATATATATATATATATATATATATATATATATATATATATAGAGATATATATATATATATTATATATAATATAATATATATATATATAATGATATATATATATATACATATATACTATATATAATGTATACATATATATATAATGCATATATATATACATATATATATATATATATATATATATATATATATATATATATACATACATACATGCATATATATATATATATATATGTATATATATATATTTATTTATGTTTATATATATTCATATATATATATAAATATAGATATATATATATATATATATATATATATATATATATATATATGTATATATATATATATATGTATTATATATATATATATGTATATATATATATATATATATATATGGTTAACACCTTTGTGGCTTCGCATCTCATATTAACCAGGGTGTCTTGTGAATTGGGTCGGTAAAGCGATAAGTGTATGCAACAGCCCCCACTCCGAAGATACACGGCAGTGGGTAATTAGGTAACTTGTTCCACACCAGCACATGGTACTCACCTGTTGTATCCGACAGGTGGCGTTACAATCAACGTGGTCTTCCTCATCCTCATTCTGTCCCTGCACACATCAACAAACAGGGTGAGGATCAGTCAATGAAAGGTCACGACGACGACCCATTTCTGATAACGGAGGTCAAAACTCGTCTCTTGAGTTGGTGAGAATAAGTCGGGAAATCATTTGTCTGTGGTGAGGTACATTCGTGTAATGATGCCATCGACGCATCGATACGATACGCACAAGTTGTTTATAAAACAAGTATCAAAGCAACGATCGACGTGGGCGATAGGATCACGAACAGCAAATGAATGAGCAGCGGAGATCGTGTCATTTGAGTTACACGCCCACCATAGCGCAGAGCGATACTAAGAAATACTGGACAACAAAGAAATACTGGACAACAAAGATATACTAGACAACAAAGAAATACTGGACAACAAAGAAATACTGGACAACAAAGATATACTAGACAACAAAGAAATACTGGACAACAAAGTAATACTGGACAACAAAGAAATACTGGACAACAAAGATATACTAGACAACAGAGTAATACTGGACAACAAAGAAATACTGGACAACAAAGATATACTAGACAACAAAGAAATACTGGACATCAAAGAAATACTGGACAACAAAGTAATACTGGACAACAAAGAAATACTGGACAATAGTAAAAGTAAGGGAATAATTAGCTATATAGTATATATCAGATCTGGTTTTTTGCGTTAGGCCGAGAGTCAGAGCCCATTACAAGCGGCCTCCGATTGTGCTCGTTAGCCATGTACGCGTTTGTGCATCTCCTGCCACCCGCCTCTGGGATGAGCAGATCGCCATGAACAATCTTCTGATCAATTATAAGGTATATTATATATATATCTCAATAAACTCTAGTGATTTGCTTGGTATTGTATCAGCTTATGACTGAATAGAATTGACTATTTAAGCGAGTCGCATTACAGATGGACTCCATGCAAACTGGATGTTGCAGACCAAGGTAGTTATTGAGAGGCATCCACGAGTCTCCAGCATTTCCCAGCACATGTAGCCCCAATGATTCTAACATAGCTCCCATGAGGGGTTCGCTACTGCGACGAGGTGCGTAGATCGCTTGCAAGGTGTATATGTGCAATGAGTGACGGCTCTCGCCCACACGATGTGTAAATGTCCAATAAGCTGGTGCAGTGTGGGATGAGGCACTCGCCCTTGGGAAGTTCAAATAGCCTATGGTTCATGATCAGTGTCCCAGGTATGTTATAAAAGCCAACTGAGAGTGCTGAATTTCCTGGGAATAGAATCAGGGTGGGAGTATACAACCCAGGTGAGGGGTTTACAGTCCAGGTGAAGGGTTCACAGGCCAGGTGAGGTGAATTCAACCCGGATGAGGAGTATACAACCCAGGTGAGCAGTATAAAACCCAGGTGAGTAGTATACAACCCAGGTGAGTAGTATACAACTCAGGTTAGGGGTTTACAGGCCAGGTGAGGGGTTTACAGCCCATGTGAAGGTTTCACAGCCCAGGTGAGAAGTACTCAACCCATACGAGTAGTATAGAGCCCAGGTGAGGGATTTACAGCCCAGGTGAGGGGTTTACAGCCAAGGTGAAGGGTTCACAGCCCAGGTGAAGTGAATACAACCCAGGTGAGTAGTATAGAGCCCATGTGGTGGGTTTACAGCCCAGGTGAGGGGTTTACAGACCAGGTTAGGAGAATTTAGCCCAGGTGAGGGATTTACAGTCCAGGTGAGGGGTTTACAGACCAGGTTAGGAGAATTTAGCCCAGGTGAGGGATTTACAGCCCAGGTGAGGGGTTTACAGACCAGGTTAGGAAAATTCAGCCCAGGTGAGGAGTATACAGCCCAGGTGAGGAGTACACAACCAGGTGAGAAGTATGCGGCCCAGGTGAAGAGTATACAGCCCAGGTGAGGGGAATACAATACATGTGAGGAATATACAGCCCAGGTGAGAATTATACAGCCCAGGTGAGAAGTATACTACCCAGATGAGGAGAATATAGCCCAGGTGAGGAGTATTCAGCCCAGGTGAGGGGAATACCTGCGGCTCCTCCCAACCACCTGCTTCATTGCTGTGTATTTGTTGTAGCCCGGCGTGTTGTTATCTTAGTGCGGCCAGTGTGGAGTTGCCGAGATGCATCTCGGGAAAGATTGGCAGTTTCATGAGTTCATGATCCATTGCCTATGCCGCGATACGGAGCAATATTCCAACGTTCTCCGGGACCTATACCGCACCCAGCAGTTGCTATCTCTCCAGAATGTCTCACCCAATAGCGGGCAAAGAGGAATTTGCCATTGGATATGCATATGAGGTATCGACACACGACAACGGGCGGGGACCACCATCTGCCGTGATGTGCGTTCTGGTCTTCGCAAGGGACCAGTCGTACCTGTGTATCCGTGCGATAGAGCAGACCGCTATAAGTGTGCATCTCGTGTGATGCACTAATGAAATGACGTCACGAACCGCATGTTAATCAGCGAGCAACACAAACGTTTAATGGTCAATCATAAAGTTGAGGATAAGAGTTTGCTGGCGAAACTCGGGTTGAGGCGCTAGTGCCTTCCCCCGATAGAGTAGGGATATTTTAAGAGGCAACGTGCAATGGGAGAAGAGGTTTCTGTACTCAATAAATCACTTATTAGGGATCGTTTCCAAAAACTACAACCAAGTCGGCATATTTTGCTGCATCCCATCTGGAATATGATGCTACAAACCACGTGAATGACGTCCCTGGTGCTAGCATACCCCTACCGACCAACAACAGCACCTTCCCCAATCCCCATATAATATCTCAGAGCGCCATACCATCCCCGTCCCCCCACGCCTCCCCTTACCTTACCGTGGCCCGGTCAAAATTGACAATACTGGGCGAAATGACGCGCCACCACACAAGCGATGCGTCGCCCTGGGAACAAACCTCACTGAGTTTTTCTTCTCCGCTGTTAGGAAAATATTGTGAAAGCTGAAAGATTTAACGGCAAATAAAAATTGAAGGTAAGACTTTTCTAGGAAGAAATATATTTGATGGGGTGAGTGGCCTTAGAATAAGCTGTTTGCCAATGGGGCACGTTCACAGGCCTAGCACCCATACACGCTCAAGCTCCACGTCGATGATAAAGTCGACTTAATCACTGGTATCTCTGGAACAGATTTCCAGGGTAGTGAAGTCTGTATGCTTTCTTATTGCATCCTAGATATATAACGAGGGATGCCGACCAGATGGTGCAGCCCGCGTGATGAGGGGTCGGGGGGGAGTTGAGGGGCAGAGAATGGGTTTGGGTAGGATCTCCAGAAGTTTCTCTAACAAACACCCCCCACTTTCTCCCACCAAACCCCTTCCTTACGCAACCTCGCCTTCATCATGATGGCTGACTACGATGAGTTCCTCTGACAACTTCTCAGAGCTTCATTCCGCTACTCCGCCGTATAGGATCTGGAAAAAAACCCCACAAGGGTTCCTGCTGAAAAATGTTGAAGCAGACGTGCGCTAAGTGAAATCACTTGTAGCCGAGAAAATCTAGACGCTCATCAAAACTATTGACTGGAGTTTTGAAATATGGAAAAAATGTCGTCGAGAAGACGCGTCCTCACAAGGTCTGTATATACCTGTGATGAGAGAGAGGTAGGGTTTTTCCCTCAAGGAAATAAATCTCAATAGGTTGTTCAAAATTGCTGGCCTAGCTTCTGCATAAATAATCGTTGGTGGTTTAGTTCCTGGAGCAATGCTAGTCGCTGTGTCTTCGATTGGTACCAACCAGAGTTATAAAAACTGCGGTGAGCTGTGAAGAAGGGACCAACCTCACGAGATGGGCAAGGTGCTGAGAGGAGCGGCGGCAATGGGGTAAGGGGATGGCGAGAATGGGGAGGGGGGGGGGGGGGGGAGGATAGGAGAATGGGCGCCGAAGGGGTTACGGGTGAGGGTAAATGCGGTCTACAGGTTGGTGAGAAGGGGGCGCTTCAAGATGTGGTGTGAATGGTGGCGATTTGTGAGGGACATGATGGGGCATGCTCCATAGCGAGGCTGGTCGTTTCTACACACCTCTGCCGCACTCTATATTGGCGTGGGGGAACAATTATAAATCTTTAATTCTCTTTCCGTACAAATTTGGTAAATCGGCGATGATATCGAAGGCTTTGCTGTTGTTTTGAACATTTTGACCGAAGCGCTAACACGAACAGTGTCACTGACGCTTACGCAAAATAGTCCCAAGAATATATAGGCAGAACAGTAACCATTTTGGCTGGGATATTGTTGTAAGTACATACATTAGGGTAAAATCTCACATGCTAATTACATGTCACAATCAAAATGAATTATTCGGCAAAAAGCGTACTATTTTGGGGCAATAAGGTTCTATCGCGATGTGGCTGAGTGTAAGTGAAGGTAGGTGGCGGACGTAACGCCGGGCTCGCAACGGAGAGTGGTGACGGGGCTAATGGGGAGCGACAATGGGGAGGTGGGGGGGGGGGGGAGGTGATAAAATGAGTTACAGGCGATAAAGTGGGGCAAGTGGGTGGCGATCGGGGGCGATTGAATGAGGAAGCAGAATGGCGAAGTTGAGAAATGAGAACAGGCCAGGTTGTAAGAAAGGTTGATTCGAGTGGAATCACTCTCAGCAACGTTTGCTTTTTTGTTGTTGCTGTAAACGTCGCAATGTTATTTTCCCAACATACGCGTAATGGTTGCTCTGAGAAAGTCGATCTATCGCCTGATAAAATTGCAATCAATCGCACCTGTCATGAACACTTCACCAAGATACACCTGACTCCTGCATGATTAGAATACAGGCCAATAGCACCTGACCAGCACAGGTGGGCATTCTCACCTGGCAATATCTTATATTACACTTTCTCTTTACTTGGCCATGATATGAGTGTGTGTGTTGGGGGGGTGGGGGGGGGGGGGGGGGGGGGGGGGGGGGTCGGGGCAGTGTTGGTGTTAGTTAAGAAACCGAGAATGCCTACTGCTTGTTCTGGGTGAAGATGCAGGCATTTTGGGGAGGTTGCAGAATGAGTTTTGAGAACAGAAAGGGGGTGATTTGGTGTCGGAGGATACTGTGGTGGGTGTTGTGATGGGGAGGATGAGGGTGTGTGTGTGTGTGTGGGGGGGGGGGGGGTGTGTGTAACTACACAGCTGATTTGGCTTGAGGGGGGGTGCCTGGGGGGGGGGCACAAGTGATGGGGATGGCAACCTCGTGATAATATCATACCTGTATGGTACAATACACCAGCTGATTTGTTCAGCTTGAGGCTGGCGGTGCCTGTACCAAGATCTACCTGCCTTACCCTATACCTCTAACATAGCTATACCTTACCCTATACCTCTAACATAGCTATACCTTACCCTATACCTCTAACATAGCTATACCTTACCCTATACCTCTAACATAGCTATACCTTACCATATACTATACCTCTATCTCAGTGACATAGCTTATCTAACATAATCTCACTTAGGAGTAGCTATAGGCGATATTAACATTTAAATGACATACCTTGTAGGGTACCTTTATATGAGCAGACCTAATGCCTGAACCACAGTACCATCCTGATGTGTCATTGGGCTGAAAGTTCTCCTATCAACGTTACGTTATATTAACTAGGATTCAGGATCAAAAATGCCCATCTTTTAATGCATATACATAACGTGATTATTTAATCTCACTTATTGCGAATTATTTACTGACGTTGGCATGCCTGGTAATCCTGGTCATTGGGCTGAAAGTTCTCCTAAATACGGACTTTGAAACAATATAAAGCATCCAATAACAGTTTGGCAGCCTAAATACGGACTTTGCAATATACACAGCATACATCACTCGCGTTAAGCAACAATTGTCATTTCATGAGCGTGTTAGCTAACGACATACGCCCTCGTATAACGAAGGCAGAAACCTCGGAGGGGGGGCACTTAAGTGTATAGAGGTAGTATATATGTGCCGCGCGACGGGGTATTTTTTTTTCGGCCACTCGACTTGTACGACGGGTTTTTTGGGGGCCTCATGCTTGTACGACGGGGTATGTTTTTCTCTTCCCATCTGTATAACGGGTTGAATATACATAGTTCCTATCGATCGTTGACAATACAAATGCATACCTTGTTTTTTGCCATTTTCACCTTGTACGACGGGTTATACATTCGCATTATACCTTTTGGGGGCCTCATACTTGTACGACGGGGTTTTGACCTTGTACGACTGGGTAACGGGTTTTCGAGGTCACACCCCCCCCTATCGATCGTTGACAACACACAATGCATACCGGCGATCTTTTGCCATTTTCACAAACTAACGGGTCATGACATTCGCATTATACCTGAATTACGACGGGGTTTTTCATACATAATTTGTAATTATCCTGAAATAATGTCAGCCATGGTGTGTTATAATAGAGGAGATTTGTTGACAAGTTAGCGCCGTAACGGCTGGTTCTCCTCGCTACACTAGCGCCGAGTTAGTAGACGGGACGCCATTCAATTAGCTCCACCTGACGGCTGACCATGGAGAACAATGGGTGAATTGATTGCGTCTCTAAACGCATCTTGCGTATTGGGGATGTTCGGTTCGTACGAAGCTCCAGTTGTCTCTATCCATGCATGGTAGCTGTCTGGTAACAGTCACGTGGTGGCTGAAGGCCTTACAGGTGTCCTACATTTACTCCCGCTAGATGCCGCCTCCAGTACGGCCCATCAATCAGGTTTCCCCGAGCCAATTTACCATTTCCCGGATTCAGAGGAACTTCTTTTCGCCCCGAACAAAAGAAAACATAGCTAAAAAAAAAAATCAGTTATCAATTAGTTAAATGCAAAATTGTGTTTACATTGGTTCCGCGTGGCGTATTGTTCTTTTCAAAAACTCACCAACGACACGAGAAGCGATGTCACTCAAATTCATCTAAATTCGCGTGGGTCTATCGTAGAAAACCTCCCTTACCCATAATGCATTGGAACAAGTTGTGCGAAAGGTCAGTGGTCTTTCTGGGCATTGTCTACCAGCTCAACCCAGAAGACAGGTAAGCTGGTAACGGCCTATTGGCTCTGGCAGATTCTGCCAGTGACGTGGGCCTCGTGATGATCTAGCGCCTCGTTTTCACTCAGTGATCCTTGCAGTTCCTCATCCCCTATCTCGGTATCTAACCGCTGTTGGTGATGTTTGGAGCGTCTGCGTGAGTAAGTGAGAAGTGGTCAGTGAAGGTCAGCCGTATCACCTGACGAGGAGTTATCGCCGCTGGCTACAGGTGCCAATCTGGCACGGAGAGCATTTCTATTTATTTGGCGCGGAGAAAAATGCAAATGTTTTCGATAAGTTATGAAAATGTAACATCAGCCGTACAAATGGAATGCGGTCATTTATAAGGCAGCTGAGAGTACGTCACTGATATATATATCGACATAGAGCGTTATCATCATCCATCATCATCATCATCATCTTGATCATCATCATCATCATCATTATCAACAACAACAGAATCATCATAAATGTCTCGTTGTCGCCATAACAACTTATCTGAAGATCCATCCTGAGGCCCTAAACTTGTTTTACGATCACAGGCTTTTCTACCAAGATATCTTCAATGTTAGACGCATGCATCCGCTCACAATGCCTTTGGGGTAACCTACAACTCGCTCTCTCGCTTCATATAAACGTGAGGGTCAATCATCTCTCGGACCATTTGGATGCCTTGTGATCTAATATACAAGTTTTCCACCTTTGGCTGATGCAATAAGGACGCCTGGTACATTAAGACACGTCGACTGACGGAGAATGAGGTGTATGAGGTGGAGGGTGGTGGGAGAGAGGTGTATGAGGGTGGAGGGTGGTGGGAGAGGTGTATGAGATGGAGGGTGTTGGGAGAGAGGTGTATGAGGTGGAGGGTGGTGTGGGGAGAGGTGGGGCAAGAGGTGGTAGGTGTATGGGTGTGGGAGAGGTGTGCATGAGATGGAGGGTGTTGGGAGAGAGGTGTATGAGGTGGAGGGTGGTGAGGGTGGTGCCGGAGAGAGGTTGTATGGGGTGGAGGGTGGTGGGAGAGTATGGGGGTGAGGGGGTGGGGGTGGGAGGGTGGTGGGGAGAGGGTGGTGTGTATGGGGTGGTGGAGGGTGGTGGGAGAGAGGCGTATGAGGTGGAGGGTGGTGGGAGAGAGGTGTATGGGATGGAGGGTGGTGGGAGAGAGGTGTATGGGGTGGAGGGTGGTGGGAGAGAGGTGTATGAGGTGGAGGGTGGTGGGGGAGAGGTGTATGAGGTGGAGGGTGGTGGGAGAGAGGTGTATGGGGTGGAGGGTGGTGGGAGGGAGGTGTATAAGGTGTAGGGTGGTGGGAGAGATGTATGAGGTGGAGGGTGGTGGGAGAGGTGCATGAGGTGGAGGGTGGTGGGAGAGAGGTGTATGAGGTGGAGGGTGGTGGGAGAGGTGTATGAGGTGGAGGGTGATGGGAGAGGTGCATGAGGTGGAGGGTGGTGGGAGAGGTGTATGAGGTGTAGGGTTGTGGGAGAGGTGCATGAGATGGAGGGTAGTGGGAGAGGTGCATGAGGTGGAGGGTGGTGGGAGAGAGGTGTATGAGGTGGAGGGTGGTAGGTGAGGTGTATGAGGTGGAGGGTGGTGGGAGAGGTGTATGAGGTTTTTTCTGAATGGTTAACCCTCGTCATCTAGCGAGGGCTGTGTTTTGGCTTGGGATCACTTACGCTCAATCCTGCTACCGTTTTGTGCCTCGGCTAATTGGCTGACTATTGGTTTCGCGGCACAGGTCGCAATTTGTGCGCCGAATCGAGAGATTAAGGGTTGACAATATCTTAAATCTTCAATCTTGATGACGCCGTCGATTACATGAAGTTTGTAGAGCTTAAAGAAGAAGGATTCCGCTCAATTAAACGCTCGTATATCAATGAAAAATTCTTAAGCAAAAACCTCAGCGACAAAATTCGAGCCCTTTCCGTTGGTGTTAAGCGCGCCTCTGTTAATCACTCGTTGTTAGGAGTACGGTATCACATCGGCGCCTCACAGCAAGCTTAATGCCAGCATCTCTCAAATTTGTGTAAATACTATTTGGGAAATGCTTCCTTCCCCAGAGACGTAACCTGAGCAACGACCACTTGCTTCCTGCAACATTAAATAAAAAACTTAAGCCCATCAAAGTAGCTTAAAAAATCACCTGCCTGTTACGGACGCGTGCACTGTGTTTCCTGTAGACGTTTCAACGCGCACTGACTACGAGTAGGACACGGTGTTCTTGTGTAACTCCGCGTCGTAGCTGTATCATCATCTTGGGTCATCTCAAAAGAAGCGATTTGCGAAAGGTGGAAGTGGAGGAAAAGTAATGGAAAGCACGTTAACTTGCTCCGACAGCTCAGCGTCATACATTAACAGATACGATGACGATTTCACTTTCACTCAAGTTTTCATCCCCGATTTTATGACGACCATGGGCCATAGCAGCCCCCCCCCTCCTTACCGCACCCCCGACGTCCCCGTCATAATCTCCCACTATCAAACGATGGCATTATGACCAGTCCCGCGCGCTGTTAACGAACCCGCGAACAGCAAGGAAAACGTTGCAAACATACGTTTTTCCATCGCCTCCGTCTTCAGGTATTGTATTGCATAGGTGGGCAAAGGTGGAAGGATTGAGGTTATAGGGAGAGTTAGATTGCAACAAACGAGCAATCAGGCCGAGCACTCCAACCGCGCGTCCTAATTGAACGAGTTACGTCAAAGCGTCTTTTTTTCCTCTTGATTTCGACCGATATAAAAACGCTGAGGCAAGCGAGGCCCCAAGACTCCTGGACAAAAACCAAAAGGTGCGAGGCCAGGATTGTTTTTATCTGCTCTGGTGTAGTGAAAACAGGGTTCTCGCCAGCGGCTGAATCCCGCTGTGCGAGCGACGATTACCGCGGGCCCAGCCAGTGTTTGGGTCTGTTGGTGGGAAAATGCAGAGAAATCTGGAGGATGGGAGAGGTGGCATCGCAGTGATCAAAGAGCTGGTGATTAGATGCAGGTGTGGGGTCGAGCTGATTAGGAACGCACCCCGGAATAATCAGGGTTTCTGGGAGAATCCCAAAGTGGAAGTGAATCCCTAGGGCATCGGGGAGTGTGTGAGCTGGGCTGTCGTCCGGGCCCTACCCGAGTCCATACAGGCCGCTCGCCGGCTCCATCATCCACGATTGAAAACGCACGTAGAATGGTAAATCGACGGGTTGTGATAACAAACAAGGACTGGGGTAAAACAAGGGGGAGAATGCCAGCAAGTGATTGGCAAAAAGACCACGATGTATACAGAAGGGAATGGATTCGGGCCAACAGCTCAGCGTGGCGTGAGGTGAACGGAGGTGGAACAACTCACATGACAACCGACACCGCGGTGACACGTGGGCTCAATCATAATGTATAGTCATTAATAACACCCAGGGTCATACCCTCATTTCAAAAATGATTACTAGGCTGACAAAATATTACATCACCTCATTATTAAAAATCGAACACTGTACCGTCATGTTTGCAAAAATAAACAATGACTGTTGAGAAAGTCGACCAACGGAGCGATTGATAGGTAGTGATCGGAGGCTTCGTGCTCAACCACCCAAATGGATTAATAACCGAGGTGGTGAAAGTAGAGTTACAAGCAATGTTTTCAATGAGAGTATGAAGAATACAATACATTCTATAAAATAAAAATATGCGTATTACAACAAAAATGCGCTGGAAATACCACATTGAATAATTTAAAGGAAATCTTTTGTAAAGTGAATCCGTGTATATCTTAAAAGTGACGCAATGAAGACTAATACAGGTGAACGATTTTACATAATTCTAATCATAAGGAACGGTATAATTAGGGACGTTATGATATTCTGAGGGGACACATGATATTATGTGAAGTCAAAAACATAAAAATAGTTGAAACAAAGCCAAATGCTTTTGCATTTACAAAATCAAAAATTGACGCTATACGCGACCCTGCCTTGATAAAATCTGGTGATGTGTTGAACGCAGAAAACAAGGAGGTATTCACAGCAGAATACAAATGACTAGAATTGATAATGGGTTGAACTGGTTACGTTGGATAAGACACACTGATTACGATTACCGCAGGACTCGTGTCGGTAGCGGCCGGATGGACTTCAAGGTGAGTTTTGGTGTGTGGTGGTGTGTGGTTGTGTGTGGTTGTGTATGGTGTGTGATGGTGTGTGGTGGTGTAGATTTGGTGTAGGTGTGTCCGGATCACTCTGAATATCTGAAGGACATCCGGTCGGCGCAGACACCCCTACGTGGTGGGTAGGGGTCGGGGTGGCGTCTGATTCTGTTGATGCTGGCGATATCACACGTAGAGAGATCGAGCAGCCACACTGGCCGTGGCCCAAGGCGAGCCAGTCGATGGGAATACGTGATTTCACCAAATGAAGTTCAAATGTTTCGCGTATAAAACAAGAATGCTTGACTTATGAACCAAAAATATTTGACTGATGAAAAAAGAATGTTTGGCATATGAAAAAGAATGTTTGGCTTGTGGAACAAGATTGCTTAGCCTATGAAACCAATAATTAGGCTTCTTAAACAAAATTGCTTGGCTTATGAAACAGGAATATTTGGCTCATGAAACAAGGACTTTGGTTTGTGAAACAAGAATGATAGGGATAAATCTGGCACATGAAATAATGGTTCTGTGTAACCAGGACTTTTATCTTATGATAGGGAATATTTGGCTCATGAAACAAGGACTAAAGCTTATGAAACAAAAATGTTTGGCAAATGAAACGAGAATGTATTGCCTATAAAACGACAATATTAAGATTATGAAAGGGACATTTTGGCTCAGGAAAAAAGACAATCCAGCCCATTAATCGAGCATCGCCCCGAATCAGAACTATTAAACTCCAATCAAGTCTGTTTTTCAAGCCTCGATTTCTATTGACGTCACAGTGGGGTAGCTGACACCCCTGTGACGTCACAGAGGGGTAGCTGACACCTCTGTGACGTCACAAAGGGGTAGCTGACACTTGGTTGTTATCTTAGTTAAGACAGACATAGACACCACGTGAACACAAGTAGCTCGGATCTACCCATCCCCTCTGCCCCCACCCTCCCCCCAACAACCAAACAAAAACGGACTGATCTATCATATTTGTAATTCTGTGTTAACAGCGGGTATGTGAAGTGACGACTAGATATGCTCCGTATCGGCAAGTGAACTAATGACTGCGGTTGGTATGTACATTGTGTGGCGCTGGTAGGTAGGATGGCCATGGGTTAGCGGCTACACCACCAAGGCACTACGCTGCCTGGGTTACACTTGCTGAGGAGCATGCCAGGGCGCTATTTTGGGATATCTCGGCCAGGTATGGGTGAATTATTCATTGTATGGAAAGATTAATAGAGTAACAAGGTAAACTAATTAGATCACATACCAATGTAGCCTGGCATCGATCCTGGCATTTCCGCCGGATGTCATCTTCAGAACGGACCACCGCCGACATTTCAAGTAACAGTAGTAATAAAGTCCAAGTTTTCAGATTAAATTCCATCATTTTTGTATAGTTGTCATGTCGCCATGGTGATATCCAGAAGGCTTGTTTGCAGAGGTGCCAAGTGACGTCATTAAGGGTGCTTATTGTTCAAATGTTTCCACACACGGCCGGACATTGATAACATAAACAAAAGCACGTGCGAGTATTCCGCTCTGGTCTCAAGGCCTGATGCTGAGGCGTCCAAACTAGCCCCAAACTAGAAGGCTGCTCGGGGAAGCTGATTCGGGGACGAATGCTGCCTGAATACTTGCGCGCAGAGGAAGCTTCTGAGGTTTGCTCGCACTTGTCGGGTCTTATCAAGCAAGTTAGCTGGCCCATGGGCGGGGTGGCGCTGTTAACGACCTCCCCAAATCTCCACCAGATGGAGACGCTCACCGCGTACGCATACGCAAGATCAACCGTGTTAGGTCGTCAAGGCAACGAAATCGTGAATACTGCCTCACCTGCGAGGCGGGCGGGCGGGCATGTGATGGGGTACTGTGTGATGTTGATTCTGAGGCGTGACAGACAATGAACAGCGTGACTGTCATGGGATTGTATGAAGCACGTTAAATTCACATTGCGTGCTCATCTTAAAAGACCATTTCATCAAATATCATCAAAATTCTGTTAAAAAAAAAACTTCATTAACCGATTCTCTGATACTTATTGAAATTATACATCTCGAGCGGGATCGGTGACTACGGCAATTTAACAATTTCTTATTTTTGACGGGACGTGAATTTCAAACCTTACATGGCACACGGAAGACGCTACAACGAAAATGAAGATGAAAAAGTTTGAGCGATAATGCAAGAAAATGGACTAGTTAGGCGTGCCCAGGTACCTATCCAGGTCGCTATACATTTGAATATTTGTAAAACATAGTTCGGAAGCTGATAACAATGCGCCTATATCGATTAGTTATCGATTTGGTGTTTCCAATAGCATAAAAAGGTTACTTTCAAGTCATGTCAGCTACCGCTCAATAACGAAAGCAAAATATATATTTGCTCAAACCGCCGAAAATTGTATATTTTCTTAGTTAAAATAATAACGCACTGAGGGTAGATACGTGGGGAACATGCGAGCATCCGTTAGAATGCATTATTGCGGTGGCCGAATCCCAGAAAGGTGACGCAGCCCTCGCTCTTATGGCTGCATACCGTAAGTTACCACAAGTCTACTGCAGTGATTCCGCTGCGCACTCTCTGTGCGTCGATGTGAACAGTACATCAAGCCGCTTTCACGTGTGTTTTTTCTCTATAATTCGATAAAACTGCGATTCATCTCTATAAATAGCCAAAGCTGTGCGTAGATCTCGTCAAACGGGATCAACAGCTGTTGGTTACGACACCAGCATCAGTTATCGGCTGGCAAAGGCAGCAGTTAAGTGATCGATAGAATTAAACTCTCCACCAAACGTTTGCGATATGTTTGTTGCAATAACCAACGTATTTTATTACTCTTGAGTCTCCTTTCACCATTCAGTCGATGTTGCGACGCGCGATTGAAAGACACGTTACAGATACTTGCTAGATAAATTTGAAGGAAGTAAAATTGTCTCGCACATCTGCACCTCTTGGAACAGATCTTTAGTTGAGGTTGACTTGGTGCCAGTTTCCCAACAAACTAAAAAAGGCAAACTAAGAATGTTATTCTCACGTTAGACGTACGATTGGAAAACTTTGCCATGGGAAGTTTTCTGTACTTTTGACCATGGAAAGCTCTGACGATATTAAGAAAACCTTGGAGGTAATTAGAATCAACGATAGCAGAGTATTTCTATGGAAACGCCCAACAAAACGGTTTTATTGTCAAGTTTCAAAATGACCGAATAGATGCACAATTTGGAATCAATTAAGTAATCCAGTTTGGGAACCTCATGTAAACTCAACTACCGTTATGTCATCAGTTCTTTATAAATCAGAAGATAATAGCAAGGGAACCAGTAATTGTCGAGGTCACATCAGAAACTGATTGATGCCACACACCGAATCAGAATCATCTATCTGTGTAGAAGTATGTATGGGTTCCGCTTAAGCTGTCTGCAGAGAATCAATTTAGATATCAAGATGAACTACTTTGAATTTGAACCAACTTGTTTCAGTTCCGGTTCAATGGTGAAGGTAAATGGCGGATGAACTCTTTATTTACCTGCTAAATGCCATACTTTTCTATGTACGAATTAATGTCGTGTGTTAGCTGAAATTTAAGTGTGGTAAAGCAGGTAACGATAATGGTATGAAATGAGGTATTATCCGCATTTGATCACGCCTACTTGACTGTTTCATAAGTTTCTTTATACCACAATATAACACCCTGATCATTGCTGTTGGTGCACCTTTCTTCTTAAGTTATCGATAATTTCCATTACCAGTCGATAAGCGCTTAGTTTGTGCAAGATCACGCAACTTTCGCACAATACGTTATGACCCACACAGCAATTGTACGCAATTGTTACGAGAAAATTTATGTCAAACTTTTCATTGTATGATATTAATAGCTATGGGTCCATGAAAGCTGGTTAAATGTGGTTGAACTTCTTCAAACGCTTCGTTTATTGCTCATTATCAAGGCTGATGTCAGTCATATCCGGAAATAAGAACAACGAATCAGGCGAAAGTGGATTCGTGGGATATTGGTCATCATAATGTTTGACCTGTTGGTTGGTCGTGGGATTCCTACACCGAGATCAGTTAAATCATACCGAGTTGATAATAATGTGACATTTGATAACAACAGGAGTACCACCACGTTTCACGCAGTTTGAGTTTTGAACCTCGTCTTCCCTAAAAGATATTCTTTCGGATGATCTGACCGAGCACGAGGTAAAATGGCGGCAATTCAAAATAAGTTTGATGTTCTGGACGATACGGACGATCATGACTCACTCTCGAGAGCCATTGAAGAAGCAGTTGCTTCTCCTTACACTGATTCATCTGATGGCGAGCAGCCAATCAGGCACCCAGAGGAGAGGATTGAGATCGGATGACCGGGTGATAATCGGGGACGTTATGACGCAGGTTATTTCGAGGGTAACACCAGTCAAGGCGGCGCACGCTGCAATGTCCAAGATAGTGTCGGAGATGGATGATCGGTATAGACCAAAAGACGAAGCGTTTGAGACTGCTAGTCGCAAGATCGGTGATCATGAAGATCGGGTAGAAGAATTAGAGCAATACTCGAGATAGAACAATATCATCATAAACGGAGTAAGCGAAGAGATTGAATGTACGGGTGATGCAGTGGTGGCAATAGGCAACGAAATCGATGTGTAGGTGGTCCCAGAAGACATATGCATCAGCCATCGTCTCGGAGCTAGGAACGCCAACCGACCAAGGCCAGAGATCGTGAAGTTTACCAGAAGGGAGAAGAAGGCGGAAGTTCTGTCTGCGAGATCTAAGCTCAAAGGCAACGCCAGGTTTCCGAGGGTTTTCCTGAACGATCATCTCACGAAGAGGCGAATGACGATCCTTAAGCAGTTACGCGAAGGATTGCAAGATCCTGTGTAAGACGTCCAACCCTGACCAAGTGATTGTTATTTCCACCCCCGACGACCTCTTCCGTAAGTTACATTGGGGCGAGGATAGGATGAAGGCGAGTGGGCTTTTCTAGGATAGGCATGACCCCTTTGATGACTTGTACGACGACTCGGATTTAATCGACTAGAGTGGAAAATTAAACGAGACTTACCTGTAAGGTGAAGTTTTATTAATATCTCATCTATCTCATCTAGCATGCGAGATCAAGTGAGAGAGCGCTGCAGAGCCAGGAGATCATACTTTAAATAGTGACCAGGTTGGGCACTTTATCTATCATGCTAGATGAGATAGGTAGAATATTAATCAAAATTCACCTTACAGGTAAGTCTCGTTTAATTTTCCATTCTACCTATCTCATCTGCATTTCGAGATCACGTGAGAATTCAAAGCCACATGGACACTACAAATGAACAACGAAGGTTCTTGAAAAAGAAACATTGTATTAATGGCTTATCTAAGCACACAACAACATTGATAATAGAGTTTCGAAAATCACTGATCATTAAGTACACTGATGATCCAGTGTGTAGAGGAACGCCTAACGAAAACGTTACCGTTTCGCGGAGAGAATATTTGTACTATAGTTATCTGCACTTTCTATGTGTTTGTTGTAAAAAAATTCCGAAAGAGGGCGAAAAAATCGTGATTGGCTGATTGAGTTGCGCGCAACTAATTCCTGTGCTGTGATTGGCTGATTTAGTTGCGCGCAACTCAATCAGCCAATCAGGGTTTTTTCGCCCAATTGCAGAGACTGTTGCGTGGTGAGGGTCTATATTGTGACCCGCAGCGAATGTATTCCATTTATTTAGGTGTACTCTATATTGCTTACTTTTGCCTAGTCTCCATGACGTGATTATAATATCTTGTGTTAGTTTGCTAATGCCTTCTTTCTTTAGTCTCTTCCTGACAAGAAGTAAGCTGCCAAGCGTTACTTGGGATACAATGGGTGAATACGGCTCGGGTCGGCTGGCAATGTCAGAAGGGTCTTGTTGCGTTTGAAAAATAGAGGTGCTCCTTTTGTCATCCGTCTGAGCATCGGGTACCAGGTCTGCGTGGGCCATTGAGGAGCAATGAGGATCGCTTTTTGCCCAATCGTCCAGCAGGTTCCTCGGTATGCGTGGAATGACGCAAACAGGTATAGGAATTTATTGTTCCTTTAAACGTGAAGCGAACAAATCAATGTCGGTCTGCCCCCAGAGTTCTACACAGTGCATAAAAGCGCTAGGACATAACTTCCACTCAGTCTTAAAGTCAAAGAGCCTGCTTTCTTTGTCAGCTTCCACATTGGCTATCCCAGTGATATGCGTAGCACTTATCCACAATTGATTTGATATACACCAAGTCCTAATGTCATGTGCTATGCTGTTACATTCTACCGAGTGACTGCCTCACATCTCTCGAATATATGATGCAGTTGTCATGTTGTCCAACTGTATAAGCAAGTGGTTTTTATTGGTAGTCTTACATAGCACTTGCAGACCGAGTAAGTCTGCTTTAAGTTCAAGTACATAAATGTGGTCTTGTTGTTCAGCCGTCGACCATCTTGCCCCAGTGGAGGGTCCATTAATTAACTTAGCACTCCAACCGTGAGAGGAAGCATCAGTTAGCAAAATGAGGTCAGTATTGCCATATGAAATACGTTTGGGGCAACAACCTGCATTGTCGACCCACCATCTGACTTCGTGCAGCGCATGCGCAGAGAGGTTCATACTACTTTAGCTATCTTGAAGACAGATCACAGAGTGTCGCAGTTCTCGGAGAAGAATCGGATGTGATCGCCTTGAAAACTGGAGTGCCACAGGGCAGTGTCCTAGGCCCGCTGCTCTTCCTGTGTTATGTCTTGCCTTTAGCCCGTATCATTGACAGCCACTCTCTGCTCAGACATGGCTACGCAGACGACAGGCAGGTCTACACAAGGTTCAGGCTCGGTGATCAGCTTTCCCTGCGGCAGGCCATTAGATCCCTTGAATTATGCGCCAGCGACGTAAGAGTGTGGATGTCACGCAATAAACTCAAGCTCAGCGATGAGAAGACTGGGCTTCTGGCTGTGGCCCCTAAGCATTACATCAATAGTATACTAGACTTTGACCCATGTGTCAGTGTAGGTGACGCATCGATACGCGCTTCTGCATGTGTGAGAAACCTTGGTGCTATGTTTTATCGTTCCATGCGCATGGACACACAAGTGGCGCAGGTACCGCGAGCGATGTACTGCAACATCAGAAAAATCAGCAGAATCCGGCCAATACTGGATAAGGAGACGTGCAAGCGAGTAGTGGACGCTCTCGTTACCCCACGACTCGACTTCAACAATGCACTTCTTCTTGGGGTTCCTGCCTCTCTTCTCAACCGTTTGCAGCTGGCCCAAAATGCGGCCGCCAGAGTGGTTACCCGCACCAGGAAATTTGATCACATCACCCCCATACTACAGACCCTTAACTGGCTCCCCGTGCATGTAAGGATTGTGTTAAGAGGTGCTCCTGGTGGTGTTTAGGGTCATACACAATCTTGGTGCACCGAAGTACCTCGCAACCCTCCTCAACCCGCATGTTCCAGTGTGTGCACTCCGTTCTGCAAGCGCAACAGCACTCTTGACAGTCCCGCGGACGAGAAGGGCTTTTGGCGAAAGATCTTTCAGGACTGCTGCGCCACGGGTGTGGAACAATCTTGATGACAGCCTCCGCCAGGCGCAATCCATCGAGGCTTTCAAGAAAAGTCTTAAAACACACCTATTCCCAAAGGAACGTGCATGAACTCTCAAGCGCATAGAAATGCATATAATGTTGCGCTCACAAAATAAATGACATTATTATTATTATTACCCTCAAAGTTACAACGACATTTACTCAATGCAACAGTTTTATCTTTTTCCAAAGCCCTAAAATATAGAGCTGCGCCACAGATCTGATGGTAAAATGGGTACCCGTCAAGAAGCTCTGCCCCAAAGATTTGATTTTATCAATCATTTCGTTCCCGATGTTCACTGTCATACTAGTTGAATCAAGTATGAAACCCAAATGCTGCAGTTTCTGGGTGGGAGTTAGTACAGATTTAGAGTCCTTTACATGAAACCCCAAATCTCTCATGAGACTCCTGGTTGCATGTTTACTAGCAACACAATCAGAAACACACGATGCTTGTGCATAGGAGTCATCAAGGTAGCCACTGGAGATTGTCTTAGCTTTGAAAACACGAGTAATACTAATTGGCGTCCGTTTAAACAAGGGAACCCACATAACAGTCACGAGTCATAAGTTTCAGGCAGTGTTGAAGAGTATTCATCTTAAACTGGCGGTAAACAACAAATGTATTCAATTCTTCAAGTTCAAAATCAGCCTGAAAAGTACCCTGTTTCTTGGGTCTCAGAAAAACTGAAGAAATAAATTCGTCGGGCTCGTGCATCGACTTAACAATGACACCTTTACCCAATAAATGATCAATTTCTGGGTTAAGAAACACTGATTATTTCTGTGTGTAACGTGAACGCCGCAGTTCATACCTTTGCACTGGTTTAGAAACAAATTCAATAGATAGAACTCGAACTATGTTCAAAATGTTCGGGTCTCTGGAGACAGCCTTCCAGCTATGAAAGTGGTTTTTAATGTTGCCGTCCCGAGTAATATTCAAAGGAATCTCCTCTCTCACCTCAGCTTTTGCAAGCCCAGTGTTTACACATTGTTGTGCTTTGAGATTTGTCCCCCCTGGTCGTCTATTCGAGGCCCAGTGACATCCTTGTTGCTTACCACAGCTGACCAGCATATCTAGGAAGATGAGCGAAGTTTGTTGAGTGGGTGGGGCCGTCACTATCGGTGTGTGCCTAGTCTTGGTCCACTACGCTTCTCGCCCTTTCGCTAGATTTGAACACCTAACATGTAAACAGCGCCCGCAGCCTCCTAGGGGACCTTGACTAGCTGTGCACACACATGGGACGCATCGTCTTCCACGGGCTCGTTAGAGGCTAACGGACCTATGCTTATGTCTTCTTGATAGCAGTCATACGCAGCCTTTGAGCTCCTATACGTGCACTTGCATGACACTGGCTTGGCACTATGTTTGGGCGGCATTGTTCAAATCACACCAAAGTCCAGCTAAAAGTACACAAAACAAAAACCCAACACACAAAAGAAGCTATCAAAAACACAAAGCTAATGGTCACAGAACATGGTAATCCAGAGACGTGCTTTCTCACGTGATCTCGATATGCAGATGAGATAGGTAGAATGTCCCTAGATCAGTGCCTTTATGCAATAATCCCGCAGTAATTGACTCAAGACTTCACTCAGTTACTGCCATCAATGTTAATGGGCTATCTAGCAAGATGGATTGTAATGTTTAGGACTCAATTCTATGTACTTATAAGATTATCTGTATGTCGGAGACCTACACGGATCATCCCTGTTTCAATAGCACACTACATTTCGGGTTTTCTCGGCGCAGCGTCATGTTAACAACCATAAGTTTGGCGGTGCACATGGTATTTGTATTTTGGTCCATGAAACAATTGCCAGGTTTTGTGAATTAATCCCACATATTTCTTCTTCTTCAGTTCTATGGTTAAAAGTTGCAAAAGAATGCTTTGGGATGGAATTTGTTTTAGGTTCTGCCTATCCACCTTGTATTAACTCACCGCATTATCACCCTGACCTATTCAATGAATTTCGTGCCGATATTTACTCATTGCATTCCAAATTCCAATTACCTTTTTGTATAATGGGAGATTTTAATTCAAGAACTGGGGCTTTAACTGATTTCTTACATTTTGAAGACTTTATAATGGAGACTGGAGGAATTGATGATAATGAGGGGGGTTTCAGTGATTTTAGAGCTATTTGTGAGAGAGATGGTAAACCAACTAAAAGGTTTAATGCGAATTGTATTATTAATAAGCACATTAGAGACCTGATTATGATGTGCCAAGCATTTGACTTAAAAAATTGTTAATGGTAGATTCGGTTAGGATAAAGGAAAGGGAAATTTTACTTGTTTCAATAAGGGTGGCAGCAGCGTTGTTGATTATGCCATTGTATCTCGTGATTTACTCCTGCATGTCTCAAATTTTGTAGTTCATGAATTTGACAAATGTTTTTCTGATGCTCACTGACCTATCTCAATATCCTTTCATCCGCCAGATGAGGCTTCATTGATTATTATTCCCCCTGTACCAGAATGTGTCAATCATAGTAATTATGATGCTGTAAATGGCATTGCATACCAGCGTTAGGGCTTTAAATGGTCTTGTGACAGACCCGTATTGTACAAAGATAAATTTAATGAAGATTGCATTGCACATATATCTTTGTGTATTGAACAGCTGAAGGTCAGTATTTCTCAAGATGCAATTGACAATGCTTGTGGTGAATTAGGACATTTGTTTTTGGAAAAGGCTAAGCTTGATGGTATATGCTGGGAGAAGAGACCAAACGCTGGTGATGCAAAACATAACACTTGTTAATCATGGTTTGATAATGATTGTATAAGAATTTTATTAAAACCAAGAAAAGGGAATACATTCAGAATTTAAATAAAGATCTTAAAAGCCTGAAATCTAATAATAGTCGTGAGTACTGGAAAATAATTGCACTCGTGTGAAACAACCTGTGCCAGAGGTGGCTCGGCAGGTATTTATGGAGCATTTCAGGAAACTTAGTTCAGAGAAAGACATCGAAGCGTGTGATAATAATTTTCCTAATACTAGCTGTACTAACGACTACATTAACGATTGTCTCACTGTTGAAGAGATCATTAGAGCAGTTAAAAAACTAAAGCTAAAAAAAGCTTGTGGTATTGATAATGTTCATAATGAATTTTTAAAAAGTTGGCCCCCAGATTTTAACTGAACTCTTCAATGTCATTCTCGATTCAGTCCTGGTCCCCACTGACTGGGCTATCGGTATTATCATGCCATTAAGTAAGAATAAGGGCTCCATTGCTGATCCAGATTGCTAAAGAGGCATTACTCTCCTGAGTTGCTTGTGAAAACTTTTTACGGCAGTAATTAACAATCGTTTAACACGTTATCTAGATGCAATTGGCGTTATGGGCGATGAGCAGGCAGAATTTAGTTCTGATCACAGCACGTTAGATCCTATTTTCGTATTACATTGCATAATTCAATTTTACCTACAAAAGCGGAACAGGCTTTTCTGTGCTTTTATAGATAACCGGAAAGCATTCGATTTAGTTAAACGTGCGCATCTATGAAGTAAACTGCTGAGTAATGGAATTAATGGAAACATTCTGAAAGTTATACAACATTTATACTCCTCTGCTAAATCCTGTGTTATGGTTGGAGACCAGCTCTCCAACAGTTTTGCTTGCAACATTGGAATGAGACAAGGTGAAAATCTGTCCCCATTATTCGCTATATACCTAAATGACTTCGATTTTTTTGTTAGTAGAAATTATAATGGGTTAGGTCATTTGTCAAGTGATATAAATAGTTTTCTTAGTGATCAGGATGTAGACATTTCTCTCAAACTATATGTACTTCTATACGCTGACGAAACGATTGTAATGGCTGAGTCGCAAGAAGAGTTACAAAACGGTCTTATTGCTGTTAATGATTACTGTGACCACTGGAAACTCGTAGTTAATATATCTAAAACAAAAGTGGTTGTCTTTTCAAGGGGAAAAATGCGTACGCTCCCTGAATTTACATTTGGAGATGTTTCTTTAGAGGTGTGAAGCGAGTATGTCTACTTGGACACCATTTTCAATTATAATGGTACATTACACAAAGCCCAAAATAAACAAATTGTGCAGGCCAGAAAGTCTGCATTTGTATTATTTAGAAAAATTCAGAACCTGCAATTAACTTTCGCTGTTCAATGTGAGCTATTTGACCAGATGATTGCTCCGATTCTATTATATGGGGCTGAAGTATGGGGCCATTGTGAAATTGAAAGCATTGAAACATTTCATAGATGGTTTCTCAAGTATATTTTAAAGATTAAATCAAGAACACCAAATCCTATGGTGTATGATGAAACTGAAAGGTCTGAAATGCATGTTCAAATTCAATGTAGAATGGTTAACTTCTGGGCCCGCATTGCTACAGGGAGCTCACATAAGTTGTCCAGTGTTATGTACAGACTGTTTAAAGTTATGCACTCTGATGATACTGTTGATTTTAATTCCCCATGGATTGTTTACATGAAGCAAATTCTAGACACGTCTGGATTGAGTCACATTTGGTCAACTCCAGCTAAAGCTGCGTCTTAATGATATTTATAAACAGAGTTGGTCTAATGCATTAAATGAACATCAACAATGTATAAATTACAGCCTGCATAAAGGCAATTTACAATTTGAAAGTTATCTCGTCAGACTTGATACATTTCATAGAGTTGATCTCACACGTCTCAGGTGTAGGAATCTCAAGCTACTTGTGTTTAATGAAAATACAGATGCTAAATTGTGCAAATTGTGTACTAGTGGAGATATTGGTGATGAATTTCAGTATATAATGAGTTATATAGGTCATGTATCTCATTGCAATACTGTTTTATTGTTGCTATTTGCTTTTCTTTACATTACCTTTTTTCTGTCTCTTTTTGTTTTGTTTTATTGTCTTCTTGTTTCCTGTTTCTTTTTCTGTACTACATATTCAACGTGGTTTGATTGAATCTAGTTGTCATTCACATTGTATTAATTCCATCATTGTATTATTTGATGTGATTGTGTAACTCCATTTAACCTTGTTTATTCATAATTGTGACTGTGAATTGTAACATTTCTGTCTTACCCTCCAAGGGGGTTCTTACAGAAATAAATTCGTTGTTGATTGTTCATTGTTGTTCATTGTTCACCAAACATATGATGTATTTGTTACTCATTTTTTCGACTTATTTTAACATAAATATGAATATTCGTCATAAAAACAAATCATTCGATTTTACGAAATATACTTTATGTCTGCAGACACCCTTTACGTTTGGGACATCCGGCCGATTGTTATTTGAATGATTGCTATCGTCGGGGTTATTGTCGTGGTTACTGACGTGGTTATTGTCATAGTTACTGACGTGGTTATTGTAGTGGTTACTGAAGTGGTTATCGTCGTGGTTATTGCCGTGGTAACTCACGTAGTAATTGTCGTGGTTACTGACGTGGTTATTGTCATGTTCATTGTCGTAGTTACAGTCGTGGTTATTGATGAGAATATAGTCGTGGTTATTATCGTGGTTGCTGGCGTGGTTATTGTCGTGCTTATTGTCGTGGTTACTAGCGTGGTTATTGTCGTTTTTATTATTGTGGTTATCGTCGATGTTGCTGTCATGGTTACTAACATGGCTACCGTCGTGGTAACTGTCGTGCTTATGTTCATGTTTTTTGTCGTGCTTATTTTCGTGGTTATTGTCGTAGTTAGCATCGTGGTTGCTGCCATAGTTACTGATGTGCTTATTGTCGTGGTCATTTGTCCGTGGTTGCTGTCAAGGTTACTGACGTGGTTATTATCCTGGATGCTGTCATGTTTATTGGCGTGGTTATTATGGTGCACCAACAAGCAACTGATGAGACTTGATTTCATAGACTCTTTATCTGTGCAAATGGAAACAGCTTTTGTGGGGATAAATGGTACAATGCCATGGTCGGGGTGGGATCTTGTATTGTACATTTGTTTGTCAACAAATAATCAAAAGCGCCATGCCGCTAGTGGTGCATAAAAACTGGGACAAAATCATGTGATATGAGCAAGTTAACATGTATCAAGCAAGTTTCTCGTTCCCTTATCTCTCCTGTACACATTGCTGGGACTCATCATGAAATACCCACACTAGCGTTATGATATACGTCTTCATCATAATGTTAGTTTTGGTAATCCTGATGTCTGAGGTTAGGTGTCCTACAGTGAGCAGGAATCATCATTCCTCAGCAGCATGCCTTCCACACGCTGTGGGGTGATATGTGTGTGGGTTGTGGTTGGGGGCAGGGGCATGGGGGTGCGGTTGGGTGGTGTGTGGGATGGATGGGTTGGGGTGTTAGGGGTTAATTATATGTCTTAGTAAATATTTGCAAATCATGTAACAGAGCTTGGATGACCTTTGACCTCCGCACTGCAGCCCCTCTTTAATCTTTTCGGTTGCTGTGATATTCCACCAAACATATATCGGATTTATTGTGATTTTCACTTAATTTCAATATCTCTTTGCACCATTATAATCGTGATTCATTTGCAAGAGTGTTTGGTTTGTAGACTGGTACCTGTGGGCAGAGTGTTGTTCCGGATGTGGGGGGTCACTGATTGCGTCCTGCTGGACTTTGTTGGAGTGGGAAGATGTCGTTCACTCCATTGGCCAATGCCTCCTGGGTACCATGTTGTTTCGGGCATTTGTATCTAGCGTAGACTCGGGCGATCTTTAGAGTAATTCAACGAAATGAAGCACTATTCTACACTCGGTCAACATCAACATTTTTCATCTTGATATCAATAACATATATGCAGATTAATTAATTTCTCAAAAATTAACGTTTCGAAACATACAGTGCCAATAAGTTATGGATTCCCTACATGGGACACAGGAAGTGCGTGGAGGTGGGAGGCGCCATTTGTAATTTATTGATACAAAATCTTATTTCAATTCATCCGCAATCATTAATAAAGTTTGGTTTCTCACAAATTAACGGAAGATGGAAAAAGACAAATCAGACTTTTACACTCAGATGAATAACAATGTAGCGGGCATATATGACAGCGTATTGACAGCGTCATTCGTTATACAGCTTAGTGATACAGATTGACAGCGTCATTCGTTAGACAGCTTAGTGATACAGATTGACAGCGTCATAGGTTATACAGCTTCGTGGTACAGATTGAGAGAGTCATTCGTTACACAACTTAGTGATACAGATTGACAGCGTCATAGGTTATACAGCTTCGTGGTACAGATTGAGAGAGTCATTCGTCCTTAGTGATACACAGCGTCATTCGTTATACAGCTTCGTGGTGATGAGAGAGTCATTGTTAGCAACTTAGTGATACAGATTGACAGCGTCATTCGTTATACAGCTTAGTGATACAGATTGAGAGCGTCGTTCGTTACACAGCTTCGTGATACATCCTACCGTCAAGATGCTCTTATAAAAACTCGTCCGATCACGCAACATTTCCACGTGATGTTATAGCTAGGATTTCTCAACTTCATCTTTTACAGCAAATTAATTCAAGAGTTATTCAACCACATATCTCAATGGACTCGAACTCGGGCGTTTTTTCACCTCGTCCTCGTCTCAACTACACACACCTTATTGTCAGATTATCTCGTATGGGCTTCAAAAATATAATAAACGTCGGCGTGAAATTATCAGGGGACAGATTAGATAAGCGTCCAATCGTAAACCCAAAATATGTCACGTAAGACTAAGGTAAAACGTAATGGTATGGTGACGCCATGGGGGCTCTCAGTGTCTATAGAGACAGCAGCAGCCCCCCCCCCCCCACCCCCGCCACAACCCCCCCCCCCCCCCCCCCACACACACACACACACACGCCTTCCCCCTGGGTGGAAAGCGAAGAGAGACACTACCCAACATAGGGGACGAGATGAAACTTCCCACGTATTAAACACGTGTCATCGTTATGTACAAGTTATCTTGATGGGGTAGAAATTAACACGATATTGAAATCATCATTAACTTACAATACATTTCTTTTGATGGATATTGAAGTTGATGCAGAGATTGAACGCCGCACAAACTGGCTTAACAGTTGACATTGGCGCATTTTCTTTGCAGCGTCATTCTAGGCAGCATGTGCAAGTCTAGCAACTCAATTAGCGAGGGTACCAGAGCCTCTTTCCTGCTTAAACCGCGAAGGGAACGTGTTACGACTGCGATGTTACGGACAATCCGAGCGCATCCGTCATGGTGGCACAGCCATTTATTTTCAGTTCTATTGTGCATTTGCATCCATTGCCTTTTTTTCTTAGGGGGTGGGGATGGAGAAAGGTTATATTTTGTTGATCTACTAATCAAAACACGGAACGCAACCCAAACTTTCTCCCCCATGACGCTAACACCCACTTCTAGCTTCACGTGAACCCAGTCAACAAAACTGTATTGTCGGTCGCACAAAAGCCATATCTGCCAGTTTTCATCCCATCCATGGTCTTTTTCATAGTTATAATGAGCTGGGAAAGCGAGTGAATTGGACCGAAGTTGAGATGGGATTTGGTATTCACCGCATGCGACAGCTGCTCTCGTGGAGAGAGAGGCCATTAACCCCACAGCAGTAAGCCAAGGTACAGCCGGGGCGCTACTTAACTGGTGTAAACAAACCCAAGCTTCATCCGCGAATGCGTCATATTAGTCTGCGTCCCAGACTCCAGGGGTTCCGCTACGCTTCTCGCCCTAGAAGGCGAGACTATTGAATATCAGTAACATGTAAACAGCGCCCGCAGCCATCAGGCTGGGGGACCTTGACTAGCGTCATATGTTGTTTCCTGGAATATGAACAAATGAAGCATTTTTTTATATATAAGATGCTTACGACCGATAACGATTTAAGTGGCATATGGGTTTCATAGAAACTCCATCAGTCTTATTGTGTTGTTAACCAGACTTAAAAGGAAAACTAAGCTTCAATGGCTGAGCAGTAACAATTCCATGCAAACATGCTCTAGAAAGATCACGGCTTCATCTGGATTCATTTTGGTTTTTGATGCTGTCTTCGTGGATTTGTGTAGAAAATAGAATTACCAATAAGCTCTTCAATTGGTTCGGCGTCTTGTTTTGTCGTGAAGAAAACACCCGCTACACGATCCAAAATATACATACACACACACACACACACACACACACACACACACACACACACATATATATATATATATATATATATATATATATATATATATATATATATATATATATATATATATATATATATATATATATATATATATATACATATATACATATACATATACATATACGTATATATATATATGTATGTATGTATATATGTTTATAAATGTATGTATTTATATAGTATTTATATATCGATATTCATGTAATATATATATATATACATTTATAAATATACATAGATATATATATGGATATGCATATAAGTTAATATATACATATATTTACAAATATGTATATATGTTAATTTTATTAATGTATATATTTATGTATATATATGTATAGATATATATATATATATATATATATATATATATATATATATATATATATATATATATATATATATATATAAATGTTGTTCAATCGAATTGAGATGCGTTTATACACATAGGGTGCTCACGGGGTGGGCGGGGGGGGGGGTGGTGGGTGGCGGTGGACATTCAATGCTGTGTATAATTATTCCGATACGAGACAACTGTTATTGTCGCGTAATATTAATTAGTCAGTTATAGAGAAACAAAGCGCCATTAGCGCAGTACTATGGTCTGACAGTTCAGGTGTAATCGTGTTGGGTAGAGCGCCATGCTGGGAGTCCCCGATAACCGCCCTTTAGCGCTCTGTGTTCCAGGATACTTAGTGTAAGTGCAATCTGCTTCAATGGCAATTAACTCGCTGAGGTATCTAACCTGAACATCTTGACGTAGTATGGTGTTGCTGTGAGCTGTTGTCTGTAACAGGGTACCATGTCGAGCAATTGTTATGTACAGCCCCGGTGCACAGGCAATGAGCCGCCTAACGCGTCACCTCCTCAAAATACCCGAGCCGCGTCATAATTTATGCCTGACGCGCGAGCTTGTCTGTATAAACTCGCTCGCACCTTCAGATAGAAGGCAGTTCACCAATTTCGCGCACAGAGCGACTTGCCGTCACGCTCGCTATCAGACTTCAAGCAGCTCCAGTCACAGCTTTCCACACCAGAGCCGTCAGATCTCACTTCTGTCATTCGAGCATATCTATCAAAGAGCCGACAACGACAACTGTTTAAAGCTGATATCAACATCGAGTGAAATCGACCACGTCATTTACGTATAAAATCCGTGCAGGGTTCGAGTGGCTGCTGAATTCTGCTGAGAGACTTCCCTTCACCGAGGACCAATTTACGACATACTTCAAGATGACGCTTGGCTGTGACGACTCGAAACGCAACATCGCATCACCTCCTGTACGAAAACAAAACAACTTTTATGGCAATTTGCCTGAATCCTCCAAGTCGGAAAAGCACAATGTCGAAAATAAGCGGCCCGATGCCCTCCCAAAGAAAACAGGCAGCGTAGAATTAGTACAGGAAATAAAAGGCCGCCAAATGAAAGTGCCTGTCATCCTTAAAGCCTACATCAGCAGCTTCGAGCGTTACATCGTTGTGTCCAAAGATTGTTGTCATTCCATGGAGAGAGACTGCATCTTTGTGAACCTTCGGGGATGTTTGATAGCAAAAGAGTCTGACGGATTTAGTATCACTCCCATGCGGACGGAGGGCGCGTCACTCCGTTTTCGTGCGGCGAAAGCCGATTTGGCTCATTGGATGGGTGTACTTGATGGAGACGCTCCCAATACGAACTCACCACGACTCGCTCGTATGATCTCGCCGACAGAGAGCTTACGACGAGGTGTGTGTGTGAAGGGCAGGCCGCTCTCTCCCTTCTGTAACAGTCCCGTCAGCTCACCAGTCTCTCACAGACGCTCAGCTCTGTCCAGCCTCACCGAGACTACAGAGGAAGCCTGATGTGTGAACGTGTGATATAAACTGTTGCAGTGTGCCAGCGATCGACTCGTTGTTGACGACGACCTGCTCTTTGCGTGCACCTTATTTAATATATGTGAATGTTTATTTCCTGCCTCCCACTTAACTTAATCATATCAAAGAACGTCTCCTGTTTCCAGACGCATTATCGGTGATTGTGATCTGCACATGGCGGTTAATGGGAAGCAGATTATCTGGCCGAATTATTGAACACTTTTGTTATAATATGTTTTATTATATATCTGGCCGAATTATTGTTATAATTGTTATACGCATATGTACATTCCATCATAGTTTTCATCACTAATCATTTGATGTCATAGAATATAAAGTGATCATTTGTTCAGTTACACAAGTCTTTATATCTCTGTGACGTTGTTACTTGTTAATCATATTGCAACCATGCATAACGCAGCAACACTACCAAAGAGGTGACGTGAATGCGCTTTAGCAATGAGACACATGATTTCCGCTTATAAAATGAGGCTGTTTTCCCAGCTGTTAGCCAATGGGACCTCTCGAATGACTCGAAATTTTAGCTATCACTGTCTATTCCCAATTGGGAAATTGAAAGCCAACTTTATTTGCTATTTCATTCTACTGTGGCTACCATTGTGAGCTGAAATGCGTGAGATATTATTCACAACATGTCCGATGTATACCTCCACATGGGAAGTATCACAAAACTGCAACTCAGTCCTCCACTGATTAAGCCACTTCAAATAACGCTTTATATCATGGATTTGACCAACAAAACGACGAAGAGATGCATTGCATGAGGTGGCGATATTCGAGACTTCGGATTTGTGAGCTCGATCCCCAGGTAACAGGGACGCACTGTGCAGCCTGGGATGCGCTGACGACACAAAGAACGCATCGAAAGCGGACTGGGGGTCGCTTATGAGCATCTAAAGGATGCGCGTCATGGCTAGTGGCCCGACGTGCTGCTGATTGTCACGAGGTGAAAGTCGCATGCCATCGTTACCGAAAATACTCTGAGGCAGATGCGTGCCTTTACGTGACAATTTTGAAAATTGAGGTCGGTTTATAGGATCAAAATTGTAGTTTTTAATGTGTGGATTGGGTAAATATGCAACGCATGGGCATCTTCATAATGTCAACTTATACGAATTCCTCGTTTGTAACATTCGTGGAGTTGAGAGTCATAGCGTATATATAGAGAGCATCAAATTGTTCCAATTTTGTAGCTGGAAAGCTCATCAACTCATAGATCTCTGTTTGCTGTGTTTTCTTCGCAAGTTCGATAACAGCAAACTTACTGTGCAATATAAGATATAACAATAGAGTAATCACAAAATAATCAAATGTATCGTTCTAACTCATATGTCGTCACAAACTAATTAAATAAATCGTCGTATTGTTCAACAGAGTCACTTGGCTAACTATGCTGATTTTTTTTTTCAATAATGATGATGATAATTATTATAATCATAATACTGGTCATTATAATTACCATCATCATTGTCAGAACTGCAAAATCATTGACACGTTTAAAATCGAAGAGGGGGTGCTAAACGTATTACAGTAAATTAATACTGAACGTTATCATGATGAACAACTGAAAGTTATGACGCTGAAATAGTTCTGACGTTGTAATCAATTTATTGAAGTTCTTATACCCAACAACAAACGTTTACGTCTATTTTCGAAGACGGCAGTGGTCGCATTTGACGAGTTGACGCCTAGATTATCAATCTCACATTTTTAAAAATTTTCGTGCACCACTATAACCTGAGCTCGTTTATGAAAAAAAATATTACGAAGTTACAATTAGATGTAATTTGTTATTTATTCAGGATATAATGAGCTACCTGCGTGTGACAATAAACATTACAGCTATGTGTAACATTTTGTTGGCTGTGAGGTTTCTGTACTCACAATTCCTGAGTTAAAATGATAACGCACTGAGGGTAGTAACGTGGAGAACACACGAGCATCCGTTAGAATGCATTATTGCGGTGGCCGAATCCTAGAAAGATGACAAAGGCCTCGCTCTTATGGCTACATAGAGTAGGCTACCACAAGTCTACTGCAGTGATTCCGCTGCGCACTCTCTGCGAGTGGATGTGAACAGTGCATCTAGTCGCTGTTTCACGTCTGATTTTTCTCAATAATTCGGTTAATTTCTCTTTAAATAGCTAAAACTGTGCTTTTTATCTATAAATCGGGGTGAAACTTTGATCTCCATACATAGGTCAAACTATGATATTCTCTGTAAATAACTACGATTTTCCATATAGATAATTCAAACTGTGATTTTTCTCTAGAGATAGGTTCAACGTTGTGCTGAAATGGAAACGCCCAACAAAACGGTTTATTGTCAAGTTTAAAAATGACCGAATTGATACACATTTTGGAATAAGATAAATAATACAGTACAGTAGCCTTATGCAAACTCACCTACCGTTAAGTCACGTTCGTTATAAATCAGAAAATGAGGGCAAGGGAACCAGTAATTGTCGAGGTCAAATCATAAACTGATTGACGCACACACCGAATCAGAATCCTCTATCTTCGTAGAAGTATGTATGTGTTCCGCTTTAGCTGTCTGCAGAGAATCAATTTAGATATCAAGATGAACTATTTTGAATATGAACCAACTTGTTTCAGTTCCGGTTCAATGGTGAAGGTAAATGGCAGATGAACTCTTTATTTACTTGCTAAATACCATGCTTTTCTATACACGAATTAATGTCGTGTGTTAGCTGAAGCTCAAGTGTAGTAAAGCATGCAACGATAATAGAATGAAATGAGGTCATTATCTACATAAAATCACGCCTACTTGGCTGTTTCATAATTATATACCGCAATATAACACCCCGATCGTAGCTGTCAGTGCACTTTTCTTCTTAAGGTATCGATATTTTCCATTACCTTAGTTTATGCAAGATCTCGCAACGTTCGCACAACACGTTATGACCCACACATCAATTGTACGTAACTCTGTTACGAGAAAAATTATATCAAATTTTTTGTTGTACAATATTAATAGCCATGCTTCCCTTAAAGCTGGTTAAATGTGGTTGAACATCTTCAAACGCTTCGTTTATTGCTCATTATCAAGGCTGATGTCAGTCATATCCGGAAATAAGAACAACGAATCAGGCGAAAATGGCTTCATGGGATATTGGTCATCATAATGTTTGACCTCTTGGTTGGTCGTGGGATTCCTACACCGAGATCAGTTAAATCATACCGAGTTGATGATAATGTGACATTTGTTAATACAGGAGTACCACCACGTTTCACGCAGTTTGAGTTTTGAACCTCGTCTTCCCTAAAAGATATTCTTTCGGATGATCTGACCGAGCACGAGGTAAAATGGCGGCAATTCAAAATAAGTTTGATGTTCTGGACGATACGGACGATCATGACTCACTCTCGAGAGGTTTGGACATCATAAAATACCCTAACTAGCGTTATTATATGTCCTCATCATCATGTTAGTATTGGTAATCATGAGGTCTGGTGTTGGGTGTCCTCATGCAGCAGCTGGGTAGGCAGTAAGTTGGTAGGACTCATGAGCAGCAATCATTACCCCACAGCTGTATGCCTTCCACACGCTGTGGGGAGGTGTGTGTGTGGCTGGTGGTGGTTGTGGGTGTGGTCGTGGTACGTTCGGGTGAAGGTGTGTGGGTGTTGGTGGTGCGGTGGGAGATGGGGGTCGGTGTGGGTGGGTGAGGGTGGGAATCATGATATATCTAAGTAAATCATTGTAAATCATGTAACAGAGCTTGGATGACCTTGACCTCTCGTGTTGACGATAAATAAATAACTATTGAGCCTCGACGCTTGGAGTTGTGGAAGCCTAAGCAAAAACGGTTATCCTATTCCTGGTTATAAAATTCAACACGGTGTTACTATCAACTCCTCTATACTAGTTCCGCCATCAGATAAAAGCTCGCGATAGAGGCAGCCTCGACTCATTTACAATCCAAACCCACACTCAAACAAGCGCCATGATATTCTCACACGACGTAAGGACGTAAGTGCGTTGGGCTACCTCAGCATGGGGTGAGATTGCCACAGGTTCCCGACCCAGGTGGGCCATTATGATCACGTGCTGTCGTCAGTCAGAAGTGGCCCTCAACGTTAGCCCTGATGTCTGCTCACGTTAGGAGAAACTCGCCCGACTGGCCAGACTGCCCACATGATATTTGGAGCAGGACAAATGACAGAGAAATACAACCCAGTCATCAACCTAACCGGTACTCGAGAGCCAAACATAACCTATCATAAGCTCCTTATGTTGAGCAATATTCTCCTGATAAACCCTTAATGACGTATTAGGTGCGTTTTTCACCGGCCAGACTTAGTCAGTTCGCCTACAACTTGTCTGTATGTCTTGATGTTCTGAAGTTTCATCCCCGGGTGTAAATTAATGATACTGAGTGGTCTGGTAGCAGATGGCAAAACTACTGAATGTAATTTTGATTTG
>CM067345.1:60380135-60417635 GCA_034190875.2 Urechis unicinctus
CGAAATGCGACATCGCATCACCTCCTGTACGAAAACAAAGCAGCTTTTACGGCAATTTGCCCGAATCTTCCAAGTTGGAAAAGCACGATGTCGAAAATAAGCGGCCCGATGCCCTCCCAAAGAAAACGGGCAGCGTGGAATTGGTACAGGAAATAAAAGGCCGCCAAATGAAAGTGCCTGTCATCCTTAAAGCCTACATCAGCAGCTTCGAGCGTTACATCGTTGTGTCCAAAGAATGTTGTCATTCCATGGAGAGAGACTGCGTCTTTGTGAACCTTCGGGGATGTTTGATAGCAAAAGAGTCTGACGGATTTAGTATCACTCCCCTGCGGAGGGAGGGCGCGTCGCTCCGTTTTCGTACAGCGAAAGCCGATTTGGCTCACTGGATGGGTGTACTTGATGGAGACGCTCCCAATACGAACTCACCACGACTCGCTCGTATGAACACGCCGACAGAGAGCTTACGACGAGATGTGTGTGTGAATGGCAGGCCACTCTCTCCCTTCTGTAGCAGTCCCGTCAGCTCACCAGTCTCTCACAGACGCTCAGCTCTGTCCAGCCTCACGGAGACTACAGAGGAAGTCTGATGTGTGAACGTGTGATATAAACTGTTGCAGCGTGCCAGCGATCGACTCGTTGTTGACGACGACCTGCTCTTTGCGTGCACCTTATTTAATATATGTGAATGTTTATTTCCTGCCTCCCACTTAACTTAATCATATCAAAGAACGTCTCCTGTTTCCAGACGCATTATCGATGATTGTGATCTGCACATGGCGGTTAATGGGAAGCAGATTATCTGGCCGAATTATTGAACACTTTTGTTATAATTGCAATACGCATCTGTACATTCCATCATAGTTTTCATCACTAATCATTTGATGTCATGGAATATAAAGTGATCATTTGTTCACTTACACAAGTCTTTATATCTTTGTGACGTTGTTACTTGTTAATCATATCGCCACCTTGCACAACACAACAATACCACCAAAGAGGTGATGTAAGCAATGAGACACATGATTTCCGCTTATAAAATGAGTTTTCACAGCTGTTAGCCAATGAGACCTCTCGAAGGACCCGAAATTCTAGTAATCACTGTCTATTCCCCAGTGGGAAATTGAAAGACAACTTTATTTACTATTTCATTCTACTGTGGCTACCATTGTGAGGTGAAATGCGTGAGATATTATTCACAACATGTCCGATATATAACTCCACATGGGAAGTATCACAAAACTGTAACTCAGTCCTCCACTGATTAAGCCACTTCAAATAACGCATTATATCATGGTTTTGACCAACTTAACGGGGCTTCTGATTTGTCAAGGAGTGCCCTGGCCAAGTGACCTCGATTCCCAGGTAGCAGGGACGCACTGTGCAGCCTGGGACGCGCGCTGACGACACAAATAACGCATCGTAAATAAACTGGGGGTCGTTTATGAGCAGCTAAAGGACGCGCGTCATTACTTGTGGCACGAAATGCTGCTGATTGTAACGAGTTGAAGGTCACATGTCATCGTTACCGAAATACTCTGAGGCAGATGGGGGCCTCTACGTGACAATTTTGAATATTTAGGTCGGTTGATAGGATCAAAATTGTAGTTTTTTTAATGTGTGGATTTGGCAAATATGCAATGCATGTGGTCGATCAAAGGGTCCCTCCAAAACGTCAGCTTATATGAATTCCTTAATTGCATCGTGCTGTGTTGTCTTTGCAAATTCGATAGCAGCAAATTTCCTGTACAATATAAGATCTAACTAAAGTGTTGTCACAAACTAATCAAATGAATCATTCCATTTTTCAACGGAGACACTTGGCGAACTATGCAGATTTTTTTTCAATAATGATGATGATCATTACTGTAATCATAGTACTGGTCATCATTATTACCATCATCATTGTCAGAACTGCAAAATCATTAACACTTAAAATTTAAGAAGGGATGCTAAACGCATTACAGTAAATTCATACTGAACGTTATCATAATGAACAACTTAAAGTTATGACGCTGAAATTGATCTTTCGTTATAATCAATTTATTAAAGTTCTTAGACCCAACAACAAACGTTTGCGTCTTTTTTCGGACGGCAGTGGTCGCATTTGATGAGATGACGCCAAGATGATCAATTTCACATTTCTTACAATTTTCGTGCACCACTATAACTAGAGCTCGTTTATGATTTTTTTTTACGAAGTTACAATTAGATATGATTTATTTTTTCTTGATATAATGGGCTACCTGCGTGTGAAAATAAATATTACCGCTTTATGGTGGTGTGTGAGTTTGTTGGGGTGGGAGGGGGAGGGGGCATTATATATCTAAGTAAATCATAGTATATCATGTAACAGAGATTTGATGACCTTTGACATCTCGTGATGGCGATAAATTAATAACAATTGAACCTCGACGCTTGGCCTAAGCAAAACTGGTTATCATATTCCTGAGCAAATACGTCCAGGGAATGTTTGTGGTTAATATCAAGTCTTCTATAATAGCTCCGCCATCATGTGAAAGCGCTCGATAAAGGCAGCCTTGACTCTCTTACAATCCACACCCACACTCGAACAAGCGCCACATATTCTCACGCAACGTACGTGCGTTGGCCTGCCTCCGCATGGGGTGAGATTGCCTGGGGTTCCCAACCCAGGTGGACCATTATGACCACGTGCTGTCGTCAGTCAGAAGTGGCCCTCAACGTTAGCTCTGATGTCTGCTCACGTGGGGAGAAATTCGCCTGACTGGCCACACTGCCCACATAATATTTGGAGCAGGACAAATGACTGAGAATTACAACCGGGTCATCAATCTAACCGATACTCGAGAGCCAAACATAACCTATCATAATCTTCTTATGTTGAGTAATATTCTCCTGATAAACCCTTATGACGTATTAGGTGCGTTTGTCACCGGCCAGACTTCGTCAGTTCGCTGCCTATTGTCTGTATGTCTTGATGTTGTGCAGTTTCCTATACCCGGTTGTCCAGTAATGGGTACTGAGTGGTCTGGTGGCAGATGGCAAATCTACTGAATGTAATTTTCATTTGTTAAGAAGCAGACTGTCATTCTTGGATTTCACCATTACTCCACAGGATTTTATTTGATGCATAAACGCAATGGTTTAATGGGTTGTATTTGAGGTCACTGAGGCCCCTAACCCTATGATCCCCTCAGCCTCGACAATAACTGACCATTGTGCCGGCGATGAGGTTGATGTTGTGATACCATGTAGGCCTGTAGAGGCGGCTACTGATCTACTGGCTTATGCTCCTGCCTCGACATGAGTGGATATAAGCATCTTGCAAGGACAGATTTGTTGTATTTCATTATTCTAACAGCTTCACATGCATAGGTCTGTGGTAATTTATTGATATTCACCGACTATAATTATAATAGTGGCAGGTGACGATGACGCAGGCAAGGCATGTTATATGTCTATGTCAACGGGTACTTTTGATAGTAGACGGTTTACAGGTCAATGACAGGCTGACCTTGTTTTGGGATTAGGCGAAACCAAATGTATAATTGACTCACGGCTGCTCCTTACAGATTTGGGGCTACTCCAGATCAAATGCGTTCGGGGTAAGTTTAAAGAGAAGCGGGATCCTGTCCCGTGTTAGGCAATCAGGAATCATGTCGTTTCTATATTACTTCATTTAACGCAGCAACTGAATTATAATAATCGGGGGTCTCGGGCTACAGACTGACGTTTGTGATGTGTTTTTTGTCTATAGAGACATCAGAGCTCTCCCCCCACAACACCCCCCGCCTCCCCCCTGGGTGGAAAGCGCAGTGAAAGACTACCCCATGTGTTAAACAGGTGTCATCGTTATGCACATGTTATCTAGCTGGGGAGGAATTTAACACAATATTGAAATGATCGTGAAATTAAAATACATTTCTCATCTTTTGATTGGTATTGAAGTTGATGCAGAGATTGAACGCAGCACCAACTTGCAAAACTACTGACATCGGTGCTTTCTCTGCGCAGCGTCATTTTAGGCAGCATGGGCAAGTCCAGCTACTCAATTAGCGAAGGTACCAGAGCCTCTTTCACGAATAAGCTGTGCAGGGAACGTGTTACGACTGCGATGTTATAGACAATCCGAACGCATCCGTCACGGTGGCATAGCCATTTATTGTCAATTCTATTGTGCGTTAGTATCCGTTGCCTTTTTTGTCTTAAGGGGTGGGGATGGAGAGGTTATATTTTGTTTATCTATTAATCAAAACACGGAACGGAACCCAAACCTTCTCCCCCATGACGCTAACACCCACTTCTAGCTTCACGTGAACCCAGTCAACAAGACATTATTGTCGTCTGCACAAAAGCCATATCTGCCAGTTTTTCATCCCATCCATCGTCGTTCTCATAGTTATAATGAGCTGAGGAAGCGAGTGAATTGGACCGAAGTTGAGATGGGATTTGGTATTCTCTGCATGCGAGAGCTGCTCTCGTGGAGAGAGAGGCCATTAACCCCACAGCAGTAAGCCGAGGTACAGCCGGGATGCTACTTAACTGGTGTAAACAAACCCAAGCTTCATCCGCGAATGCGTCATATGTTGTTTCTTGGAATATGAACAAATGAAGCATTTTTTTTATATAAGATGCTTACGACCGATAACGACTTAAGTGGCATATGGGTTCCAACTGTAAGGAAATGGAGAAACGCCTTGTTTCATAGAAGCTCCATCAGTCCTATTGTGTTGTTAACCAGACTTAAAAGAAAAAATAAGCTTCATTGGCTGAGCAGTAACAATTCCATGCAAACACGCTATAGAAATATCAGGACTTTATCTGGTTTTCCTTTTGATCTTAGATGCTGTCTTCGTGGATTTGTGTCGAAAAAAGACCTACCCAGAAGCTCTTCAATTGGTTGGGCGCCTTGTTTATCTCGAAGAAAGCACCCGGTAAATGATCCTAAAAGTAAAAGCACAGCACAGTATTCCTTCCACCACAGGCGCCGGAGTCAGTACAATATATATATATATATATATATATATATATATATATATATATATATATATATATATATATATATATATATATATATATATATATATATATATATATATATATATATATATATATATATATATATATATATATATATATATATATACATATACACACACATATATATATATATATATATATATATATATATATGTATGTCAATATATATATATATACATATAGATATATTTATATATATTATATTAATATTAGCATTATTTTTCTATCACAGCTCCTGTCGCCGGGAGAAGAGTTGAGGCAAAGGCGGAGCACTGGCACAAGCGATGCCAACGAGAACTCGGATCACTCAATGTCTTATCCGGTATTAATCCCAGATGGTTTGACATTCAATGCTGTTTATAATTATTCTGAAAACGAGACAAATATTTATTAATTAGTCGTTTAAAGAGGAACAAAGCGCCATTAGCGCAGTACTATGGTCTGACATATCCAGTTCAGGTGTAATCGTGTTGGGTAAAGCGCCATGCTGGGAGTCCCTGATTACCGTCCTATAGCGCTCTGTGTTCCAGGATACCTTATGTAAGTGCAACCTGCTTCAATGGCAATTAACTCGCTGATGTATCTAACCTGAACGTCTGCACGTAGTATGGTGTTGTTGTGAGCTAGAGTCTGTGAAGCAAGGGTACCAAGTCAGGTAATTGTTATGTACAGCCCCGGTGCCAAGGCAATGTGCTTCCCCACGCGTCACCTCCTCAAAATAACCGAGCCGCGTCATAATTTATGCATGACGCGCGGGCTTGTCTGTATAAACCCGCTCGCACCTCCAGAAAGCAGGCAGTTTAGCCAAATCGGGCACAGAGCCACTTGATATCACCGCACGCTATCAGACTTCAAGCAGCTTCTGTCACAGCTTTCCACACCAGAGCCGTCAGATATCACTTCTGTCATTCGAGCATATCTATCAAATAGCCGACAACGACAACTGTTTAAAGCTGATATCAGCACCGAGTGAAATCGACTCCGTCATTATAGTATAAAAGCCGTGCAGGGATACAGCGGCTACTAAATTCTGCAGAGAGACTTCCCCTCACAAAGGACCAATTTACCGATATACTTCAAGATGACGCGTGGCTTTGACGACTTCAAACGCAACATCGCAACACCTCTTGTACGAAAACAAAACAGCTTTTACGGCAATTTGCCCGAATCTTCCAAGTCGGAAAAGCACGAAGTCGAAAATCAGCGGCCCGATGCCCTCCCAAAGAAAACGGGCAGCGTAGAATTAGTACAGGAAATAAAAGGCCGCCAAATGAAAGTGCCTGTCATCCTTAAAGCCTACATCAGCAGCTTCGAGCGGTACATCGTTGTGTCCAAAGATTGTTGTCATTCCATGGAGAGAGATTGCGTCTTTGTGAACCTTCGGGGATGTTTTGATAGCAAAAGAGTCTAACGGATTTAGTATCACTCCCCTGCGGACGGAGGGCGTGTCGCTCCGTTTTCGTACGGAGAAGGGCGATTTGGCTCATTGGATGGGTGTACTTGATGGAGACGCTCCCAATACGAACTCACCACGACTCGCTGGTATGAACTCGCCGACAGAGAGCTTACGACGAGGTGTGTGTGTGAAGGGCAGGCCACTCTCTCCCTTCTGTTATAGTCCCGTCAGCTCACCAGTCTCTCACAGACGCTCAGCTCTGTCCAGCCTCACGGAGACTACAGAGGAAGCCTGATGTGTGAACGTGTGATATAAACTGTTGCAGCGTGCCAGCGATCGACTCGTTGTTAACGACGACCTGCTCTTTGCGTGCACCTTATTTAATATATGTGAATGTTTATTTCCTGCCTCCCACTTAACTTAATCATATCAAAGAACGTCTCCTGTTTCCAGACGCATTATCGATGATTGTGATCTGCACATGGCGGTTAATGGGAAGCAGATTATCTGGCCGAATTATTGAACACTTGTGTTATAATTGCAATACGCATCTGTACATTCCATCATAGTTTTCATCACTAATCATTCGATGTCATGGAATATAAAGTGATCATTTGTTCACTTACACAAGTCGTTATATCTTTGTGACGTTGTTACTTGTTAATCATATCGCCACCTTGCACAACACAACAATACCACCAAAGAGGTGATGTAAGTGCGCTTTAGCAATGAGACCTCTCGGAGGACCCGAAATTCTAATAATCACTGTTCATTCCCTATTGGGAAATTGAATGCCAACTTTATTTGCTATTTCATTCTACTGTGGCTACCATTGTGAGCTGAAATGCGTGAGATATTATTCACAACATATCCGATATATACCCCCACGTGGGAAGTACCACAAAACTGTAACTCAGTCCTCCACTGATTAAGCCACATCAAATAACCTTTATATCATGGTTTTGACCAAATTAACGAGGCTTCTGTTTTGTCGAGGAGTGCCCTGGCCGAGTGACCTCGATTCCCAGGTAGCAGGGATGCACTGTGCAGCCTGGGACGCCCGCTGACGACACAAAGAACGCATCGTAAACGAACTGGGGGTCGATTATGTGCAGCAAAAGAACGCGCGTCATTGCTTGTGGCACGAAGTGCTGCTGATTGTCACGAGTTGAATGTCATATGTGATCGTTACCGAAAATACTCTGAGGCTGATGGGGGCCTCTACGTGACAATTTTGAATATTTAGGTCGGTTGATAGGATCAAAATTGTAGTTTTTTTAATGTGTGGATTTGGCAAATATGCAATGCATGTGGTCGATCAAAGGGTCCCTCCAAAACGTCAGCTTATATGAATTCCTTAATTGCATCGTGCTGTGTTGTCTTTGCAAATTCGATAGCAGCAAATTTCCTGTACAATATAAGATCTAACTAAAGTGTTGTCACAAACTAATCAAATGAATCATTCCATTTTTCAACGGAGACACTTGGCGAACTATGCAGATTTTTTTTCAATAATGATGATGATCATTACTGTAATCATAGTACTGGTCATCATTATTACCATCATCATTGTCAGAACTGCAAAATCATTAACACTTAAAATTTAAGAAGGGATGCTAAACGCATTACAGTAAATTCATACTGAACGTTATCATAATGAACAACTTAAAGTTATGACGCTGAAATTGATCTTTCGTTATAATCAATTTATTAAAGTTCTTAGACCCAACAACAAACGTTTGCGTCTTTTTTCGGACGGCAGTGGTCGCATTTGATGAGATGACGCCAAGATGATCAATTTCACATTTCTTACAATTTTCGTGCACCACTATAACTAGAGCTCGTTTATGATTTTTTTTTTACGAAGTTACAATTAGATATGATTTATTTTTTCTTGATATAATGGGCTACCTGCGTGTGAAAATAAATATTACCGCTTTATGGTGGTGTGTGAGTTTGTTGGGGTGGGGAGGGGGAGGGGGCATTATATATCTAAGTAAATCATAGTATATCATGTAACAGAGATTTGATGACCTTTGACATCTCGTGATGGCGATAAATTAATAACAATTGAACCTCGACGCTTGGCCTAAGCAAAACTGGTTATCATATTCCTGAGCAAATACGTCCAGGGAATGTTTGTGGTTAATATCAAGTCTTCTATAATAGCTCCGCCATCATGTGAAAGCGCTCGATAAAGGCAGCCTTGACTCTCTTACAATCCACACCCACACTCGAACAAGCGCCACATATTCTCACGCAACGTACGTGCGTTGGCCTGCCTCCGCATGGGGTGAGATTGCCTGGGGTTCCCAACCCAGGTGGACCATTATGACCACGTGCTGTCGTCAGTCAGAAGTGGCCCTCAACGTTAGCTCTGATGTCTGCTCACGTGGGGAGAAATTCGCCTGACTGGCCACACTGCCCACATAATATTTGGAGCAGGACAAATGACTGAGAATTACAACCGGGTCATCAATCTAACCGATACTCGAGAGCCAAACATAACCTATCATAATCTTCTTATGTTGAGTAATATTCTCCTGATAAACCCTTATGACGTATTAGGTGCGTTTGTCACCGGCCAGACTTCGTCAGTTCGCTGCCTATTGTCTGTATGTCTTGATGTTGTGCAGTTTCCTATACCCGGTTGTCCAGTAATGGGTACTGAGTGGTCTGGTGGCAGATGGCAAATCTACTGAATGTAATTTTCATTTGTTAAGAAGCAGACTGTCATTCTTGGATTTCACCATTACTCCACAGGATTTTATTTGATGCATAAACGCAATGGTTTAATGGGTTGTATTTGAGGTCACTGAGGCCCCTAACCCTATGATCCCCTCAGCCTCGACAATAACTGACCATTGTGCCGGCGATGAGGTTGATGTTGTGATACCATGTAGGCCTGTAGAGGCGGCTACTGATCTACTGGCTTATGCTCCTGCCTCGACATGAGTGGATATAAGCATCTTGCAAGGACAGATTTGTTGTATTTCATTATTCTAACAGCTTCACATGCATAGGTCTGTGGTAATTTATTGATATTCACCGACTATAATTATAATAGTGGCAGGTGACGATGACGCAGGCAAGGCATGTTATATGTCTATGTCAACGGGTACTTTTGATAGTAGACGGTTTACAGGTCAATGACAGGCTGACCTTGTTTTGGGATTAGGCGAAACCAAATGTATAATTGACTCACGGCTGCTCCTTACAGATTTGGGGCTACTCCAGATCAAATGCGTTCGGGGTAAGTTTAAAGAGAAGCGGGATCCTGTCCCGTGTTAGGCAATCAGGAATCATGTCGTTTCTATATTACTTCATTTAACGCAGCAACTGAATTATAATAATCGGGGGTCTCGGGCTACAGACTGACGTTTGTGATGTGTTTTTTGTCTATAGAGACATCAGAGCTCTCCCCCCCCACAACACCCCCCGCCTCCCCCCTGGGTGGAAAGCGCAGTGAAAGACTACCCCATGTGTTAAACAGGTGTCATCGTTATGCACATGTTATCTAGCTGGGGAGGAATTTAACACAATATTGAAATGATCGTGAAATTAAAATACATTTCTCATCTTTTGATTGGTATTGAAGTTGATGCAGAGATTGAACGCAGCACCAACTTGCAAAACTACTGACATCGGTGCTTTCTCTGCGCAGCGTCATTTTAGGCAGCATGGGCAAGTCCAGCTACTCAATTAGCGAAGGTACCAGAGCCTCTTTCACGAATAAGCTGTGCAGGGAACGTGTTACGACTGCGATGTTATAGACAATCCGAACGCATCCGTCACGGTGGCATAGCCATTTATTGTCAATTCTATTGTGCGTTAGTATCCGTTGCCTTTTTTGTCTTAAGGGGTGGGGATGGAGAGGTTATATTTTGTTTATCTATTAATCAAAACACGGAACGGAACCCAAACCTTCTCCCCCATGACGCTAACACCCACTTCTAGCTTCACGTGAACCCAGTCAACAAGACATTATTGTCGTCTGCACAAAAGCCATATCTGCCAGTTTTCATCCCATCCATCGTCGTTCTCATAGTTATAATGAGCTGAGGAAGCGAGTGAATTGGACCGAAGTTGAGATGGGATTTGGTATTCTCTGCATGCGAGAGCTGCTCTCGTGGAGAGAGAGGCCATTAACCCCACAGCAGTAAGCCGAGGTACAGCCGGGATGCTACTTAACTGGTGTAAACAAACCCAAGCTTCATCCGCGAATGCGTCATATGTTGTTTCTTGGAATATGAACAAATGAAGCATTTTTTTTTTATATAAGATGCTTACGACCGATAACGACTTAAGTGGCATATGGGTTCCAACTGTAAGGAAATGGAGAAACGCCTTGTTTCATAGAAGCTCCATCAGTCCTATTGTGTTATTAACCAGACTTAAAAGAAAAAATAAGCTTCATTGGCTGAGCAGTAACAATTCCATGCAAACACGCTATAGAAATATCAGGACTTTATCTGGTTTTCCTTTTGATCTTAGATGCTGTCTTCGTGGATTTGTGTCGAAAAAAGACCTACCCAGAAGCTCTTCAATTGGTTGGGCGCCTTGTTTATCTCGAAGAAAGCACCCGGTAAGAAAGCACCCGGTAAATGATCCTAAAAGTAAAAGCACAGCACAGTATTCCTTCCACCACAGGCGCCGGAGTCAGTACAATATAGATATATATATATATATATATATATATATATATATATATATATATATATATATATATATATATATATATATATATATATATATATATATATATATATATATATATATATATATATATACACACACACATATATATATATATATATATATATATATATATATATATATGTATGTCAATATATATATATATACATATAGATATATTTATATATATTATATTAATATTAGCATTATTTTTCTATCACAGCTCCTGTCGCCGGGAGAAGAGTTGAGGCAAAGGCGGAGCACTGGCACAAGCGATGCCAACGAGAACTCGGATCACTCAATGTCTTATCCGGTATTAATCCCAGATGGTTTGACATTCAATGCTGTTTATAATTATTCTGAAAACGAGACAAATATTTATTAATTAGTCGTTTAAAGAGGAACAAAGCGCCATTAGCGCAGTACTATGGTCTGACATATCCAGTTCAGGTGTAATCGTGTTGGGTAAAGCGCCATGCTGGGAGTCCCTGATTACCGTCCTATAGCGCTCTGTGTTCCAGGATACCTTATGTAAGTGCAACCTGCTTCAATGGCAATTAACTCGCTGATGTATCTAACCTGAACGTCTGCACGTAGTATGGTGTTGTTGTGAGCTAGAGTCTGTGAAGCAAGGGTACCAAGTCAGGTAATTGTTATGTACAGCCCCGGTGCCAAGCCAATGTGCTTCCCCACGCGTCACCTCCTCAAAATAACCGAGCCGCGTCATAATTTATGCATGACGCGCGGGCTTGTCTGTATAAACCCGCTCGCACCTCCAGAAAGCAGGCAGTTTAGCCAAATCGGGCACAGAGCCACTTGATATCACCGCACGCTATCAGACTTCAAGCAGCTTCTGTCACAGCTTTCCACACCAGAGCCGTCAGATATCACTTCTGTCATTCGAGCATATCTATATCAAATAGCCGACAACGACAACTGTTTAAAGCTGATATCAGCACCGAGTGAAATCGACTCCGTCATTATAGTATAAAAGCCGTGCAGGGATACAGCGGCTACTAAATTCTGCAGAGAGACTTCCCCTCACAAAGGACCAATTTACCGATATACTTCAAGATGACGCGTGGCTTTGACGACTTCAAACGCAACATCGCAACACCTCTTGTACGAAAATAAAACAGCTTTTACGGCAATTTGCCCGAATCTTCCAAGTCGGAAAAGCACGAAGTCGAAAATCAGCGGCCCGATGCCCTCCCAAAGAAAACGGGCAGCGTAGAATTAGTACAGGAAATAAAAGGCCGCCAAATGAAAGTGCCTGTCATCCTTAAAGCCTACATCAGCAGCTTCGAGCGGTACATCGTTGTGTCCAAAGATTGTTGTCATTCCATGGAGAGAGATTGCGTCTTTGTGAACCTTCGGGGATGTTTGATAGCAAAAGAGTCTAACGGATTTAGTATCACTCCCCTGCGGACGGAGGGCGTGTCGCTCCGTTTTCGTACGGAGAAGGGCGATTTGGCTCATTGGATGGGTGTACTTGATGGAGACGCTCCCAATACGAACTCACCACGACTCGCTGGTATGAACTCGCCGACAGAGAGCTTACGACGAGGTGTGTGTGTGAAGGGCAGGCCACTCTCTCCCTTCTGTTATAGTCCCGTCAGCTCACCAGTCTCTCACAGACGCTCAGCTCTGTCCAGCCTCACGGAGACTACAGAGGAAGCCTGATGTGTGAACGTGTGATATAAACTGTTGCAGCGTGCCAGCGATCGACTCGTTGTTAACGACGACCTGCTCTTTGCGTGCACCTTATTTAATATATGTGAATGTTTATTTCCTGCCTCCCACTTAACTTAATCATATCAAAGAACGTCTCCTGTTTCCAGACGCATTATCGATGATTGTGATCTGCACATGGCGGTTAATGGGAAGCAGATTATCTGGCCGAATTATTGAAACACTTGTGTTATAATTGCAATACGCATCTGTACATTCCATCATAGTTTTCATCACTAATCATTCGATGTCATGGAATATAAAGTGATCATTTGTTCACTTACACAAGTCGTTATATCTTTGTGACGTTGTTACTTGTTAATCATATCGCCACCTTGCACAACACAACAATACCACCAAAGAGGTGATGTAAGTGCGCTTTAGCAATGAGACCTCTCGGAGGACCCGAAATTCTAATAATCACTGTTCATTCCCTATTGGGAAATTGAATGCCAACTTTATTTGCTATTTCATTCTACTGTGGCTACCATTGTGAGCTGAAATGCGTGAGATATTATTCACAACATATCCGATATATATACCCCCACGTGGGAAGTACCACAAAACTGTAACTCAGTCCTCCACTGATTAAGCCACATCAAATAACCTTTATATCATGGTTTTGACCAAATTAACGAGGCTTCTGTTTTGTCGAGGAGTGCCCTGGCCGAGTGACCTCGATTCCCAGGTAGCAGGGATGCACTGTGCAGCCTGGGACGCCCGCTGACGACACAAAGAACGCATCGTAAACGAACTGGGGGTCGATTATGTGCAGCAAAAGAACGCGCGTCATTGCTTGTGGCACGAAGTGCTGCTGATTGTCACGAGTTGAATGTCATATGTGATCGTTACCGAAAATACTCTGAGGCTGATGGGGGCCTCTACGTGACAATTTTGAAAATTGTTGTCGGTTGATATGATCAAAATTGTAGTCTTTAATGTGTGGATTGGGCAAATATGCAGCGCATGGGTCCCATCATAACGTCAGCTTATAGGAATTCCTCAATTGTAACATGCGTGGAGTCGAAAGTCATAGCGTATATATGGACAGCTTCAAATTGTTCCAGTTCAGTCACTGGATAGCTCATCAACTCATAGATCTGTGGTTGCTGTGTTGTCTTCGCAAGTTCGGTAGCAGCCAACTTCCTGTACAATATAAGATCTAACAATAGTGTTTTCACAAACTAATAAAATGAATCGTTTCATTTTTCAACAGAGACACTTGGCGAACTATGCTGATTTTTTTTTCAATAATGATGATCATTATTATAATCATAATACTAGTCATAATTACCATCATCATTGTCAGAACTGCAAAATCATTAACACGATTAAAATCGAAGAGGGGATGCTAAACGCATTACAGTAAATTAATACTGAACATTATCATAATGAACAACTCAAAGTTATGACGCTGAAATAGATCTATCGTTGGAATCAATTTATTGAAGTTCTTATACCCAACAACAAACGTTTGCGTCTATTTTCGAAGACGGCAGTAGTCGCATTTGATGAGTTGACGCCTTAATGATCAATTTAACATTTCTAACACTTTTCGTGCACCACTATTACTTGAGCTCGTTTGTGAGAAAATTATCGCGAATTTACAATTAGATGTTATTAGTTATTTATTCACGATATAATGAGCTACCTACCTGTGAAAATAAACACAGCTATAAGTAACATTGTTTTGTCTGTAACGTTTCTGTACTTACGATTCCTTAGTTAAAATGATAACGGACTGAGGGCAGTGACGTGGGGAACTTAAGAGCATCCGTTAGAATGCATTATTGCGGTGGCCGAAGCCTAGAAAGATGACGCAGCCCTCACTCTTATGGCTGCTTAACGTAAGTTACCACAAGTCTACTGCAGTGATTCCGCTGCGCACTCTCTGCGAGTCGATGTGAACAGTGCATCAAGTCGTTGTTTAATAGGTCAAACTATGATTTTTGACTATAAATAGTTAAAACTATGATATTTCTCTGTAAATAAGTCAAATTTAGATTTCTGTCTGTAAATGGGTCAATCTACGATTTGTCTCTAAAGATAATTCAAGCTGTGTGTTTCTCTAGAAATAGGTCCAACTGTGTGTTGGGTCAGCTTCTTGGCCCGTTTGCTCGGCGAAGGGATCAAAACCAACTGTGCGTTGATCTCGTCAAAACGGGATCAACAGCTGGTGGTTACGACAACAGCATTAGTTATTAGCTGGAAAAGGCAGTAGTTAAGTGAACGATAGAATTAAACTTTCCACCAAACGTTTGCGATATGTTTGTGGCAATAACTTATGTATTTTACTTCTCTTGAGTCTCTTTTCACCATTCAGTCGATGTTGTGACATGGGACTGAAAGACACATTAGAGATGCTTGCTAGATAAATTTGAAGGGAATAAAATTGCCTCTCACATCTGCTCCTCTTGGCACAGATCTTAAGTTGAGGTTGACTTGGTGCCAGTTTCCCAACAAACTAAAAAAGGCATCCCAAACGTTTAGAGAATGTCATTCCCACGTAAGACGTACGATAGAAATTAGAATCAATGATAGCAGAATATTTCTATGGAAACGCTTAACAAAACGGTTATATTGTCAAGATTTAAAATGACCGAATTGATACACATTTTGGAATCAGATAAGTAATCTTGTTTGGGAACCTTATGTAAACTCACCTACCGTTAAGTCACCTTCTTTATAAATAAACAGATAAGGACAAGGAAACCAGTAATTGTCGAGGTCAAATGAGAAACTGATTGACGCCACATACCGTTTCAGAATCCTCTATCTGTGTAGCAGCAATGGTGAAGGTAAATGGCGGATGAGAATCAATTTAGGTATCCAGATGAACTATTTCGAAACTTGTTTCAGGTGTAATCGTGTTGGTAGAGCGTCATGCTGGGGGTCCCTGATTATCCTCCTATAGCGCTCTGTGTTCCAGGATACTTTTTATAAGTGCAACCTGCTTCAATGGAAATTAACTCGCTGAGGTATCTAACCTGAACGTCTTGACGTAGTTTGGTGTTGTTGTGAGCTAGTGTCTGTGAAGCAAGGGTACGATGTCAGGTAATTGTTATGTACAGCCCCGATGCGCCTCCTAACGCGTCACCTCCTCAAAATACCCGAGCCGCGTCATAATTTATGCATGACGCGCGGGCTTGTCTGTATAAACCCGCTCGCACCTCCAGACAGCAGGCGGTTCACCCAAATCGCGCACAGAGCGACTTGCCGTCACCGCACGCTATCAGACTTCAAGCAGCTTCAGTCGCAGCTTTCCACACCAGAGCCGTTAGATCTCACTTCTGTCATTCGAGCATATCTATCAAAGAGCCGACAACGACAACTGTTTAAAGCTGATATCAACACCGAGTGAAATCGACCACGTCATTATCGTATACAAGCCGTGCAGGGATCGAGGGGCTACTGAATTCTGCTGAGTGACTTCCCTTCACCAAGGGCCGATTCACCAATATTCTTCAAGATGACGCTTGGCTTTGACGACTCGAAATGCAACATCGCATCTCCTCTTGTACGAAAACAAAACAGCTCTTACGGCAATTTGCCCGAATCTTCCAAGTCAGAAAACCAGGATGTCGAAAAACAGCGACCCGATGCCCTCCAAAGAAAACGGGCAGCGTGGAATTGGTACAGGAAATAAAAGGCCGCCAAATGAAAGTACCTGTCATCCTTAAAGCCTACACATCAGCAGCTTCGAGCGGTACATCGTTGTGTCCAAAGATTGTTGTCATTCCATGGAGAGAGATTGCGTCTTTGTGAACCTTCGGGGATGTTTGATATCAAAAGAGTCTGACGGATTTAGTATCACTCCCCTGCGGACGGAGGGCGCGTCGCTCCGTTTTCGTACGGAGAAGGGCGATTTGGCCCATTGGATGGGTGTACTTGATGGAGACGCTCCCAATACGAACTCCACACGACTCGCTCGTAGGAACTCGCCGACAGAGAGCTTACGACGAGGTGTGTGTGTGAAGGGCAGGCCACTCTCTCCCTTCTGTAACAGTCCCGTCATCTCACCAGTCTCTCACAGACGCTCAGCTCTGTCCAGCCTCATGGAGACTACAGAGGAAGCCTGAAGTGTGAACGTGTGATATCGCGAAGACATGATCTGAGACCATAAACTGTTGCAGTGTGCCAGCGATCGACTCGTTGTTGACGACGACCTGCTCTTTGCGTGCACCTTATTTAATATATGTGAATGTTTATTTCCTGCCTCCCACTTAACTTAATCATATCAAAGAACGTCTCCTGTTTCCAGACACATTATCGGTGATTGTGATCTGCACATGGCGGTTAATGGGAAGCAGATTATCTGGCCGAATATTTAAACACTTTTGTTATAATCGCAATACGCATATGTACATTCCATCATAGTTTTCATCATTCGATGTCATGGAATATAAAGTGCTCATTTGCTCAGTCACACAAGTCTTCATATCTCTGTGACGTTGTTACTTGTTAATCATATTGCACCTGCATAACACAACAACACCACCAAACAGGTGACATAAGTGCGCTTTAGCAATGAGACACATGATTTCCGCTTATAAAATGAGTTTTCACAGCTGTTAGCCAATGAGACCTCTCAAAGGACCCGAAATTCTAATAATCACTGTCTATTCCCCAGTGGGAAATTGAAAGCCAACTTTATTTGCTATTTCATTCTACTGTGGCTACCATTGTGAGCTGAAATACGTGTGATATTATTCATAACATGTCCGATATATACCTCCACATGGGAAATTTCACTAAACTGTAACTCAGACCTCCACTGATTAAGCCACTTCAAATAACGCTTTATACCATGGTTTTGACCAACCTAACGGGGATTCTGATTTGTCGAGGAGTGCCCTGGCCGAGTGACCTCGATTCACAGGTAGCAGGGACGCACTGTGCAGCCTGGGACGTGCGCTGAGGACTCAAAGAACGCATCGTAAATTAACTGGGGTTCGTTTATGAGAGGCTAAAGGACGTGCGTCATCGCTAGTGGCACGACATGCTGCTGATTGTCACGAGGTGATAGTCACATGCCATCGTTACCGAAAATACTCTGAGGCAGATGGGGTCTCTACGTGACAATTTTGAAAATGAGGTCGGTTTGTAGGATCAATATTTTAGTTTGTAATGTGTTGATTGGGCAAATATGCAGCGCATGGGTCCCTTCATAACATCAGCTTATACGATTTCCTCATTTGCAACACTTGGCGAACTATGATGATCATTATTAAAATCATAATACCGGTATTCATAATCAAGTAAATCATTAACATTTTTAAAATTTAAGTTGGGAAGCTAAACGTATTACAGTAAATTAATACTGAACGTTATCATAATGAACAACTCAAAGTTATGACGCTGAAATAGTTCTATCGTTGGAATCAATTTATTGAAGTTCTTATACCCAACAACAAACGTTTGCGTCTATTTTCGAAGAAGTCAGTGGTCGCATTTGATGAGTAGACGACTAGATGATCAATTTCACATTGCTAACAATTTTCGTGCACCACTGTAACTTGAGCTCGTTTATGAGAAAATTATTACGAAATTACAATTAGATGTGATTTGTTATTTGTTCAGGATATAATGGGCTACCTGCGTGTGAAAATTGACACTTCCGCTTTATGTTGAATTTTTTGGGCTGTAAGGTTTCAGTTTTTGACTTGGAAAACCCTCTTACAATGCCTTGTGACAGTGAGCATGGAAAGCCTTGTGGTTACAGCTATATGTAACATTTTGTTGGAGGGAAGGTTTCTGTACACAGGATTCCTTAGTTAAAATAAAAACGCACTGAGGGTAGTGACGTGGGGAACATGCGAGCATCCGTTAGAATGCATTATTGCGGTGGCCGAATCCTAGAAAGATGACGCAGCCCTCGCTTTTATGGCTGCATACCTTAAGTTACCACAAGTCTACTGCAGTGATTCCTCTGCGCACTCTCTGCGAGTCGATGTGAACAGTGCATCAAGTCGTTGTTTAATAGGTCAAACTATGATTTTTGACTATAAATAGTTAAAGCTATGATATTTCTCTGTAAATAAGCCAAACTTTGATTTCTGTCTGTAAATAGGTCAAAGTACGATTTTTCTCTGAAGATAATTCAAGCTGTGGTTTTTCTCTAGAAATAGGTCCAACTGTGTGTTGGGTCGACTTCTTGGCGCGTCTGCTCGTCGAGGAGATCCAAACCAACTGTTCGTTGATCTCGTCAAACGGGATCAACAGCTGTTGGTTACGACACAAGCATCAGTTATCGGCTGACAAAGGCAGTAGTTAAGTGATGGATAGAATTAAACTCTAAGCATTCAGAGAATGTTTTTTCGCACATTAGACGCACGATTGAATAACTTTGCCATTGGAAGTTTTCTATATTTTGACCACGGAAAGCTCTGACGATATTTAGGAAACCTTGGAGGAAATTAGAATCAACGATAGCGGAGTATTTCTATGGAAACGCCTAACAAAATGGTTGTGTTGTCAAGTTTCAAAACGACCGAATTAATACTCAGTTTGGAATCAGATAAGTAATTCAGTAAGGGAGCCTTATGTAAACTCACCTACCGTTAAGTCACCTTCTTTATAAATTGGCAGATAAGGGCAAGGGAACCAATTATTGTCGAGGTCACATCAGAAACTGATTGACGCCACACACCGAATCAGAATCATCTATCTGTGTAGAAGCATGTATGGGTTCCGCTTTAGCTGTCTGCAGAGAATCAATTTAGATATCACGATGAACTATTTTGAACCAACTTGTTTCAGTTCCTGTTGAATTGTGAAGGTAAATGGCGAATGAATCTTTATTTACTTGCTAAATACCATGCTTTGCTATACACAAATTAATGTCGTGTGTTAGCTGAAGTTCAAGTGTGGTAAAGCATGTAACGATAATAGAATGATATGATATCATTATCTACATAATATCACGCCTACTTGGCTGTTTCATAAGTTTATACCGCAATATAACACCCGATCATAGCTGTCAGTGCACTTTACTTCTTAAGGTATCGATATTTTCCATTACCAGTCAATGACATTTTTGATGGTCGACTCGATAAGTGCTGAGTTTATGCAAGATCATACAACATTCGAAACATACTTTATGACCCACAAAGCAATTGTACATAACTCTGTTACGAGAAAATGTATGTCAAACTTTTAGTCGCATATTATTAACAGCCATGCGTCCATGAAAGCTGGTTAAATGTGGATGAACTTCTTCAAGCGCTTCGTTTAATTTTCATTAACAAGGCTGATGTCAGTCACATCCGGAAATAAGAACAAAGAATCAGACGAAAATGGCTTCATGGGATATTGATCATCATAATGTCTGACCCGTTGGTTGGTCGTGGGGTTCCTACACCCAGATTAGGTAAATCATACTGAGTCAATGATATGGTGACATTTGATAGCAACAGGAGAACCACCAAACATATGATGTATTTATGACTCATATTGTCGACTAATTTTAACATAAATCTGAAATATTTATAAAAAATTAAATCATACAATTTTACGAAGTATACTTTATGTCTGCAGACACCCTTTACAGTTGGGACATCCGGCCGTTGTTATTTGAATGATTGCTATCGTCGTGGTTATTTTTGTGAGCACGGACTTGGTTATTGTCGTGGTAATTGTTGTGGTTACTGACGTAGTTATTGTCGTGGCTATTGTCGTGGTAAGTGACGCCGTTATTGTTGTGGTTACGACGTGGTTATTGTCATGGTTATTGTCGTGGTTACTGCTTTGTTTATTGTCATGGTTACTGTCGTAGTAACTCTCGTGGTTATTGACGTGAATACAGACTTTGTTATTGTCGTTGTTATTGTCGTAGATACTGGCGTGGTTATTGTCGTGGTTATTGTCGTGGTTACTAACGTGGTTATTGTTGTTTTTATCATCGTGGTTATCGTTGTGGTTGCTGTCATAGTTACTGACGTGCCTATTGTCGTTGTCATTTGTCGATGTTGATGTCTAGGTTACTGACGTTGTTATTCTCCTGGTTGCTGTCAAGGTTACTGACGTGGTTATTCTCCTGGTTGCTGTCAAGGTTACTGACGTGGTTATTCTCCCGGTTGCTTTCATGTTTATTGGCGTGTTTATTATGGTGCACCAACAAGCAACTTATGAGACTTGATTTCATAGACACTTTATCTGTGCAAATGGAAAACGCTTTATCGTGGATAAACGGTACAATGACATGGTCGGGGTGGGATCTTGTATTGTACATTTGTCTGTCAACAAATAATGAAAAGCACCATAGCGCTCGTGATGCAAATAGCTAGGACTATGTCATGCTATATGAGGCAGTTAGCATGCATCAAGAAAGTGACTCTTTCCTAAATCTCACCTGCACACATTACTGGGCATCAGATTTGGACATCATGAAATATCCAAATTAGCGTTATGATATATGTCTTAATCATAATGTGAGTATTGGTAATCATGATGTCTGGTGTCTGGAGTCTTCATGCGGTGGTTGTTGGGGGGGGGGTGAGGGTGGGGTGGGAGGGGGAGGGCGCACTATATATCTTAGTAAATCATAGTAAATCATGTAGCCGAGACTTGATGACCTTTGACCCCTCGTGTTGACGATAAATAAATAACTATTGAGCCTCGACGGTTGGACATAGCAAAAACGGTTATCATATTCCTGGGCAAATCAGTTAAAAGGAATATTTGTGGTTATAAAATTCAACACAGAGTTACTATCAAGTCTTCTATACTCAGTCCGCCATCAGGTGAAAGCTTTCGATTAAGGCAGCCTTGACTGTCTCACAATCCACACCCACACTCGAACAAGCGCCACGATATTCTCACACGACGACGTAAATGCGTTGGACTACCTCCGCATGGGGCGAGATTGCCTCAGGTTCCTAATCCAGGTGGGCCATTATGATCACGTGCTGTCGTCAGTCAGAAGTGGCTCTCAACGTTAGCCCTGATGTCTGCTCGCTTGGGGAGAAACTCGCCCGACTGGCCACACTGCCCACATGATATTTGGAGCAGGACAAATGACAGAGAATTACAACCCGGTCATCCATCTAACCGGCAGTCGAGAGCCAATCATTACCTATCATAAGCTCTTTATGTTCTGCAATATTTTCATGATAAACCCTTAACGACGCATTAGGTGCGTTTGTCACCGGCCAGACTTCGTCAGTTCGCTACCAGTTGTCTGTATGTCTTGATGTTGTGCAGTTTCATACCCGGTTTCCAGTAATGGGTACTGAGTGGTCTGGTAGCAAATGTCAAATCTACTGAATGTAATTTTCATTTGTGTAGAAGCAGTTGTATTTGAGGTCCCTGAGGCCCCTAACCCTATGATCCCCTCAGCCTCGACAATAACTGACCATTGTGCCGGCGATGAGGTTGATGTTGTGATACCATGTAGGCCTGTAGAGGCGGCTACTGATCTACTGGCTTATGATCCTGCCACGACATGAGTGGATATAAGCATCTTGCAAGAACATATTTGTTGAATTTCATTATTCTAACTGCTTTACATGCATAAGTCTGTGTGGTAATTTTATGACATTCACCGACAATAATAATAATAGTGGTAGGTGACGATGACGCAGGCAAGGCAAGTTATATGTCTATGTCAACGGCTACTTTTGGTAGTAGTCGGTTTTCTGGCCATTGAAAGGCTGACCTCGTTTTGGAATTATGCGAAACAAAAGTGTAATTAACTCACGGCTGCTCCTCACAGATTTCGGGCTACTCCAGATCAAATGCGTTCGGGGTAAGTTTAAAGAGAAGCTCCCGTCCCATGTTAGGCAATCAGGCATCATGTCGCTTCGACATTACTACGTTTAACGCAGCAACTGAATTATAATAATAATAATGATAATATTTATTTCGAAGACTAGGTACATTCAACTCACACAGAGAAAGCACACAATACGTAAAACAAATAAATTAAGTAATACATGCAAATCGGGCTTGTCTATGTCTGGCATGTAAGGATTCTAACATAGCAAGAATTCCAATACAGCACCAGCTCTTGCTAGACAAGCGTCAGTCATGGAATTCATTGTGTCGTTAACACTAACAATGAAACGTTATCAACATAAAACTTATTAATATCATACCTTGCACATATCTATGTAAGACTATTGCATGCATTTGACCGACTACCACATAACGCAAGTCTAGCGGATAATTTGGAATACAAATTTGTAGAATTAATGGCAGTATCAAATTTGTGTAAAAACCTTCCATGCAGTTGTGTCTCAACTGATTTGTTATCACAAATGCGCGGCACATTTTAATTAGCCAAATATAAGCTGATCATTTTCTCTATCATTGTAAGGCTGGAATACAGTGCAGTAACTTTTTCTCTTCCATTAAATCGTTCTTGCTCACCGATAAAGCACACCTCCCTAAAAGGACCGGGTGAATGGTGGTCCTACAAGTTGAAGATGAGTTTTATCGAAAATCGTCGAAATTCTGTTCTGAAAATAAAATTGTCGACCAATTACCTACTACGTTTAGCAATGGTATTCAAATACTCAATCCGTGACCCCAGCTGTGTTCATGGCCTTTGCAAAGTTCGATTTCTTATTTTTGACGGGACGTGAATTCTAACCCCAAAATTGTCATTCGTTATACAGCTTGGTGATACAGATTGACAGCGTCATTTGTTATAAAACTTAGTGATTCAGATTAACAGCGTTATTCGTTATACAGCTTAGTGATACAGATTAACAGCGTCGTTTGTTATAAAACCTGGTGAAACAGATTGACAGAGTCGTTCGTTATACATCTAAGTGATACAGATTGATAGCGTTATCCGTTATACATCTTCGTGATACAAATTGACAGCGTCACTCGCTATACAGCTTCGTGATATATACATCCTACCGCCAAGATGATCTTATAAAATATCGTCGGATCACGCAACATTTCAACGTGATGTTAGCAAGGATTTCTCAACTTCTTCTTTTACAACAGAGCTAATTAGTTATTCTATACCTCATACCTCGATGGATTCGAACCTAGGCGTCCTTTCACCTTCGACGTCCTCGTCTCAACTACACACACCTTATTGTCAGATAATTTCTTATGGGCTTTAAAGATATAATAAACGTTTGCGATAGATTATCAGGGGACAGATAAGATAAGCGTTCCATACGTAAACCTAAGATATGTCATGTAAGACTAACGTAAAACGTCATGATATGGTGACGCAATCAGGGCTCTTGGGGTCCAGACTGACGTTTGTGATGTGGTTTTTTTGTCTACAGAGACAGCAGAGCTCTCCCCCCACAACACCCCCGGCCTTCCTCCTGGGTGGATAGATAGCGCAGTGAGAGACTACCCAACATAGGGTACGAGATGAAACTTCCCACGTCTTAAACACGTGTCATTGTTATGTACAAGATATCTAGCTGGGGAGGAATTTAACACAATATTGAAATTATCGTTAAATTAAAATACATTTCTCATCTTTTGAAAGGTATTGAAGTTGATGCAGAGATTGAACGCAGCACCAACTGGCAAAACAGCTGACATCAGCGCTTTCTCTGTGCAGCGTCATTCTAGGCAGCATGGACAAGTCCAGCTACTCAATTAGCGAAGGTACGAGAGCCTCTTTCCCGGTTAAGTAACGCAGGGAACGTGTTATGACTGCGATGTTATAGACAATCCGAGCGCATCCGTCATGGTGGTACAGCCATTAATTTATTTTATATATATATATATATATATATATATATATATATATATATATATATATATATATATATATATTTATATATATATATAGGATATATATATATATGGATATATATATATATATATATATATATATATATATATATATATATATATATAAGAACTCGATATAAGAGACATAAACCTCTATCAAGACCTCTATATATATCTGATGACATAGATGTATATATAGGATATAAATATCACATATATCTCTCTCTCTCTCTACTATCTCTCCCAGTCTATCAAGAGATCTCTAGTCTCTGCAGAAAAGCCTCTATCTATATCCCAGTATCTCATCCCATCCATCTATATAGATCTCTCATATATATCTATATATAATCTCTCTCTCTAGCTGAGGAAGCGAGTGAATCTATGGACTCGAATATATATGATCTCATCTTCTCTATACATATTCATATATCTCTATAGCGATATAGCTGCTCTCGATCTCTATATATCTCATCTCTATCCCCATATATATATATATATATATATATATCTCTCTCTATATAGGATCTATATCTACTATATATATCTATCTATATATATATCTATATATGCATATATTAATATTATTATTCTTTCACAGCTCTTGTCGCCGGGAGAAGAGTTGATCACAGACTCTAGCGCCTGTGTATTCTACCAACACACAACCCATTCCTAATAACAGGATAAAAAGCCATAAAAGTTACATTACGAGTGGAGCAAGGCATCTAACTTGAGCTTCCACTGTACACCTTCATCATAGGGTCATTTGCGGGGTACACGATAACGATTGTTTCATGCAATTTGTTTGTATTTTTGGATGAATAAGATACAAAAGACGGGTTATTACCGAAATAAGACAGAAAAGGAAGAAGTGAAGATGGATCTGGGGTGTGGTGGTGGGGTGGGGGGCGGTCAGCTTTAGGCATTCATTTTGTCGTTTATTTCGTTGCCATGCTAGTCCTGTTAATTTCTACAAGGTCTGATGAGGCGGTTGTTTGTATCTTGTGTTATTAAAGAGCGCAACAAGCGCGCCACACCCATCAGTCTCGAGGGAATGCGACCTTCGCTGTTGCAGGTGTTGAGTACAAACGTGGCAGCAATCAACATGTATCTTGTGTTATTAAAGAGCGTCAAAAGCGCGTCACACCCATCCGTCTCGAGGGAATGCAACCTTCGCTGTTGCACGTGTTGAGTACAAACGTGGCAGCAATCAATATGAGTTCATTCGATGGAAATGAATTTCATTGGCAACTTTGGTTCATTCTATACTCAGACTCAAGAAGCATGATTGCATGAGTGTAAATGAGCACGTTTGTGTAAACGGTCATTCTAAAGATTCCACGAATGAATGCAGGCATCAACATAGGTGAAACACAACCTAGATGGTGAAGCACCTGACAACAGATAAGGTCCAATGTACACCAACTCGTGAGGCAAAGGCGGAACACTCGCACAAGCGATGCAAACGAGAACCCGGATCACTCTATGTCTTATCCTGTAATAATACCAGGTGGTTTGACATTCAATGCTGTATATAAATATTCCGAAAACGATGCAAATGTTTATTAATTAGTCGTTTAAAGAGAAAAAAAGCGCCATTAGCGAAGTTCTATGGTCTGACATATCCAGTTCAGGTGTAAACGTGTTGGGTAAAGCGCCATGCTGGGGGTCCCTGATTATCGACCTAAAGCGCTCTGTGTTCCAGGATACTTTATGTAAGTGCAACCTGCTTCAATGGCAATTAACTCGCTGAGGTATCTAACCTGAACGTTTTCGCGTAGTATGGTGTTGTTGTGGGCTTTTGTCTGTGAGGCAAGTGTACCTGGTCAGGTAATTGTTATGTACAGCCCCGGTGCTCAGGTAAAGCGCCTCCTAGCGCGTCACCTCCTCAAAATACCCCAGCCGCGTCATTAATTATGCATGACGCGCGGGCTGGTCTGTCTGTATAAACCCGCTCGCACCTCCAGATAGCAGGCAGTTCAGCCAAATCGCACGGCACGCTATCAGACTTCAAGCAGCTTCAGTCACAGCTTTCCACACTAGAGCCGTCACGATCTCACTTCCGTCATTCGAACATATCTATCAAAGAACAGAAAGCGTCAACTGTTTAAAACTGATATCAACAAGAAATTGACCGCGTCAATATCGTATAAAAGCGGTGCAGGAATCGAGGGGCTACTAGCCGTACATGGCCTCAGCTGCCAACACGGCTCAAATTTGAGTGAACGAACGAACGAAGGGGCTACTGAATTCTGCTGAGAGACTTCCCTTCACCAAGGACCGATTCACCAATATTCTTCAAGATGACGCTTGGCTTTGACGACTCAAAACGCAACATCGCATCACCTCTTGTACGAAAACAAAATAGCTTTTACGGCAATTTGCCCGAATCTTCCAAGTCGGAAAAGCACGATGTCGAAAATCAGCGGCCCGATGCCTTCCCAAAGAAAACGGGTAGCGTGGGATTGGTATAGGAAATAAAAGGCCGCCAAATGAAAGTGCCTGTCATCCTTAAAGCCTACATCAGCAGCTTCGAGCGGTACATCGTTGTGTCCAAAGATTGTTGTCATTCCATGGAGAGAGACTGCGTCTTTGTGAACCTTAGGGGATGTTTGATATCAAAAGAGTCTGACGGATTTAGAATCACTCCCCTGCGGACGGAGGGCGCGTCACTCCGTTTTCGTACGGAGAAGGGCGATTTGGCTCATTGGATGGGTGTACTTGATGGAGACGCTCCCAATACGAACTCACCACGACTCGCTCGTATGAACTCGCCGACAGAGAGCTTACGACGAGGTGTGTGTGTGAAGGGCAGGCCACTCTCTCCCTTCTGTAACAGTCCCGTCAGCTCACCAGTCTCTCACAGACGCTCAGCTCTGTCCAGCCTCACGGAGACTACAGAGGAAGCCTGATGTGTGAACGTGTGATATAAACTGTTGCAGCGTGCCAGCGATCGACTCGTTGTTAACGACGACCTGCTCTTTGCGTGCACCTTATTTAATATGTGTGAATGTTTATTTCCTGCCTCCCACTTAACTTAATCATATCAAAGAACGTCTCCTGTTTCCAGACGCATTATCGATGATTGTGATCTGCACATGGCGGTTAATGGGAAGCAGATTATCTGGCCGAATTATTGAACACTTTTGTTATAATTGTAATACGCATATGTACATTCCATCATAGTTTTCATCACTAATCATTCGATGTCATGGAATATAAAGTGCTCATTTGTTCAGTTACACAAGTCTTTATATCTTTGTGACGTTGTTACTTGTTAATCATATCGCCACCTTGCACAACACAACAATACCACCAAAGAGGTGATGTAAGTGTGCTTTAGCAATGAGACCTCTCGAAGGACCCGGAATTCTAATAATAACTGTTCATTCCCAATTGGGAAATTGAATGCCAACTTTATTTGCTATTTCATTCTACTGTGGCTACCATTGTGAGGTGAAATGCGTGAGATATTATTCACAACATATCCGATATATACCCCCACATGGGAAGTACCACAAAATTGTAACTCAGTCCTCCACTGATTAAGCCACTTCAAATAACCTTTATATCATGGTTTTTACCAAATTAACGAGGCTTCTGTTTTATCGAGGAGTGCACTGGCCGAGTGACCTCGATTCCCAGGTAGCAGGGATGCACTGTGCAGCCTGGGACGCGCGCTGACTACACAAAGAACACATCGTAAACGAACTGGGGGTCGATTATGTAGAGCTAAAGGACGCGCGTCATTGCTAGCGGCACGAAGTGTTGCTGATTGTCACGAGTTGAATGTCATATGCCATCGTTACCGAAAACACTCTGAGGCTAATGGGGGCCTCTACATGACAATTTTGAAAATTGTGGTCGGTTGATATGATCAAATTGGTAGTCTTTAATGTGTGGATTGGGCAAATATGCAGCGCATGGGTTCCATCATAACGTTAGCTTATATGAATTCCTCAATAGTAACATGCGTGGAGTCGAGAGTCATAGCGTATATATAAACATAGATCTGTGGTTGCTGTGTTGTCTTCGCAAGTTCGGTAGCAGCCAACTTCCTGTACAATATAAGATCTAACAATAGTGTTTTCACAAACTAATAAAATGAATCGTTTCATTTTTCAACAGAGACACTTGGCGAACTATGCTGATTTCTTTTTTCAATAATGATGATCATTATTATAATCACAATACTAGTCATAATTACCATCATCATTGTCAGAACTGCAAAATCATCAGCACGATTAAAATTTAAGAGGGGGTGCTGAACGCATTACAGTAAATTAATACTGAACATTATCATAATGAGCAACTCAAAATGGATCTATCTTTGGAATCAATTTATTGAAGTTCTTATACCCAACAACAAACGTTTGCGTCTATTTTCGAAGACGGCAGTGGTCGCATTTGATGAGTTGTCGCCCAGATGATCAATTTCACATTTCTAACAATTTTCGTGCACCACTATAACTTGAGCTCGTTTATGAGAAAATTATTACGAATTTACAATTAGATGTGAATTGTTATTGATTCAGGATATAATCGGCTACCTGGTGTGAAAATAAACATTCGCTTTATGTCCCATTTTTTGGGCTGCAAAGTTTCTGCTTTTGACTTAAAGAACCTCGTTACAATGCCTGCGAGAGTGAGCATTGAAAGCCTTGTGGTTACAGCTATACGTAACAATTTGTTGGAGGGAAGGTTTCTGTACACAGGATTCCTTAGTTAAAAGGATAACGCTCGGAAGGCAGTGACGTGGGGAACACACGAGCATCCGTTAGAATGCATTATTGCGGTGGCGTAATCCCAGAAAGATGACGCAGCCTTCGCTCTTATGGCTGCTTACCGTAAGTTAACACAAGTCTACTGCAGTGATTCCGCTGCGCACTCTCTGCTAGTGGATGTGAACAGTGCATCAAGTCGCTGTTTCACGTGTGATTTTTCTCTATAATTCAGCAAATCTGTGATTTTTCTTTCTAAATAGGTAAAACTATGATTTTTCTCCATAAATAGGTCAAACTATGATTTTTGACTATAAATAGTTAAAACTATGATATTTCTCTGTAAATAATTCTAACTGTGAATTCTGTCTGTGAATAGGTCAAACTACGATTTTTCTCTAAAGATAATTCAAACTGTGATTTTTCTCTAGAAATAGGTCCAACTGTGTGTTGGGTCGACTTCTTGGTGCGGCTGCCCGGCGAGGAGATCCAAACCAACTGTACGTTGATCTCGTGAAACGGGATCAACAGCTGTTGGTAACGACACCAGCATCAGTTATCGGCTGGCAAAGGCAGTAGTTAAGTGATTGATAGAATAAACACTCCGCCAAACGTTTGCGATATGTTTGCGGCAATAACTTATGTATTTTATTTCTCTTGAGTCTCCTTTCACCATTCAGTCGATGTTGCGACGTGGGACTGAAAAACACATTATAGATACTTGCTAGATAAATGTGAAGGGAACTAAATTGCCTCTCACATCTGCTCCTCTTGGCACGGATGATAAGTTGAGATTGATTTGGTGCCAGTTTCCCAACAAACTAAAACAAGGCATCCTAAACATTTAAAGTATATTATTCCCACATTAGACGTAGGATTGAAAAACTTTACCATTTGAGTTTCCTGTACGTTTGACCACGGAAAGCTCTAACGATGTTTAGAAAACCTTGGAGTAAATTAAGTCAACGATAGCCGAGTATTTTTTTGGAAACGCCTAACAAAACAGTTTAATTGTCAAGTTTCAAAACGACAAAATTGATACACATTTGGGAATCAGATAAGTAATCCAGTACAGGAGCCTTATGTAAACTCACCTACCGTTAAGTCACCTTCTATATAAATCAGTAGATGAGGGCAAGGGAACCAGTTATTGTCGAGGTCACATCAGAAACTGATTGACGCCACACACCGAATCAGAATCCTCTATCTGTGAAGAATCATGTATTGGTTCCGCTTAGGATGTCTGCAGAGAATCAATTTAGATATCAAGATGAACTATTTTGAATTTGAACCAACTTGTTTCAGTTCCGGTTCAATGGAGAAGTTAAAGGCGGATGCACTCTTTATTTAAATACCTAAATACCATGCTTTTTCTATGCACGAATTAATGTCGTTTGTTAGCTGAAGTTCAAGTGTGGTAAAGCATGTAACGATAATAGAATGTAATGCGATCATTACCTACATTAGATCACGCCTACTTGGCTGTTTCATAAGTTTATACCACAATATAACACCCTGATCGTAGCTGTTAGTGCACCTTTCTTCTTAAGGTATTGATATTTTCCATTACCTTAGTTTATGCAAGATCTAGCAACGTTCGCACAACACGTTATGACCCACACATCAATTGTACGTAACTCTGTTACGAGAAAAGTTATGTCAAACATTTAGTTGTACAATATTAATAGCCATGCGTCCATCAAGGCTGGTTAAATGTGGTTGAACTTCTTCAAATGCTTCGTTTATTGCTCATTATGTCAGTCATATCCGGAAATAAGAACAAAGAATCAGGCGAAAATGGCATCATGGGATATTGGTCATCTTAATGTTTGACCCGTTGGCTGGTCGTAGGATTACTACACCGAGATCAGTTAAATCATACCGAGTCAATGATATGTTGACATTTGATAGCAACAGGAGAACCACCAAACATATGATGTATTTATTACTAATATTTTCGACTAATTTTAACATAAATCTGAATGTTCGTCATAAAATAAATCATTCGATTTTACGAAATATACTGCAGACACCCTTTACGCTAGGGACGTCCTGCTGATTGTTATTTGAATGATTATTACCGTGGCTATTGCCGTGGTAACTGTCGTGATTATTGTCGTGGCTACTGTCGTGGTTATTGTCGTGGTTATTACTGTGGTAACTGTCGTGGTTATTGTCGTGGCTATTGTCGTGGTTATTGCTGTGGTTATTGCTGTGGTTACTGTCATTGTTATTGTCGTGGTTATTGTTGTGGTTACTAACAGGGTTATTGTCGTATTTATTATTATGGTTATCGCTGTGATTGCTGTCATAGTTACTGACATGCTTATTGTCGTGGTCATTTGTCTTGGTCGCTGTCAAGGTTACTGACGCGGTTATTCTCGTGGTTTCTGTCATGTTAATTGTCGTGGGTTTAGGCTTTGTTATTGTGGTGCACCAACAAGCAACTGATGTGACTTGATTTTATCTGTGCCAATGGAAAAAGTTTTCGTGGAGATAAACGGTACACTGATATGGTCGGGATGGGATCTTGTATTGTACATTTGTTTGTCAACAAATAATGAAAAGCACCATAGCGCTCGTGATGCAAAGAGCTAGGACTATGTCATGCGATATGAGGCAGCTAGCATGCATCAAGAAAGTGTCTCCTTCCTAAATCCCACCTGCACACTGGGCCTCAGGTGTGGACGTCTTGAAATATTCAAACTAGCGTTATGAAATATGTCTTCATCATGATGTTTGTATTGGTAATCATGATGTCTGGTGTTGGGTGTCCTCATGCAACAGCTGGGTAGGTAGTAAGTTGGTAGGACACGTGAGCAGGAATCATCACCCCACCACTGCATGCCTTCCACACGCTGTGGGGTGGTGTGTGTGTGGGTGGTGGTGGTTGTTTGTTTTTTTTTTTGGGGGGGGGGGGTCGGGGCACGGTGGGGTGATAGTGTGTAGGTGTTGGTGGTGGTGGGGGGGGGTGTGCGGTGTGTGAGGGTGGGTCTGGGAGGGGGGTCATATATATCGTATTAAATCATGTAACAGAGCTTGTATGACCTTGACCTCTCGTGTTGACGATAAATAAATAACTATTGAGCCTTGACGTTTGGAGTTGTGGAAGCCTAAGCAAGAATGGTAATCATATTCCTGGGCAAATCAGTCCCAAGGAATGTTTGCGGTTATAAAATTCAGCACGGTGGTACTCTCAACTCCTCTATACTAGTTCCGCCATCAGGTGAAAGATTTCGATTAAGGCAGCCTCGACTCACAATCCACACCCTCACTCGAACAAGCGCCATGATATTCTCACACGACGTAAGTGCGTTGGGCTACCTCCGCATGGGGTGAGATCGCCTCGGGTTCCCAACCCAGGTGGGCCATTATGACCACGTGCTGTCGTCAGTCAGAAGTGGCCCTCAACGCTAGCCCTGATGTCTGCTCAAGTGGGGAGAATCTCGCCCGACCGGCCGCACTGCCCACATGATATTTGGAGCAGGCCAAATGACAGAGAATTACAACCGGTCATCAATCTAACCGGTACTCAAGAGCCAATCATAACCTACCATAAGCTCCTTATGTTGAACAATATTCTCCTGATTAACCCTTAATGACGTATTAGGTGTGTTTTTCTACGGCCAGACTTTGTCAGTTCGCTACCAGTTGTCTGTATGTCTTGATGTTGTGCAGTTTCATACCCGGTTGTCCAGTAATGAGTGCTGAGTGGTCTGGTAGCAAATGGCAAATCTACTGAATGTAATTTTCATTTGTTTAGAAGCAGAGTGTCATTTTTGGATTTCACCATTGCTCCACAGGATTTTATTTGATGCAATGGTTTAATGTGTTGTATTTGAGGTCCCTGGGGTCCCTAACCACATGAGCCCCTTAGCCTCGACAATAACTGACCATTGTGCCGGCGATGAGGTTGATGTTGTGATACCATGGAGGCCTGTAGAGGCGGCTACTGATCTACTGGCTTTTGCTCCTGCCACGACATGACCGGATATAAGCATCTTGCAAGAACATATTTGTTGAAGTTCATTATTGTAAATGCTTTACATGCATAAGTTTGTGGTAATTTTATGACATTCACCGACAATAATAATAATAGTGGTAGGTGACGATGACGCAGGCAAGGCATGTCATATGTCTATGTCAACGGCTACTTGTGGTAGTAGTCCGTTTTCTGGTCATTGAAAGGCTGACCTCGTTTTGGAATTATGCGAAACAAAAGTGTAATTAACTCACGGCTGCTCCTCACAGATATGGGGCTACTCCAGATCAAATGCGTTCGGGGTAAGCTTAAAGAGAAGCTCCCGTCCCATGTTAGGCAATCAGGCATCACGTCGCTTTGACATTACTACGTTTAACGCAGCAACTGAATTATAATAATAATGATAATATTTATTTCGAAGACTAGGTACATTCAACTCACACAGAGAAAGCACACAATACGTAAAACAAATAAATTAAAGGTCAACTACAAAGATTTTTTTTATTCTATGTTTTAAAAGGGTATCGTGACCAAAATAAGGTGACTGCGCGCTTTTTTTCTTTAAGAAAAATGATTTTTAAATGTATATTTCCCACGTCGAATCTGACAAGATACCGCTCGGTAAAATTCGTGAATTTCCGTACAGTGACGTCATTCAGGTTGTTTGCGAATATTCATCGCCATCTTTAGCCTTCCCGGTTGGTTGACAGCGTGTGACTAACTCGTCTTTCTTCACGGTCTGGTGCGTTTCTTGGTGTGGATTATGCCTTATTGTTGTGCGTTTGGTTGTCGGAACAATGAGAAGTCAGGCGTGATTTTTTTTTGTTTCTAAAAGACATATGCCGCATATGGGTGTCGAAAGTCAAGCGTAAACACTGGAGTCCTGCCCTTATAGTTATACGACAGTTCTATGTTCTGATCATTTAAAGAAAAGTGCTTATGAGACTGACCCAGAGCTGCTCAAAAGTCTAGGATTTCGTAAGAAACCTAGGCTCCGAAATGGTATTGGCAGCTGAGCAGATAGATAAATCAAGTGAAAGTGGTGAATCACAGGCTGAGGTGTCACACTCAAGTACTGCCGACCTAGGCTAGGCGAAGAAACTTCGCCTGTCAGCGTCCGCGCTGTTTGCTACACCAGGGGCGAGTGCCTTGCCGTCTGCCGACCATGAAGCTTGCTCTCACTTGTCATTAGGGGTGAAGGCAAATGTTTTGGTGAGTGTCACAAGGCAACTGCATTATTATATATGATGAAATGCATTGGCAGGGATAACTTCTGTTGTATGTATCCATGTGTCTTTTCAGAGTCAATTTGTAAACATTGACATCCTTAAAGGCTATGATGAATGAAATTGTAGCATACTTATTGTATTGATACCATAGATGGCTGACAAGTCTCTACAGATACAGAGTTCTATCTTTCCTGGCATAAAGAAATATTCAAGAGGTACCCAAGTTGGCCCATCTCACCAAAAGTGTCACCAGGGGCACCCAATATGAGCCCCAGGAGGAATCTGTTGGACTGGTGGACAGCAATGATGAGATGGAAACTGACCCTGACTATGACTTCACTGACAAAGTAATGATGCTGAGATGGAAACTGATGATGACATGGCGTTTGAAGAACTGTTAGGTAAATATTGTTTTGTTTGTAGTGTAATCACAGGGTTTTATTTGATGGAAGAAAAATTTAGCTCACAGAATGCTTATGTACAGTGGTGTTGATCTGGAGGATGGCCCTAGTCAGAATCAAAGATACCGGGGGAGTTTTGCTTGTTTTGAACAAATCGGCTTGAATGGACACCTTAAGATGTGGGATTGCCAACTTTTTACAGGAGCTATGCCCGCAGGGAATTTGTTTATGGCTTCAGGTATTTTTGTTAGTGGCAGTAGTGCTATTAGAACACTGAACATGTTCAGGTATGGGAAAATTCCAAGCCTGTCAAAGTACCAATTTTTTTTGGTGTGAACATGCATTAATCTAAAATGAGACACATGTTATTTTGACATTTATTACCAAAACCTGAATAAGTTTCATTTGCACAAACATTGTTACCCAATTAAAAATTGGCATATAATATAACTTACTTATTATATGACTATCTTAAAATATGAATATCATTGATTTGCTTCAGACTATGTACATCAGGTGCTTGATCTAAGGCAAAAATATCCAAGCTACAGACTTGCTGAGGTCCTTGCAGATGACAGGACTGTCCCACCACCTATTGCCTCCCAGTACGAGAAACCTGAAAAGGATCTTCTCGTAGGTGCTCACAGGTGTCGATTCAACCTGACCAAGAAATCTTCCGCTCCATTGTAGATAACCTGTATATTTGCCGCCCGGGTCAGGGAAGGATTTTCTAACAGCTGTTACCACACAGGCTGCCAGCACTTTCCTGTTTCTTTTGCCCAGTCTGTGCCATATCCAGAGTGTAAACTGGCAGTAAGCTAGATACCTGAATAATCTGAAGCAATATGTCAATTAGTTGTCTATGGTTTTAAAATAAGTTGTATAGCTAAAAAAACAATTGCCATTTGTCAACCATTCCCTCACTTCATAATTTTATTGTAAGCTCTGTCTCTGGAGTTCATGTAACTGGCATTATTTATTCTTGGCTATGTAAAATATATTGTAGTTCATCAATATGAACACTGAATATTTTACACAGTGGAATTAATGTTCCCTTTGTAATAAATATGATTGTTCAACCTCAAACCATCCTTTTGGGTAGCAATAATGGCTAACTTACTCATTGTAGAGACCTCATCTCCAACAGGTCTGTCCATTTGAATAGATTCAAATTTGGACACTTCCAGCACATTTTTATTCATGCAGCTAGCCAGGAATCTGGGATGCTTGGTGATGCATGTCCATTCGTCCGTTAGAGCCATCACTCTCTCCAAACTTCTGTGGCTGTGTCCATTGGGATGCAGTAATGACATCTACACCTAAGTTAGAGAAATAATTAAAGAGTCATTGTAAATTTATATTTGTGGTACAATGAATGAATATAAAAGGAAAATACTTTATAAACTGCATGCAAACATCTGTCCACAATATTCAATGTGCTCAGGGTACAATGACAAAGCTACATTCACTAGCCAAGTACTAGACTATTTGTTGTAGTAGTCAGGTCTGTCAACATACCATCCTCTACTTACAGAATGTGTAAATTTATTGGCTAAATGAAACTAACGATTATTTTTTACCAGTTAATATAGTTCAATAAAGCTTGGGAAGTGTATTCTTAAACTTACCATTCAACAAAATCTTTTGTTGATTCTTCATCCGAAGCGGACCCTTGAGTTAGACTTCGAGCTCCCGGTGTCATTTCGTAGTGTGACATGGATTTTTCAACTCCCGTCCGTATTGGCTCAAATAAATAGTCATGGACATGATTTGCCCCAATGTTATGCTATGGGGACTCGTAAACTTCATCAGAAGACGACATGGCTTAAATTGTCAAAACGGTGTAATTTTAAAATCCAAACAATCGTTTTTCGCTTCGCTCGCTCGCAGTCAAATCCTCTTGGAGGCAGCGCAGCAGGAATGACGTCACGCAACGTGCACCTAGCGGCCAACTGAGGCAAAATGGCATCGAGAAGATGGCTTCGTATTTTCTTCCGAATGAAACCTTGTCGGTGGATTTTTAGTACTTATGCATGCCGTTGCAATGAATAATGGGTCCCCGTTGGTTTATGAGTTATTAATCTTCAATTTGAAACACATTATAAAGAAATGATGAAAATCATTGTAGTTGACCTTTAAGTAATACATGCAAATCGGGCTTGTCTATGTCTGGCATGTAAGGATTCTAACATAGCAAGAATTCCAATACAGCACCAGCTCTTGCTAGACAAGCGTCAGTCATGGAATTCATTGTGTCGCTAACACTTTTTAAAACAGTAGACAATGAAACGTTATCAACATAAAACTTGTCAATATCATACCTTGTACATATCTATGTAAAACTATTGCATGCATTTGACCGACTACCACATAACGCAAGTCTAGCGGATAATTTGCAATACAAATTTGTAGAATGAATGGCAGTATGAATTTTGTGTAAAAACCTTCCATGCAGTTGTGTCTCAACTGATTTGTTATCACAAATGCATGGCACATTTTAATTAGCCAAATGTAAGCTGATCAATTTTCTCTATGATTGTAAGGCTGGAATGCAGTGCAGTAAATTTTCTCTTCCATTAAATCGTTCTTGCTCGCCGATAAAGCACACCTCCCTAAA
>CM067345.1:60422635-60476219 GCA_034190875.2 Urechis unicinctus
GCAGGCCACTCTCTCCCTTCTGTAACAGTCCCGTCAGCTCACCAGTCTCTCACAGACGCTCAGCTCTGTCCAGCCTCACCGAGACTACAGAGGAAGCCTGATGTGTGAACGTGTGATATCGCGAAGACATGATCTGAGACCATAAACTGTTGCAGCGTGCCAGCGATCGACTCGTTGTTGACGACGACCTGCTCTTTGCGTGCACCTTATTTAATATGTGTGAATGTTTATTTCCTGCCTCCCACTTAACTTAATCACATCAAAGAACGTCTCCTGTTTCCAGACGCATTATCGATGATTGTGATCTGCACATGGCGGTTAATGGGAAGCAGATTATCTGGCCGAATTATTGAACACTTTTGTTATAATTGCAATACGCATATGTACATTCCATCATAGTTTTCATCATTCGATATCATGGAATATAAAGTGCTAATTTGTTCAGTTACACAAGTCTTTATATCTCTGTGACGTTGTTACTTGTTAATCATATCGCCACCTTGCAAAACACAACAATACCACCAAAGAGGTGATGTAAGTGCGCTTTAGCAATGAGACCTCTCGGAGGACCCGAAATTCTAATAATCACTGTTCATTCCCAATTGGGAAATTGAATGCCAACTTTATTTGCTATTTCATTCTACTGTGGCTACCATTGTGAGGTGAAATGCGTGAGATATTATTCACAACATATCCGATATATACCTCCACATGGGAAGTACCACAAAACTGTAACTCAGTCCTCCACTGATTAAGCCACTTCAAATAACCTTTATATCATGGTTTTGACCAACTTAACGAGGCTTCTGTTTTGTCGAGGAGTGCCCTGGCCGAGTGACCTCGATTCCCAGGTAGCAGGGATGCACTGTGCAGCCTGGGACGCCCGCTGACGACACAAAGAACGCATCGTAAACGAACTGGTGGTCGATTATGTGCAGCTAAAGGACGCGCGTCATTGCTTGTGGCACGAAGTGCTGCTGATTGTCACGAGTTGAATGTCATATGTCATCGCTACCGAAAATACTCTGAAGCTGATGGGGGCCTCTACGTGACAATTTTGAATATTTCGGTCGGTTGATATGATCAAAATTGTAGTCTTTAATGTGTGGATTGGGCAAATATGCAGCGCATGGGTCCCATCATAACGTCAGCTTATAGGAATTCCTCAATTGTAACATGCGTGGAGTCGAAAGTCATAGCGTATATATGGACAGCTTCAAATTGTTCCAGTTCAGTCACTGGATAGCTCATCAACTCATAGATCTGTGGTTGCTGTGTTGTCTTCGCAAGTTCGGTAGCAGCCAACTTCCTGTACAATATAAGATCTAACAATAGTGTTTTCACAAACTAATAAAATGAATCGTTTCATTTTTCAACAGAGACACTTGGCGAACTATGCAGATTTTTTTTTCAATAATGATGATCATTATCATAATCATAATACTAGTACTAATTACCATCATCATTGTCAGAACTGCAAAATCATTAACACGATTAAAATCGAAGAGGGGGTGCTAAACGCATTACAGTAAATTAATACTGAACATTATCATAATGAACAACTCAAAGTTATGACGCTGAAATAGATCTATCGTTGGAATCAATTTATTGAAGTTGTTATACCTAACAACAAACGTTTGCGTCTATTTTCGAAGACGGCAGTAGTCGCATTTGATGAGTTGACGCCTTAATGATCAATTTAACATTTCTAACACTTTTCGTGCACCACTATTACTTGAGCTCGTTTGTGAGAAAATTATCGCGAATTTACAATTAGATGTTATTAGTTATTTATTCACGATACAATGAGCTACCTACGTGTGAAAATAAACATTACAGCTATAAGTAACATTGTTTTGTCTGTAGCGTTTCTGTACTTACGATTCCTTAGTTAATATGATAACGGACTGAGGGCAGTGACGTGGGGAACTTAAGAGCATCCGTTAGAATGCATTATTGCGGTGGCCGAAGCCTAGAAAGATGACGCAGCCCTCGCTTTTATGGCTGCATACCGTAAGTTAACACAAGTCTACTGCAGTGATTCCTCTGCGCACTCTCTACGAGTCGATGTGAACAGTGCACCAAGTCCCCGTTTCACGTGTGATTTTTCTCTATAATTGGGCAAAACTGTGATTTTTCTCTCTAAATAGGTAAAACTATGATTTTTCTCCATAAATAGGTCAAACTATGATTTTTGACTATAAATAGTTAAAGCTATGATATTTCTCTGTAAATAAGCCAAACTTTGATTTCTGTCTGTAAATAGGTCAAAGTACGATTTTTCTCTAAAGATAATTCAAGCTGTGGTTTTTCTCTAGAAATAGGTCCAACTGTGTGTTGGGTCGACTTCTTGGCGCGTCTGCTCGTCGAGGAGATCCAAACCAACTGTTCGTTGATCTCGTCAAACGGGATCAACAGCTGTTGGTTACGACACAAGCATCAGTTATCGGCTGACAAAGGCAGTAGTTAAGTGATGGATAGAATTAAACTCTAAGCATTCAGAGAATGTTTTTCGCACATTAGACGCACGATTGAATAACTTTGCCATTGGAAGTTTTCTATATTTTGACCACGGAAAGCTCTGACGATATTTAGGAAACCTTGGAGGAAATTAGAATCAACGATAGCGGAGTATTTCTATGGAAACGCCTAACAAAATGGTTGTGTTGTCAAGTTTCAAAACGACCGAATTAATACTCAGTTTGGAATCAGATAAGTAATTCAGTAAGGGAGCCTTATGTAAACTCACCTACCGTTAAGTCACCTTCTTTATAAATTGGCAGATAAGGGCAAGGGAACCAATTATTGTCGAGGTCACATCAGAAACTGATTGACGCCACACACCGAATCAGAATCATCTATCTGTGTAGAAGCATGTATGGGTTCCGCTTTAGCTGTCTGCAGAGAATCAATTTAGATATCACGATGAACTATTTTGAACCAACTTGTTTCAGTTCCTGTTGAATTGTGAAGGTAAATGGCGAATGAATCTTTATTTACTTGCTAAATACCATGCTTTGCTATACACAAATTAATGTCGTGTGTTAGCTGAAGTTCAAGTGTGGTAAAGCATGTAACGATAATAGAATGATATGATATCATTATCTACATAATATCACGCCTACTTGGCTGTTTTCAAGTTTATACCGCAATATAACACCCGATCATAGCTGTCAGTGCACTTTACTTCTTAAGGTATCGATATTTTCCATTACCAGTCAATGACATTTTTGATGGTCGACTCGATAAGTGCTGAGTTTATGCAAGATCATACAACATTCGAAACATACTTTATGACCCACAAAGCAATTGTACATAACTCTGTTACGAGAAAATGTATGTCAAACTTTTAGTCGCATATTATTAACAGCCATGCGTCCATGAAAGCTGGTTAAATGTGGATGAACTTCTTCAAGCGCTTCGTTTAATTTTCATTAACAAGGCTGATGTCAGTCACATCCGGAAATAAGAACAAAGAATCAGACGAAAATGGCTTCATGGGATATTGATCATCATAATGTCTGACCCGTTGGTTGGTCGTGGGGTTCCTACACCCAGATTAGGTAAATCATACTGAGTCAATGATATGGTGACATTTGATAGCAACAGGAGAACCACCAAACATATGATGTATTTATGACTCATATTGTCGACTAATTTTAACATAAATCTGAAATATTTATAAAAAATTAAATCATACAATTTTACGAAGTATACTTTATGTCTGCAGACACCCTTTACAGTTGGGACATCCGGCCGTTGTTATTTGAATGATTGCTATCGTCGTGGTTATTTTTGTGAGCACGGACTTGGTTATTGTCGTGGTAATTGTTGTGGTTACTGACGTAGTTATTGTCGTGGCTATTGTCGTGGTAAGTGACGCCGTTATTGTTGTGGTTACGGACGTGGTTATTGTCATGGTTATTGTCATGGTTATTGTCGTGGTTACTGCCTTGGTTATTGTCATGGTTACTGTCGTGGTAACTCTCGTGGTTATTGACGTGAATACAGACTTTGTTATTGTCGTTGTTATTGTCGTAGATACTGGCGTGGTTATTGTCGTGGTTATTGTCGTGGTTACTAACGTGGTTATTGTCGTTTTTATCATCGTGGATATTGTTGTTGTTGCTGTCATGGGAACTGACATGGTTATAGTTGTGGTGACCGTCGTGGTTACTGTCGTGATTATTGATGGGGTTACTGTCGTGGTTACTGTAGTGGTTATTTTCGTGGTTATCGTTGTGGTTGTTGTCATAGTTACTGACGTGCCTATTGTCGTTGTCTAGGTTACTGACGTGGTTATTCTCCTGGTTGCTGTCAAGGTTACTGACGTGGTTATTCTCCTGGTTGCTATCAAGGTTACTGACGTGGTTATTCTCCCGGTTGCTTTCATGTTTATTGGCGTGGTTATTATGGTGCACCAACAAGCAACTTATGAGACTTGATTTCATAGACACTTTATCTGTGCAAATGGAAAACGCTTTATCACTGATAAACGGTACAATGACATGGTCGGGTTGGGATCTTGTATTGTACATTTGTCTGTCAACAAATAATGAAAAGCACCATAGCGCTCGTGATGCAAAGAGCTAGGACTATGTCATGCTATATGAGGCAGTTAGCATGCATCAAGAAAGTGACTCTTTCCTAAATCTCACCTGCACACATTACTGGGCATCAGATTTGGACATCATGAAATATCCAAATTAGCGTTATGATATATGTCTTAATCATAATGTGAGTATTGGTAATCATGATGTCTGGTGTCTGGAGTCTTCATGCAGCAGCCGGCCGCTAAAGTTGGTAGGACTCGTGAGCAGGAGTTATCATCTCACAGCAGCATGCCTTCCACACGCTCTGGGGTAGTGTGTGGGTGGTGATGGTGGTTGTTGGGGGGGGGGGCGAGGGTGGGGTGGGATGGGGAGGGCGCACTATATATATCTTAGTAAATCATAGTAAATCATGTAGCAGAGACTTGATGACCTTTGACCCCTCGTGTTGACGATAAATAAATAACTATTGAGCCTCGACGCTTGGACATAGCAAAAACGGTTATCATATTCCTGGGCAAATCAGTTCAAAGGAATGTTTGTGGTTATAAAATTCAACACAGAGTTACTATCAAGTCTTCTATACTCAGTCCGCCATCAGGTGAAAGCGCGCGATAAAGGCAGCCTTGACTGTCTCACAATCCACACCCACACTCGAACAAGCGCCACGATATTCTCACACGACGACGTAAATGCGTTGGACTACCTCCGCATGGGGCGAGATTGCCTCAGGTTCCTAACCCAGGTGGGCCATTATGATCACGTGCTGTCGTCAGTCAGAAGTGGCTCTCAACGTTAGCCCTGATGTCTGCTCGCTTGGGGAGAAACTCGCCCGACTGGCCACACTGCCCACGTGATATTTGGAGCAGGACAAATGACAGAGAATTACAACCCGGTCATCAATCTAACCGGCAGTCGAGAGCCAATCATTACCTATCATAAGCTCTTTATGTTGAGCAATATTTTCATGATAAACCCTTAACGACGCATTAGGTGCGTTTGTCACCGGCCAGACTTCGTCAGTTCGCTACCAGTTGTCTGTATGTCTTGATGTTGTGCAGTTTCATACCCGGTTTCCAGTAATGGGTACTGAGTGGTCTGGTAGCAAATGGCAAATCTACTGAATGTAATTTTCATTTGTGTAGAAGCAGACTGTCATTCTTGGATTTCACCATTGCTCCACAGGATTTTATTTGATGCAGAAACGCAATGGTTTAATGGGTTGTATTTGAGGTCCCTGAGGCCCCTAACCCTATGATCCCCTTAGCCTCGACAATAACTGACCATTGTGCCGACGATGAGGTTGATGTTGTGATACCATGTAGGCCTGTAGAGGCGGCTACTGATCTACTGGCTTATGATCCTGCCACGACATGAGTGGATATAAGCATCTTGCAAGAACATATTTGTTGAATTTCATTATTCTAACTGCTTTACATGCATAAGTCTGTGTGGTAATTTTATGACATTCACCGACAATAATAATAATAGTGGTAGGTGACGATGACGCAGGCAAGGCAAGTTATATGTCTATGTCAACGGCTACTTTTGGTAGTAGTCGGTTTTCTGGCCATTGAAAGGCTGACCTCGTTTTGGAATTATGCGAAACAAAAGTGTAATTAATTCACGGCTGCTCCTCACAGATTTCGGGCTACTCCAGATCAAATGCGTTCGGGGTAAGTTTAAAGAGAAGCTCCCGTCCCATGTTAGACAATCAGGCATCATGTCGCTTCGACATTACTATGTTTAACGCAGCAACTGAATTATAATAATAATAATGATAATATTTATTTCGAAGACAAGGTACATTCAACTTACACAGAGAAAGCACACAATATGTAAAACAAATAAATTAAGTAATACATGCAAATCGGGCTTGTCTATGTCTGGCATGTAAGGATTCTAACATAGCAAGAATTCCAATACAGCACCAGCTCTTGCTAGACAAGCGTCAGTCATGGAATTCATTGTGTCGCTAACACTAACAATGATACGTTATCAACATAAAACTTGTTAATATCATACCTTGCACATATCTATGTAAGACTATTGCATGCATTTTACCGACTTCCACATAACGCAAGTCTAGCGGATAATTTGGAATACAAATGTGTAGAATTAATGGCAGTATCAAATTTGTGTAAAAACCTTCCATGCAGTTGTGTCTCAACTGATTTGTTATCACAAATGCGCGGCACATTTTAATTAGCCAAATATAAGCTGATCATTTTCTCTATCATTGTAAGGCTGGAATACAGTGCAGTAAATTTTCTTTTCCATTAAATCGTTCTTGGTCACCGATAAAGCACACCTCCCTAAAAGGACCGGGTGAATCGTTGTCCTACAAGTTGAAGATGAGTTTAATCGAAAATCGTCGAAATTCTGTTCTGGGAAAAAAAAAATAGTCGATCATTTTTGACGGGACGTGAATTCTAACCCCAAAATGGTCATTCGTTATAGAGCTTGGCGATACAGATTGACAGCGTCATTCGTTATAAAACTTAGTGATTCAGATTAACAGCGTTATTCGTTATACAGCTTAGTGATACAGATTAACAGCGTCGTTTGTTATAAAACCTGGTGAAACAGATTGACAGAGTCGTTCGTTATACATCTAAGTGATACAGATTGATAGCGTTATCCGTTATACATCTTCGTGATACAAATTGACAGCATCACTCGCTATACAGCTTCGTGATATATACATCCTACCGCCAAGATGCTCTTATAAAATATCGTCGGATCACGCAACATTTCAACGTGATGTTAGCAAGGATTTCTCAACTTCTTCTTTTACAACAGAGCTAATTAGTTATTCTATACCTCATACCTCGATGGATTCGAACCTAGGCGTTCTTTCACCTCCGACGTCCTCGTCTCAACTACACACACCTTTTTGTCAGATAATCTCTTATGGGCTTTAAAGATATAATAAACGTTTGCGATAGATTATCAGGGGACAGATAAGATAAGCGTTCCATACGTAAACCTAAGATATGTCGCGTAAGACTAACGTAAAACGTCATGATATGGTGACGCAATCGGGGCTCTCGGGGTCCAGAGTGACGTTTGTAATGTGTTTTTTTTTGTCTACAGAGACAGCAGAGCTCTCCCCCCACAACACCCCCCGCCTCCCCCCTGGGTAGATAGCGCAGTGAGAGACTACCCAACATAGGGTACGAGATGAAACTTCCCACGTCTTAAACACGTGTCATTGTTATGTACAAGATATCTAGCTGGGGAGGAATTTAACACAATATTGAAATTATCGTTAAATTAAAATACATTTCTCATCTTTTGATGGGTATTGAAGTTGATGCAGAGATTGAACGCAGCACCAACTGGCAAAATTGCTGACATCGGAGCTTTCTCTGCGCAGCGTCATTCTAGGCAGCATGGGCAAGTCGAGCTACTCAATTAGCGAAGGTACCAGAGCCTCTTTCCCGGTTTAGCTGCGCAGGGAACGTGTTTTGACTGCGATGTTATAGACAATCCGAGCGCATCCGTCATGTTGGTACAGCCATTAATTTATTTTATAAATGTATAGATATATATATATATATATATATATATATATATATATATATATATAGATATATATATATATATATATATATATATATATATATATATATATATATATATGTAGTATATATGCATATATATATATATAATATCTATATATATATATAGATATATATGTATATACATGTATATATATACATCAAAATATATAAATATATATATATGTAAACATATATGTATATATATATAAATATACATATATATATATAAAGATATATATATATATATAGAGATAGATATATAATATATAAAGATCTATATATATAAAATATATGAATATATATATACATATATATATATATCTATCTCCCCATATATATCTATGTATATACATATACATATCATATCTAAATATCTATATATATATATATATATATATATATATATAGATATATATATATATATACAAATATATAAATATATATATATGTAAACATATACAGTGAAACCTCTCTAAGTCGACCGACGATGGGACTGGAAAAAATCGATCGACTTAGGGAGGCGATCGGGTTAGGGAGGTGGTCGGGCAGGGAGGTTTACTGTATATATATATATATATATATATATATATATATATATATATATATATATATATATATATATATATATACATATTGATATATATATATATATATATATATATATATATATGCATATATTAATATTATTATTCTGTCACAGCTCTTGTCGCCGGGAGAAGAGTTGAATACAGGCTCTAGCGCCTGTGTATTCTACCAACACACAACCCATTCCTAATAACAGGATAAAAAGCCATAAAAGTTAGATTACGAATGGAGCAAGGCATCTAACTTGAGCTTCCACTGTACACCTTCATCATAGGGTCATTTGTGGTGTACACGATAACGATTGTTTCATGCAATTTGTGTGTATTTTTGGATGAATAAGATACAAAAGACGGGTTATTACCGAAATAAGACAGAATAGGAAGAAGTGAAGATGGATCTGGGGTGTGGTGGTGGGGGGGGGGGCGGTCAGCTTTAGACATTGATTTTGACGTTTTTTTTTCGTTGCCATGCTAGTCCTGTTAATTCCTACAAGGTCTGATGAGGCGGTTGGTTGTATCTTGTGTTATTAAAGACCGCAACAAGCGCGCCACACCCATCCGTCTCGAGGGAATGCAACCTTCGCTGTTGCACTTGTTGAGTACATACGTGGCAGCAACAACATGAGTTCATTCGATGGAAATGAATTTCATTGGCAACTTTGGTTCATGCTATTCTCAGACTCAAGAAGCATGATTGCATGAGTGTAAATGAGCACGTTTGTGTAAACGGTCATTCTAAAGATTCCACGAATGAATGCAGGTATCAACATAGGTGAAACACAACCTTGATGGTGAAGCACCTGACAACAGATAAGGTCCAATGTACACCAACTCGTGAGGCAAAGGCGGAACACTCGCACAAGCGATGCAAAAGTGAACACGGATCACTCAATATCTTATCCTGTAATAATACCAGGTGGTTTGACATTCAATGCTGTATATAAATATTCCGAAAACGATGCAAATGTTTATTAATTAGTCGTTTAAAGAGGAACAATGCGCCATTAGCTTAGTACTATGGTCTGACAAATCCAGTTCAGGTGAAATCGTGTTGGGTAAAGCGCCATGCTGGGGGTCCCTGATTACCGTCCTATAGCGCTCTGTGTTCCGGGATTCTTTATATTAGTGCAACCTGCTTCAATGGCAATAAACTCGCTTAGGTATGTAACCTGAACGTCTGCACGTAGTATGGTGTTGTTGTAAGTTTTTGTCTCTGAAGCTAGGGCATCAGGTAAGGTAATTGTTATGTACAGCCCCGGTGCCCAGGCAATGCGCTTCGAACGCGTCACCTACTCAAAATACCCGAGCCGCGTCATAATTTATGCATGACGCTTGGGCTAGCCTGTATAAAGCAGCTCGCACCTCCAGGTATAAGACAGCTCACCCAAATCGCGCTCAGAGCGACTTGCGTCACGGCACACTATCAGACTTCAAGCAGCTTCAGTCACTGCTTTCCACACCTGAGCCGTCACTTCTGCAATTCGAGCATATCTATCAAAGAGCCGAAAACGACAACTGTTTAAAACTGATATCAACACGGAGTGAAATCGACCGTCAATATCGTATAAAAGCCGTACAGGGATCCAGCGGCTGCAGAAGTCGTAGAAGGTCAATGAAACCATAGACGACTTAAATTCCTACAAACAAACAAACAAACAAGCGGCTGCAGAAATCTGCTGAGAGACTTCCCTTCACCAAGTACCGATTCACCGATATTCTACAAGATGACGCTCGTCTTTGACAACTTGAACCGCAACATCGCATCACCTCCTGTACTCAAACAAGACAACTTTTACGGCAATTTGTCCGAATCCTCCAAGTCGGAAAAGCCCAATGTCGAAAATAAGCGGCCCGATGCCCTCCCAAAGAAAATGGGCAATGTAGAATTAGTACGGGAAATAAAAGGCCGCCAAATGAAAGTGCCTGTAATCCTTAAAGCCTACATCAGCAGCTTCGAGCGGTACATCGTTGTGTCCAAAGATTGTTGTCATTCCATGGAGAGAGACTGTGTCTTTGTGAACCTTAGGGGATGTTTGATAGCAAAAGAGTCTGACGGATTTAGTATCACTCCAATGCGGACGGAGGGCGCGTCACTCCGTTTTCGTACGGTGAAGGGCGATTTGGCTCATTGGATGGGTGTACTTGATGGAGACGCTCCCAATACGAACTCACCACGACTCGCTCGTATGAACTCGCCGACAGAGAGCTTACGACGAGGTGTGTGTGTGAACGGCAGGCCACTCTCTCCCTTTTGTAGCAGTCCCGTCAGCTCACCAGTCTCTCACAGACGCTCAGCTCTGTCCAGCCTCACGGAGACTACAGAGGAAGCCTGATGTGTGAACATGTGATATAAACTGTTGCAGCGTGCCAGTGATCGACTCGTTGTTGACGACGACCTGCTCTTTGCGTGCACCTTATTTAATATGTGTGAATGTTTATTTCCTGCCTCCCACTTAACTTAATCATATCAAAGAACGTCTCCTGTTTCCAGACGCATTATCGATGATTGTGATCTGCACATGGCGGTTAATGGGAAGCAGATTATCATGCCGAATTATTGAACACTTTTGTTATAATTGTAATACGCATATGTACATTCCATCATAGTTTTCATCACTAATCATTCGATGTCATGGAATATAAAGTGCTCATTTGTTCAGTTACACAAGTCTTTATATCTTTGTGATGTTGTTACTTGTTAATCATATCGCCACCATGCATAACACAACATCACCACCAAAGAAGTGACGTAAGCAATGAGACACATGATTTCCGCTTATAAAATGAGTTTTCCTAGCTGTTAGCCAATGAGACCTCTCGAAGGACCCGAAATTCTAGTAATCACTCTCTATTCCCCAGTGGGAAATTGAAAGACAACTTTATTTACTATTTCATTCTACTGTGGCTACCATTGTGAGGTGAAATGCGTGAGATATTATTCACAACATGTCCTATATATACCTCCACATGGGAAGTATCACAAAACTGTAACTCAGTCCTCCACTGATTAAGCCACTTCAAATAACGCATTATATCATGGTTTTGACCAACTTAACGGGGCTTCTGATTTGTCGAGGAGTGCCCTGGCCAAGTGACCTCGATTCCCAGGTAGCAGGGACGCACTGTGCAGCCTGGGACGCGCGCTGACGACACAAATAACGCATCGTAAATAAACTGGGGGTCGTTTATGAGCAGCTAAAGGACGCGCGTCATTACTTGTGGCACGAAATGCTGCTGATTGTAACGAGTTGAAGGTCACATGTCATCGTTACAGAAATACTCTGAGGCAGATGGGGGCCTCTACGTGACAATTTTGAATATTTAGGTCGGTTGATAGGATAAAAATTGTAGTGTTTTTAATGTGTGGATTTGGCAAATATGCAATGCATGTGGTCGATCAAAGGGTCCCTCCAAAACGTCAGCTTATATGAATTCCTTAATTGCATCGTGCGTGGAGTCGAGAGTCATAGCGTATATATAGAGAGCTCCAAATTGTTCCAGTTCAGTAACGGGATAGCTCATCAACTCATAGATCTCTATTTGTTGTGTTGTCTTTGCAAATTCGATAGCAGCAAATTTCCTGTACAATATAAGATCTAACTAAAGTGTTGTCACAAACTAATCAAATGAATCATTCCATTTTTCAACGGAGACACTTGGCGAACTATGCAGATTTTTTTTCAATAATGATGATGATCATTACTGTAATCATAGTACTGGTCATCATTATTACCATCATCATTGTCAGAACTGCAAAATCATTAACACTTAAAATTTAAGAAGGGATGCTAAACGCATTACAGTAAATTCATACTGAACGTTATCATAATGAACAACTTAAAGTTATGACGCTGAAATTGATCTTTCGTTATAATCAATTTATTAAAGTTCTTAGACCCAACAACAAACGTTTGCGTCTTTTTTCCGACGGCAGTGGTCGCATTTGATGAGATGACGCCAAGATGATCAATTTCACATTTCTTACAATTTTCGTGCACCACTATAACTAGAGCTCGTTTATGATTTTTTTTTACGAAGTTACAATTAGATATGATTTATTTTTTCTTGATATAATGGGCTACCTGCGTGTGAAAATAAATATTACCGCTTTATGGTGGTGTGTGAGTTTGTTGGGGTGGGAGGGGGAGGGGGCATTATATATCTAAGTAAATCATGGTATATCATGTAACAGAGATTTGATGACCTTTGACATCTCGTGATGGCGATAAATTAATAACAATTGAACCTCGACGCTTGGCCTAAGCAAAACTGGTTATCATATTCCTGAGCAAATCAGTCCAAAGGAATGTTTGTGGTTAATATCAAGTCTTCTATAATAGCTCCGCCATCATGTGAAAGCGCTCGATAAAGGCAGCCTTGACTCTCTTACAATCCACACCCACACTCGAACAAGCGCCGCATATTCTCACGCAACGTACGTGCGTTGGGCTGCCTCCGCATGGGGTGAGATTGCCTGGGGTTCCCAACCCAGGTGGACCATTATGACCACGTGCTGTCGTCAGTCAGAAGTGGCCCTCAACGTTAGCTCTGATGTCTGCTCACGTGGGGAGAAATTCGCCTGACTGGCCACACTGCCCACATAATATTTGGAGCAGGACAAATGACTGAGAATTACAACCGGGTCATCAATCTAACCGATACTCGAGAGCCAAACATAACCTATCATAATCTTCTTATGTTGAGTAATATTCTCCTGATAAACCCTTATGACTTATTAGGTGCGTTTGTCACCGGCCAGACTTCGTCAGTTCGCTGCCTATTGTCTGTATGTCTTGATGTTGTGCAGTTTCCTATACCCGGTTGTCCAGTAATGGGTACTGAGTGGTCTGGTGGCAGATGGCAAATCTACTGAATGTAATTTTCATTTGTTAAGAAGCAGACTGTCATTCTTGGATTTCACCATTACTCCACAGGATTTTATTTGATGCATAAACGCAATGGTTTAATGGGTTGTATTTGAGGTCCCTGAGGCCCCTAACCCTATGATCCCCTCAGCCTCGACAATAACTGAACATTGTGCCGGCGATGAGGTTGATGTTGTGATACCATGTAGGCCTGTAGAGGCGGCTACTGATCTACTGGCTTATGCTCCTGCCTCGACATGAGTGGATATAAGCATCTTGCAAGGACAGATTTGTTGTATTTCATTATTCTAACAGCTTCACATGCATAGGTCTGTGGTAATTTATTGATATTCACTGACTATAATTATAATAGTGGTAGGTGACGATGACGCAGGCAAGGCATGTTATATGTCTATGTCAACGGGTACTTTTGATAGTAGACGGTTTACAGGTCAATGACAGGCTGACCTTGTTTTGGGATTAGGCGAAACCAAATGTATAATTGACTCACGGCTGCTCCTTACAGATTTGGGGCTACCCCAGATCAAATGCGTTCGGGGTAAGTTTAAAGAGAAGCGGGATCCTGTCCCGTGTTAGGCAATCAGGAATCATGTCGTTTCTATATTACTTCATTTAACGCAGCAACTGAATTATAATAATAATATTTATTTCGAACACAAGGTACATTCAACTCACACAGAGAAAGCACACAATATGTAAAATAAATAAATTAAGTAATACACGCAAATCAGGCTTGTCAATGTCTGGCACGTAAGGACTTTGTGCCACTTGCAAGAATTCGAACATAGCACCGCCTCATGGAATTCATTGTGTCGCTAACACTTTTTAAAACAGTGGACAATGAAACATTATAAAACTTGTTAATATCATACCTTGCACATATCTATGTAAGACTCTTGTTTGCATTTGACCGACTACCACATGACACAAGTCTAGTGGATAATTTGCTCACCGATAAAGCACACCTCCCTAAAAAGACCGAGTGAATGGTGGTCCTACAAGTTAAAGATGGGTTTAATCAAAAATCATCGAAATTCTGTTCTGGGAAAAAAAATTAGTCGATCAATTCTCTACTAGGTTTAGCAATGGTATTCAAATACTCAATCAGTGACCCCAGCTGTGTTCATGGCCTTTGTAAGGTTCGATTTCTTATTTTTGAGGGGAAGTGAATTCTAAACCCAAAATGGGCATTCGTTATAGAGCTTGGTGATACAGATTGACAGCGTCATTCGTTAAAACACTTAGTGATTCAGATTGACAGCGTCGTTCGTTATAAAACCTGGTGAAACAGATTGACTGCGTCATACGTTTTTCATCTGCGGGATACAAATTGACAGCGTCATTCGCTATACTGCTTCGTGATATATACATCCTACCAGCAAGATGCTCTAATAAAACATCGTCGTATCACGCAACATTTCAACATGATGTAAGCAAGGATTCCTTAACTTCTTCTTTTACAGCTTAGCTAATTAGTTATAATAAACGTTTGCAAAAGATTATCAGGGGACAGGTACGATAAGCGTTTCGTACGTAAGGCGTTCTTTCACCTTCGACGTCCTCGTCTCAACTACACACACCTTATTGTCAGATAATCTCTTATGGGCTTTAAAGATATAATAAACGTTTGCAATAGATTATCAGGGGACAGATAAGATAAGCGTTCCATACGTAAACCTAAGATATGTCGCGTAAGACTAACGTAAAACGTCATGATATGGTGACGAAATTGGGGGTCTCGGGCTACAGAATGACGTTTGTGATGTGTTTTTTGTCTATAGAGACAGCAGAGCTCTCCCCCCACAACACCCCCCGCCTCCCCCCTGGGTGGAAAGCGCAGTGAGAGACTACCCCATGTGTTAAACAGGTGTCATCGTTATGCACATGTTATCTAGCTGGGGAGGAATTTAACACAATATTGAAATGATCGTGAAATTAAAATACATTTCTCATCTTTTGATTGGTATTGAAGTTGATGCAGAGATTGAACGCAGCACCAACTTGCAAAACTACTGACATCGGTGCTTTCTCTGCGCAGCGTCATTTTAGGCAGCATGGGCAAGTCCAGCTACTCAATTAGCGAAGGTACGAGAGCCTCTTTCCTGGATAAGCTGCGCAGGGAACGTGTTACGACTGCGATGTTATAGACTATCCAAGCGCATCCGTCACGGTGGCATAGCCATTTATTGTCAGTTCTGTTGTGCGTTAGTATCCGTTGCCTTTTTTGTGGGGGGTGGGGATGGAGAGGTTATATTTTGTTCATCTATTAATCAAAACACGGAACGCAACCCAAACTTTCTCCCCCACTTCTAGCTTCACGTGAACCCAGTCAACAGGACAGTATTGTCGTCTGCACAAAAGCCATATCTGCCAGTTTTCGTCCCATCCATCGTCGTTCTCATAGTTATAATGAGCTGGGGAAGCGAGTGAATTGGACCTAAGTTGAGATGGGATTTGGTATTCACCGCATGCGAGAGCTGCTCTCGTGGAGAGAGAGGCCATTAACCCCACAGCAGTAAGCCGAGGTACAGCCGGGATGCTACTTAACTGGTGCAAACAAACCCAAGCTTCATCCGCGAATGCGTCATATGTTGTTTCTTGGAATATGAACAAATGAAGCATTTTTTTTATATAAGATGTTTACGACCGATAACGACATAAGTGGCATATGGGTTGCAACTGTAAGGAAATGGAGAAACGCCTTGTTTCATAGAAGCTCCATCAGTCCTATTGTGTTGTTAACCAGACTTAAAAGAAAAAATAAGCTTCAATGGCTGAGCAGTAACAATTCCATGCAAACACGCTCTAGAAATATCAGGACTTTATCTGGTTTCGTTTTGATCTTAGATGCTGTCTTCGTGGATTTGTGTAGAAAAAAGACTTACCAAGAAGCTCTTCAATTGGTTGGGCGCCTTGTTTATCTTGAAGAAAGCACCCGGTAAACGATCCCAAAAGTAAAAGCACAGCACAGTATTCCTTCCACCACAGGCGCCGGAGTCAGTACAATATATATATATATATATATATATATATATATATATATATATATATATATATATATAGAGATATATATATATATATATATATATATATATATATATATATATATATATATATATATATATATATATATATATATATATATATATATACATATACATATATGTATGTCAATATATTTATATATATAGATATATTTATATATATTATATTAATATTAACAATGTTATTCTATCACAGCTCTTGTCGCCGGGAGAAGAGTTGAACACAGGCTCTAGCGCCTGTGCTTTCTACCAACAGACAACCCATTCCTAATAACAATATAAAAAGCCATAAAAGTTACATTACAAGTGGAGCAAGGTATTAAGCGTGAAATTCCACTGTACACCTTCATCGAAGGGTCATTTGCGAGGTACACAATAACGATTGTTTCATGCAGTGTGTGTTTTTTGGATGAATAAGATGAAAAAGACGGGTTATTACCGAAATAAGACAGAATAGGAAGGAGTGAAGATGGATCTGGGGTGTGGTGATACGAGGCGGTGGACGGGGGGGGGGGGGGGGGGGTGCGGTCAGCTTTACGCGTTCTTTTTGACGTTTTATTCTTTGCCATGCTAGTCCTGTTAATTCCTACAAGGTCTGATGAGGCGGGTGTTTTATCTTTTGTGTTAATAGAGAGCGTCACAAGCGCGCCACACCCATCCGTCTCGAGGGAATGCGACCTTCCCTGTTGCACGTGTTGAGTACAAACGTGGCAGCAATCAACATGAGTTCATTCGATGGAAATGAATTTCATTGGCAACTTTGGTTCATGCTATACTCAGACTCAAGAAGCATGATTGCATGAGTGTAAATGAGCACGTTTGTGTAAACGGTCATTCTAAAGATTCCACGAATGAATGCAGGTATCAACATAGGTGAAACACAACCTTGATGGTGAAGCACCTGACAACAGATAAGGTCCAATGTACACCAACTCGTGAGGCAAAGGCGGAACACTCGCACAAGCGATGCAAAAGTGAACACGGATCACTCAATATCTTATCCTGTAATAATACCAGGTGGTTTGACATTCAATGCTGTTTGTAATTATTCTGAAACCGCGACAAATGTTTATTAATTAGTCGTTTAAAGAGGAACAAAGCGCCATTAGCGCAGTACTATGGTCTGACATATCCAGTTCAGGTGTAATCGTGTTGGGTTAAGCGCCATGCTGGGGGTCCCTGATTATCGTCCTATAGCGCTCTGGGTTCCGGGATACTTTATATAAGTGCAACCTACTTCAATGGCAATTAACTCACTGAGATATCTAACCTGAACGTCTGCACGTAGTATGGTGTTGTTGTGAGCTAGAGTCTGTGAAGCCAGGGTACCAAGTCAGGTAATTGTTATGTACAGCCCCTGTGCCAAGGCAATGCGCTTCCCCACGCGTCACCTCCTCAAAATAACCGAGCCGCGTCATAATTTATGCATGACGCGCGGGCTTGTCTGTATAAACCCGCTCGCACCTCCAGAAAGCTGGCAGTTCAGCCAAATCGGGCACAGAGCCACTTGATATCACCGCACGCTATCTGACTTCAAGCAGCTTCAGTCGCAGCTTTCCACACCAGAGCCGTTAGATCTCACTTCTGTCATTCGAGCATATCTATCAAAGACCCGACAACGACAACTGTTTAAAGCTGATATCAACACCGAGTGAAATCGACCACGTCATTATCGTATACAAGCCGTGCAGGGATCGAGGGGCTACTGAATTCTGCTGAGTGACTTCCCTTCATCAAGGGCCGATTCACCAATATTCTTCAAGATGACGCTTGGCTTTGACGACTCGAAATGCAACATCGCATCTCCTCTTGTACGAAAACAAAACAGCTCAATTTGCCCGAATCTTCCAAGTCAGAAAACCAGGATGTCGAAAAACAGCGACCCGATGCCCTCCCAAAGAAAACGGGCAGCGTGGAATTGGTACAGGAAATAAAAGGCCGCCAAATGAAAGTACCTGTCATCCTTAAAGCCTACATCAGCAGCTTCGAGCGGTACATCGTTGTGTCCAAAGATTGTTGTCATTCCATGGAGAGAGATTGCGTCTTTGTGAACCTTAGGTGATGTTTGATATCAAAAGAGTCTGACGGATTTAGTATCACTCCCCTGCGGACGGAGGGCGCGTCGCTCCGTTTTCGTACGGAGAAGGGCGATTTGGCCCATTGGATGGGTGTACTTGATGGAGACGCTCCCAATACGAACTCCACACGACTCGCTCGTATGAACTCGCCGACAGAAAGCTTACGACGAGGTGTGTGTGCGAAGGGCAGGCCACTCTCTCCCTTCTGTAACAGTCCCGTCAGCTCACCAGTCTCTCACAGACGCTCAGCTCTGTCCAGCCTCACGGAGACTACAGAGGAAGCCTGATGTGTGAACGTGTGATATAAACTGTTGCAGTGTGCCAGCGATCGACTCGTTGTTGACGACGACCTGCTCTTTGCGTGCACCTTATTTAATATGTGTGAATGTTTATTTCCTGCCTCCCACTTAACTTAATCATATCAAAGAACGTCTCCTGTTTCCAGACGCATTATCGATGATTGTGATCTGCACATGGCGGTTAATGGGAAGCAGATTATCTGGCCGAATTATTGAACACTTTTGTTATAATTGTAATACGCATATGTACATTCCATCATAGTTTTCATCACTAATCATTCGATGTCATGGAATATAAAGTGCTCACGACGAAGAGATGCATTGCATGAGGTGGCGATATTCGAGACTTCGGATTTGTGAGCTCGATCCCCAGGTAGCAGGGACGCACTGTGCAACCTGGGATGCGCTGACGACACAAAGAACGCATCGAAAGCGGACTGGGGGTCGCTTATGAGCATCTAAAGGATGCGCGTCATGGCTAGTGGCCCGACGTGCTGCTGATTGTCACGAGGTGAAAGTCGCATGCCATCGTTACCGAAAATACTCTGAGGCAGATGCGTGCCTTTACGTGACAATTTTGAAAATTGAGGTCGGTTTATAGGATCAACATTGTAGTTTTTAATGTGTGGATTGGGTAAATATGCAACGCATGGGCATCTTCATAATGTCAGCTTATACGAATTCCTCGTTTTTAACATTCGTGGAGTTGAGAGTCATAGCGTATATATAGAGAGCATCAAATTGTTCCAGTTCAGTAACGGGATAGCTCATCAACTCATAGATCTCTGTTTCCTGTGTTTTCTTCGCAAGTTCGATAACAGCAAACATCCTGTGCAATATAAGATATAACAGAGTAATCACCAAATAATCAAATGTATAGTCCTAACTCATATGTCGTCACAAACTAATTAAATGAATCGTCGCATTGTTCAACAGAGTCACTTGGCGAACTATGCTGATTTTTTTTTTCAATAATGATGATGATAATTATTATAATCATAATACTGGTCATTATAATTACCATCATCATTGTCAGAACTGCAAAATCATTAACACGATTAAAATCGAAGAGGGGGTGCTAAACGCATTACAGTAAATTAATACTGAACATCATCATAACGAACAACTGAAAGTTATGACGCTGAAATAGTTCTGACGTTGTAATCAATTTATTGAAGTTCTTATACCCAACAACAAACGTTTACGTCTATTTTCGAAGACGGCAGTGGTCGCATTTGACGAGTTGACGCCTAGATTATCAATCTCACATTTTTAAAAATTTTCGTGCACTACTATAACCTGAGCTCGTTTATGAAAAAAAATATTACGAAGTTACAATTAGATGTAATTTGTTATTTATTCAGGATATAATGAGCTACCTGCGTGTGACAATAAACATTACAGCTATGTGTTACATATTGTTGGCTGTGAGGTTTCTGTACTCACAATTCCTGAGTTAAAATGATAACGCACTGAGGGTAGTAACGTGGGGAACACAGAAGCATCCGTTAGAATGCATTATTGCGGTGGCCGAATCCTAGAAAGATGACAAAGGCCTCGCTCTTATGGCTACATAGAGTAGGTTACCACAAGTCTTCTGCAGTGATTCCGCTGCGCACTCTCTGCGAGTGGATGTGAACAGTGCATCTAGTCGCTGTTTCACGTCTGATTTTTCTCAATAATTCGGTTAATTTCTCTTTAAATAGCTAAAACTGTGCTTTTTATCTATAAATCGGGGTGAAACTTTGATCTCCATACATAGGTCCAACTATGATATTCTCTGTAAATAGCCACGATTTTCCATATAGATAATTCAAACTGTGATTTTTCTCTAGAGATAGGTTCATCGTTGTGCTGAAATGGAAACGCCCAACAAAACGGTTTTATTGTCAAGTTTAAAAATGACCGAATTGATACACATTTTGGAATCAGATAAGTAATCCAGTACAGTAGTCTTATGCAAACTCACCTACCGTTAAGTCACGTTCGTTATAAATCAGAAAATGAGGGCAAGGGAACCAGTAATTGACGAGGTCAAATCATAAACTGATTGACGCACACACCGAATCAGAATCCTCTATCTTCGTAGAAGTATGTATGGGTTCCACTTTAGCTGTCTGCAGAGAATCAATTTAGATATCAAGATGAACTATTTTGAATATGAACCAACTTGTTTCAGTTCCGGTTCAATGGTGATGGTAAATGGCAGATGAACTCTTTATTTACTTGCTAAATACCATGCTTTTCTATACACGAATTAATGTCGTGTGTTAGCTGAAGCTCAAGTGTAGTAAAGCATGCAACGATAATAGAATGAAATGAGGTCATTATCTACATAAAATCACGCCTACTTGGCTGTTTCATAATTATATACTGCAATATAACACCCCGATCGTAGCTGTTAGTGCACTTTTCTTCTTAAGGTATCGATATTTTCCATTATCTTAGTTTATGCAAGATCTCGCAACGTTCGCACAACACGTTATGACCCACACATCAATTGTACGTAACTCTGTTACGAGAAAAATTATATCAAATTTTTTGTTGTACAATATTAATAGCCATGCGTCCCTCAAAGCTGGTTAAATGTGGTTGAACTTCTTCAAACGCTTCATTTATTGCTCATTATCAAGGCTGATGTCAGTCATGTCCGGAAATAAGAACAACGAATCAGGCGAAAATGGCTTCATGGGATATTGGTCATCATAATGTTTGACATGTGGTTGGTCGTGGGATTCCTACACCGAGATCAGTTAAATCTTATCGAGTCAATGATATGTTGACATTTGATAACAACAGGAGTACCACCAAACATGTGATGTATTTATTACTAAAATTTTTGACTAATTTTAACATAAATCTGAATATTTGTCATAAAATAAATTTTACGAAATATATTTTATGTCTGCACACACCTTTTACGGTTGGGACATCCAGCCGATTGTTATTTGAATGATTGTTGTCGTGGTTATTGCCGTGGTTACTGTCATGGTTATTGTCCTGGTTATCGCCATAGTTACTTACGTGGTTATTGTCGTGGTTATTGTCATGTTTACTGCTGTGGTTACTGTCGTGGTTATTTTCGTGATTTTCATCGTGGTTGCTGTCATAGTTACTGACGTGCTTATGGTCGTGGCCATTTATCGTTGTTGCTGTCAAGGTTACTGACGTGGTTATTCTCGTGGTTACTGTCATGTTGATTGTCGTGGCTCTAGGCGTTGTTATTGTGGTGCACCAACAAGCAACTGATGTGACTTGATTTTATCTGTGTCTATAGAAAAAGCTTTCTTGGGGATAAACGGTACACTGATATGGTCGGGTGGGATCTTGTATTGTACATTTATTTGTCAACAAATAATGAAAAAGAACCATGGCGATCGTGATGCAAAGGGCTAGGACTATGTCATGCGAGATAAGGCAGTTAGCATGCATCAAGAAAGTGTCTCCTTCCTAAATCTCACCTGCACACATTACTGGGCCTCAGGTTTGGACATCATAAAATACCCTAACTAGCGTTGTTATATGTCCTCATCATCATGTTAGTATTGGTAATCATGAGGTCTGGTGTTGGGTATCCTCATGCAGCAGCTGGGTAGGCAGTAAGTTGGTAGGACTCATGAGTAGCAATCATTACCCCACAGCTGCATGCCTTCCACACGCTGTGGGGAGGTGAGTGTGTGGCTGGTGGTGGTTGTGGGTGTGGTCGTGGTACGTTCGGGTGAAGGTGTGTAGGTGTTGGTGGTGCGGTGGGAGATGGGGGTCGGTGTGGGAGGGTGGGGGGTGAGAATCATAATATATCTAAGTAAATCATTGTAAATCATGTAACAGAGCTTGGATGACCTTGACCTCTCGTGTTGACGATAAATAAATAACTATTGAGCCTCGACGCTTGGAGTTGTGGAAGCCTAAGCAAAAACGGTTATCCTATTCCTGGTTATAAAATTCAACACGGTGTTACTATCAACTCCTCTATACTAGTTCCGCCATCAGATAAAAGCTCGCGATAGAGGCAGCCTCGACTCACTTACAATCCACACCCACACTCGAACAAGCGCCATGATATTCTCAATCGACGTAAGTGCGTTGGGCTACCTCAGCATGGGGTGAGATTGCCATAGGTTCCCGACCCAGGTGGGCCATTATGATCACGTGCTGTCGTCAGTCAGAAGTGGCCCTCAACGTTAGCCCTGATGTCTGCTCACGTTGGAAGAAACTCCCCCGACTGGCCAGACTGCCCACATGATATTTGGAGCAGGACAAATGACAGAGAAATACAACCCAGTCATCAACCTAACCGTTACTCGAGAGCCAAACATAACCTATCATAAGCTCCTTATGTTGAGCAATATTCTCCTGATAAACCCTTAATGACGTATTAGGTGCGGTTTTCACCGGCCAGACTTAGTTCGCTAGAACTTGTCTGTATGTCTTGATGTTCTGAAGTTTCATCCCCGGGTGTAAAGTAATGATACTGAGTGGTCTGGTAGCAGATGGCAAAACTACTCAATGTAATTTTGATTTGTTTAGAAGCAGACTTAATGGTTGAGTCATTGGTCAAAGATAACTTCATTATCGAATTGTAGGCTTAATATCCATGTCAAATTTGACACAGGAGCGAGCAAGCGTAATTACCGCGAACAACAATTGCGACAGACGATGTCTGTATCTATTTTCACAGACAGCCTCCCTGCGCTGCAGCCCCTCTTTAATATATTCGGTTGCTGTGATATTCCACCAAACATATATTGGAAGTATTGAGATATTCACCAGTTGCCTTTATTTGAATACCTCTTTGCACCATTATAAGCTTGATTCATTTGCATGAGTATTTGGTTTTAGACTGGTACCTGTGGGCAGAGTGTTGCTCTGGATGTGTGGGATCACTGATTACGTCCTTCTGGACTGTGTTGGAGTGGGAAGATGGCGGATGACTACCACTACTCGGTATCAAAAACTCGTCCGATCACGCAACATTTCCACGTGGTGTTATAGCTAGGATGTCTCAACTTCATCTTTTACAGCAAATTAATTCAAGAGTTATTCAACCACATATCTCAACGGACTCGAACTCGGGCGTTCTTTCACCTTCAACGTCCTCGTCTCAACTACACACACCTTATTGTCAGAGAATCTCTTATGGGCTTCAAAAATATAATAAATGTTTGCGTGAAATTATCAGGGGACAGATTAGATAAGCGTTCCATTCGTAAACCCAAGATATATCACGTAAGACTGAGGTAAAATGAAATGATATGGTGACGCAATGGGGGCTCTCGGGGTCCAGAATGACGTATGTGATATAGTTTTTTGTTGTCTATAGAGACAGCAGATCTCTCCCCTCACAACACCCCCCGGCCTTCCCCCCTGGGTGGAAAGCGCAGTAAGATGAAACTTTCCGCGTGTTAAACACGTGTCATCATTGTACAAGTTATCTTGATGGGAAGGAAATTAACACAATATTGAAATTATCGTAAAATTAAAATACATTTCTCATATTTTGATGGGTATTGAAGTTGATGTTGAGATTGAACGCAGCACCAACTGGCAAAACTGCTTACATCGGCGCTTTCTCTGCGCAGCGTCATTCTAGGCAGCATGGGCAAGTCCAGCTACTCACGTGTTACGACTGCGATGTTATGGACAATCCGAGCGCATCTGTCACGGCGACACAACCATTTATTTTCAGTTCTATTGTGCCTTAGTATCCGTTGTTTTTTTGTCTTAGGGGATTGGGGATAGAGAGGTTATATTTTGTTCATCTATTAATCAAAACACGGAACGCAACCCAAACCTTCTCCCCCATGACGCTAACACCCACTTCTAGCTTCACGTGAACCCAGTCAACAAAACTGTATTGTCGTCTGTACAAAAGCCATATCTGCCTGTTTTCATCCCATCCATGGTCGTTCTCATAGTTATAATGAGCTGGGGAAGCGAGTGAATTGTACCGAAGTTGAGATGGGATTTGGTATTCACCGCATGCGACAGCTGCTCTCGTGGAGAGAGAGGCCACAGCAGTAAGCCGATGTACAGCCAGGGCGCTACTTAACTGGTGTAAACCAACCCAAGCTTAATCCGCAAATACGTCATATGTTGTTTCCTTGAATATAAACAAATAAAGCATTTTTTTTATATATAAGATGCTTACGACCGATAACGACTTAAGAGGCATATGGGTTTCATAGAAGCTCCATCAGTCTTAGTGTGTTGCTAACCAGACTTCAACGGTTGAGCAGTAACAATTCCTTGCAACCATGCTCTGCAAATATCATGACTCGTTTTGGTCCTTGATGCTGTCTTCGTGGATTAAAGTAGAAAATAGACTTACCAAGAAGCTCTTCAATTGATTAGGGGCCTTGTTTATCATGAAGAAATCACCCGGTACACGATCCCAAAAGTAAGGGCACAGCACAGTATCCCTTCCACCACAGGCCGAAGTCAGTTCAATCAACGAGCGCGTTTGGCAGCATTCAGTATCGCATGACTCACCTATATATATATATATATATATATATATATATATATATATATATATAGATATATATATATATATATATATATATATATATATATATATATATATATATATATATATATAGGTGAGTCATGTATATATATATATATATATATATATATATATAAATATATATATATATATATATATAAAATATCTCTCTCTCTATCTGTATCTAGAGATATCTGGGGTCTCTCCCATATATTTATATATATATGTATATATCTATGTATATCTCTATAGATATATATATATGTATATATCTAGATGTATATATTCATTTACATATATACATATAAACATATATATCTGCTCTATGAATATACAGATATGTATATATATAAATATATTTATTATATCCTCTCTTTTATATATATATCTCTACAGATATATATATATATTATATATATGTATATATATATCTATGTCTATATCTATATTTTATATATATATATATGTGTATATATATATATATATTTATCTATATATATATATATATATATATTTATATATATATAACGATTGTTTCTTGCAATCTGCGTGTCTTTTGGGCTGTATATGATACGAAAGACGGGTTATTATCAAAATAATAATAAGAAGGAGTGAAGATGGATCTAGGGTGTGGTGGTAGGGGAGGGGGGTGTGGGGAGAACAGCTTTAGTCATTCATCGTGATGTTTATTCGTTGCCATGCTAGTTCTGTTTACTCCTCAAGATCTGAGAGGCTATTGTTTGTATCTTGGGTCAATAATGTATGATTATTTCAGAATTTTAACTTAGCAACTAGCGCGTCACACCTATCGGTCTCGAGCGAATGCTAACCTCGCAATTGGAGGCGATAGGTGCAAACTTGGCAGCAATTAACATGAGTTCATTCGGTGGATACTACTCGCCATTTGCTGGATGAGTTATGTTACCGTGAGTGGAGTTTCGTCTGCATCTGGGTCCACTTATTGGCTAATGCTGCAAATCGTTTTTATAGGGGAATGAGGGGCAGCGACTGTGACGTCATAGAGGCGAAGGAAAAGAATTTCATTGGCCGCTTTGGTTCATGCTAGATACAGTTTCGTTATTGCCTTAGTGTTACTGAGCACGTTCGTGTGAACGTTCATTCTAAAAATTCCACGAATGAATGTAGACATCAACATAGGGTGAATAGGTGAAACACCACCTTGATGGTGAAGCACCTGACAACAGATACTGACTCACTGTTCCGCCTTGATAAGAACTCAGATCACTCAATGTCTTATCCTGTAATAGTACCAGGACCATTGCCATGAAGTTTGCCCCCATCCCGTTCATTCCCCCACGACGGTTTTGTTGGTACGCATCCATCTCCGCGGAGGTGTGATAAACAACATCCGGTTCCTGGAGCTGATTCACTAGGTGATTCAGGTGTGATGAGGAAGATGACGCCAGTACAATGCATTGATAACTCGGAGTGGACATCCAAGTGATAGATGTTGGTTAGTGCAACGGAAATCGCTTATAGCACGCCTTATATGTAAGCAAGGGGGGGGGGGTTGGGTGGGGGCTGGGGGGATGGGTGGGGCTTGGGGGGATGGGTGGGGTTGGGGGGGCGGGTCGACATTCAATGCTGTATATAATTATTCCGATACGAGACAACTGTTATTGTCGTCGTAATATTAATTAGTCATTTATAGAGAAACAAAGCGCCATTAGCGCAGTACTATGGTCTGACATATCCAGTTCAGGTGTAATCCTGTTGGGTAAAGCGCCATGCTGGGGGTCCCTGATTATCATCCTATAACGCTCTGTGTTCCAGGATACTTTATGTAAGTGCAACCTACTTCAGTAGTATGGTGTTGTTGTGAGCTGGTGTCTGTGAAGCCAGGGTACCATGTCAGGTAATTGTTATGTACATCCTAGGTGCCCAGGCAATGCGCCTCCTAACACGTCACCTCCTCAAAATACCCGAGCCACATCATAATTTATGCATGACGCGCGGGCTTGTCTGTATAAACCAGCTCGCACCTCAGGATAGCAGGCAGTTCACCCAAATCGCGCACAGAGAGACTGGCCGTCACCGCAGGCTATCAGACTTCAAGCAGCTCCAGTCACAGCTGTCCACACCAGAGCCGACAGATCTCACTTCTGTCATTCGAGCGTATCTATCAAAGAGCCGACAACGACAACTGTTTAAAGCTGATATCAGCACAGAGTGAAATCGACCACGTCATTATCGTATAAAAGCCGTGCAGGGATCTAGCGGCTACTGTTAGCGGTACATGGCCTCTGTTGCCACAAACGGCTCAAAGCAAGAGAGAACGAACGAACGAACGAGCGGCTACTGAATTCTGCTGAGAGACTTCCCTTCAACAAGGACCGATTCACCGATATTCTACAAGATGACGCTTGGCTTTGACGACTCGAAATGCGACATCGCATCACCTCCTGTACGAAAACAAAGCAGCTTTTACGGCAATTTGCCCGAATCTTCCAAGTTGGAAAAGCACGATGTCGAAAATCAGCGGCCCGATGCCCTCCCAAAGAAAACGGGCAGCGTGGAATTGGTACAGGAAATAAAAGGCCGCCAAATGAAAGTGCCTGTCATCCTTAAAGCCTACATCAGCAGCTTCGAGCGGTACATCGTTGTGTCCAAAGATTGTTGTCATTCCATGGAGAGAGACTGCCTCTTTGTGAACCTTAGGGGATGTTTGATATCAAAAGAGTCTGACGGATTTAGTATCACTCCCCTGCGGACGGAGGGCGCGTCGCTCCGTTTTCGTACGGAGAAGGGCGATTTGGCCCATTGGATGGGTGTACTTGATGGAGACGCTCCCAATACGAACTCACCACGACTCGCTCGTATGATCTCGCCGACAGAGAGCTTACGACGAGGTGTGTGTGTGAAGGGCAGGCCGCTCTCTCCCTTCTGTAACAGTCCCGTCAGCTCACCAGTCTCTCACAGACGCTCAGCTCTGTCCAGCCTCACGGAAACTACAGAGGAAGCCTGATGTGTGAACGTGTTACATAACGTAGACATGATCTGAGACCATAAACTGTTGCAGTGTGCCAGCGATCGACTCGTTGTTGACGACGACCTGCTCTTTGCGTGCACCTTATTTAATATATGTGAATGTTTATTTCCTGCCTCCCACTTAACTTAATCATATCAAAGAACGTCTCCTGTTTCCAGACGCATTATCGATGATTGTGATCTGCACATGGCGGTTAATGGGAAGTAGATTATCTGTCCGAATTATTGAACACTTTTGTTATAATTGTAATACGCATATGTACATTCCATCATAGTTTTCATCAATAATCATTCGATGTCATGGAATATAAAGTGCTCATTTGCTCAGTTACACAAGTCTTCATATCTCTGTGACGTTGTTACTTGTTAATCATATTGCACCTGCATAACACAACAACACCACCAAACAGGTGACATAAGTGCGCTTTAGCAATGAGACACATGATTTCCGCTTATAAAATGAGTTTTCACAGCTGTTAGCCAATGAGACCTCTCAAAGGACCCAAAATTCTAGTAATCACTGTCTATTCCCCAGTGGGAAATTGAAAGCCAACTTTATGTACTATTTCATTCTACTGTGGCTACCATTGTGAGCTGAAATGCGTGTGATATTATTCATAACATGTCCGATATATACCTCCACATGGGAAATTTCACTAAACTGTAACTCAGACCTCCACTGATTAAGCCACTTCAAATAACGCTTTATACCATGGTTTTGACCAACCTAACGGGGATTCTGATTTGTCGAGGAGTGCCCTGGCCGAGTGACCTCGATTCCCAGGTAGCAGGGACGCACTGTGCAGCCTGGGACGTGCGCTGAGGACTCAAAGAACGCATCGTAAATTAAAGAGACTGTTCAGCCCCATATAAGGAAAGTGGTTGCCTAGCAAGCTGCTTGGTAACAGCACCTTGGAAACAAAAAATGTTACATTTTCAGACTTTCAGTCGCTACGCGGCGCTGTGGTCTCAGAAAAAAGATCCTTGCTTCGACAGTCGCCATTTATGTTGTCGGACATTATCCTTCCTGCTTGTCGGTCTAATGTGTGCACAATTATGCCCACAACTTGAATGAGTGGAGATTTTATGAAATCTACATTATGTAACTAAAGCGGAAGAATACACATCGTTAGCGAGGTAAATTCAGAGCGCGTTATGATTTACAGCTAACATTCGTGTAGTTCATGGTTTTAGGGAGGCACCGTTATCGATGGAATGACATAACTGAATTAAACAGATCTCCACAGTATATCATGAACATTTCCAGTCAAATAATAATGTTAAAAACTTATCAACATAACTTCCATCATGTAAACTCGGCGGCACAAATTAGAAGATGTCATTACTTACGTCTGCGTTAATCGTAGTAATGTAATAACGAAATGATCCCTGATTGCCTTATATGTGGCTGAACAGTCTCTTTAACTGGGGTTCGTTTATGAGAGGCTAAAGGACGTGCGTCATCGCTAGTGGCACGACATGCTGCTGATTGTCACGAGGTGATAGTCACATGCCATCGTTACCGAAAATACTCTGAGGCAGATGGGGTCTCTACGTGACAATTTTGAAAATGAGGTCGGTTTGTAGGATCAATATTTTAGTTTGTAATGTGTTGATTGGGCAAATATGCAGCGCATGGGTCCCTTCATAACGTCAGCTTATACGATTTCCTCATTTGCAACACTTGGCGAACTATGATGATCATTATTAAAATCATAATACCGGTAATCATAATCAAGTAAATCATTAACATTTTCAAAATTTAAGTTGGGAAGCTAAACGTATTACAGTAAATTAATACTGAACGTTATCATAATGAACAACTCAAAGTTATGACGCTGAAATAGTTCTATCGTTGGAATCAATTTATTGAAGTTCTTATACCCAACAATAAACGTTTGCGTCTATTTTCGAAGAAGTCAGTGGTCGCATTTGATGAGTAGACGACTAGATGATCAATTTCACATTGCTAACAATTTTCGTGCACCACTGTAACTTGAGCTCGTTTATGAGAAAATTATTACGAAATTACAATTAGATGTGATTTGTTATTTGTTCAGGATATAATGGGCTACCTGCGTGTGGAAATTGACCCTTCCGCTTTATGTTGAATTTTTTGGGCTGTATGGTTTCAGTTTTTGACTTGGAAAACCCTCTTACAATGCCTGTGACAGTGAGCATGGAAAGCCTTGTGGTTACAGCTATATGTAACATTTTGTTGGAGGGAAGGTTTCTGTACACAGGATTCCTTAGTTAAAATAAAAACGCACTGAGGGTAGTGACGTGGGGAACATGCGAGCATCCGTTAGAATGCATTATTGCGGTGGCCGAATCCTAGAAAGATGACGCAGCCCTCGCTTTTATGGCTGCATACCTTAAGTTACCACAAGTCTACTGCAGTGATTCCTCTGCGCACTCTCTGCGAGTCGATGTGAAGTGCATCAAGTCGTTGTTTAATAGGTCAAACTATGATTTCTGACTATAAATAGTTAAAACTATGATATTTCTCTGTAAATAAGTCAAATTTAGATTTCTGTCTGTAAATGGGTCAATCTACGATTTGTCTCTAAAGATAATTCAAGCTGTGTGTTTCTCTAAAAATAGGTCCAACTGTGTGTTGGGTCAGCTTCTTGGCCCGTTTGCTCGGCGAAGGGATCAAAACCAACTGTGCGTTGATCTCGTCAAAACGGGATCAACAGCTGGTGGTTACGACAACAGCATTAGTTATTAGCTGGAAAAAGCAGTAGTTAAGTGAACGATAGAATTAAACTCTCCACCAAACGTTTGCGATATGTTTGTGGCAATAACTTATGTATTTTACTTCTCTTGAGTCTCTTTTCACCATTCAGTCGATGTTGTGACATGGGACTGAAAGACACATTAGAGATGCTTGCTAGATAAATTTGAAGGGAATAAAATTGCCTCTCACATCTGCTCCTCTTGGCACAGATCGTTAGTTGAGGTTGACTTGGTGCCAGTTTCCCAACAAACTAAAAAAGGCATCCTAAACGTTTAGAGAATGTCATTCCCACGTAAGACGTACGATAGAAATTAGAATCAATGATAGCAGAATATTTCTATGGAAACGCTTAACAAAACGGTTATATTGTCAAGATTCAAAATGACCGAATTGATACACATTTTGGAATCAGAAAAGTAATCTTGTTTGGGAACCTTATGTAAACTCACCTACCGTTAAGTCACCTTCTTTATAAATAAACAGATAAGGACAAGGAAACCAGTAATTGTCGAGGTCAAATGAGAAACTGATTGACGCCACATACCGTTTCAGAATCCTCTATCTGTGTAGAAGCAATGGTGAAGGTAAATGGCGGATGAGAATCAATTTAGGTATCCAGATGAACTATTTCGAAACTTGTTTCAGGTGTAATCGTGTTGGTAGAGCGTCATGCTGGGGGTCCCTGATTATCCTCCTATAGCGCTCTGTGTTCCAGGATACTTTTTATAAGTGCAACCTGCTTCAATGGAAATTAACTCGCTGAGGTATCTAACCTGAACGTCTTGACGTAGTATGGTGTTATTGTGAGCTAGTGTCTGTGAAGCAAGGGTACGATGTCAGGTAATTGTTATGTACAGCCCCGATGCGCCTCCTAACGCGTCACCTCCTCAAAATACCCGAGCCGCAGCATAATTTATGCATGACGCGCGGGATTGTCTGTACAAACCCGCTCGCACCTCCAGACAGCAGGCGGTTCACCCAAATCGCGCACAGAGCGACTTGCCGTCACCGCACGCTATCAGACTTCAAGCAGCTTCAGTCGCAGCTTTCCACACCAGAGCCGTTAGATCTCACTTCTGTCATTCGAGCATATCTATCAAAGAGTCGACAACGACAACTGTTTAAAGCTGATATCAACACTGAGTGAAATCGACCACGTCATTGTCCTATACAAGCCGTGCAGGGATCGAGGGGCTACTGAATTCTGCTGAGTGACTTCCCTTCACCAAGGGCCGATTCACCAATATTCTTCAAGATGACGCTTGGCTTTGACGACTCGAAATGCAACATCGCATCTCCTCTTGTACGAAAACAAAACAGCTCTTACGGCAATTTGCCCGAATCTTCCAAGTCAGAAAACCAGGATGTCGAAAAACAGCGACCCGATGCCCTCCCAAAGAAAACGGGCAGCGTGGAATTGGTACAGGAAATAAAAGGCCGCCAAATGAATGTACCTGTCATCCTTAAAGCCTACATCAGCAGCTTCGAGCGGTACATCGTTGTGTCCAAAGATTGTTGTCATTCCATGGAGAGAGATTGCGTCTTTGTGAACCTTAGGGGATGTTTGATATCAAAAGAGTCTGACGGATTTAGTATCACTCCCCTGCGGACGGAGGGCGCGTCGCTCCGTTTTCGTACGGAGAAGGGCGATTTGGCCCATTGGATGGGTGTACTTGATGGAGACGCTCCCAATACGAACTCACCACGACTCGCTCGTATGATCTCGCCGACAGAGAGCTTACGACGAGGTGTGTGTGTGAAGGGCAGGCCACTCTCTCCCTTCTGTAACAGTCCCGTCATCTCATCAGTCTCTCACAGACGCTCAGCTCTGTCCAGCCTCACCGAGACTACAGAGGAAGCCTGATGTGTGAACGTGTGATATCGCGAAGACATGATCTGAGACCATAAACTGTTGCAGTGTGCCAGCGATCGACTCGTTGTTGACGACGACCTGCTCTTTGCGTGCACCTTATTTAATATATGTGAATGTTTATTTCCTGCCTCCCACTTAACTTAATCATATCAAAGAACGTCTCCTGTTTCCAGACGCATTATCGGTGATTGTGATCTGCACATGGCGGTTAATGGGAAGCAGATTATCTGGCCGAATTATTGAACACTTTTGTTATAATTGTAATACGCATATGTACATTCCATCATAGTTTTCATCAATAATCATTCGATGTCATGGAATATAAAGTGCTCATTTGCTCAGTTACACAAGTCTTCATATCTCTGTGACGTTGTTACTTGTTAATCATATTGCACCTGCATAACACAACAACACCACCAAACAGGTGACATAAGTGCGCTTTAGCAATGAGACACATGATTTCCGCTTATAAAATGAGTTTTCACAGCTGTTAGCCAATGAGACCTCTCAAAGGACCCAAAATTCTAGTTATCACTGTCTATTCCCCAGTGGGAAATTGAAAGCCAACTTTATGTACTATTTCATTCTACTGTGGCTACCATTGTGAGCTGAAATGCGTGTGATATTATTCATAACATGTCCGATATATACCTCCACATGGGAAATTTCACTAAACTGTAACTCAGACCTCCACTTATTAAGCCACTTCAAATAACGCTTTATACCATGGTTTTGACCAACCTAACGGGGATTCTGATTTGTCGAGGAGTGCCCTGGCCGAGTGACCTCGATTCCCAGGTAGCAGGGACGCACTGTGCAGCCTGGGACGTGCGCTGAGGACTCAAAGAACGCATCGTAAATTAACTGGGGTTCGTTTATGAGAGGCTAAAGGACGTGCGTCATCGCTAGTGGCACGACATGCTGCTGATTGTCACGAGGTGATAGTCACATGCCATCGTTACCGAAAATACTCTGAGGCAGATGGGGTCTCTACGTGACAATTTTGAAAATGAGGTCGGTTTGTAGGATCAATATTTTAGTTTGTAATGTGTTGATTGGGCAAATATGCAGCGAATGGGTCCCTTCATAACGTCAGCTTATACGATTTCCTCATTTGCAACACTTGGCGAACTATGATGATCATTATTAAAATCATAATACCGGTAATCATAATTAAGTAAATCATTAACATTTTTAAAATTTAAGTTGGGAAGCTAAACGTATTACAGTAAATTAATACTGAACGTTATCATAATGAACAACTCAAAGTTATGACGCTGAAGTAGTTCTATCGTTGGAATCAATTTATTGAAGTTCTTATACCCAACAACAAACGTTTGCGTCTATTTTCGAAGAAGTCAGTGGTCGCATTTGATGAGTAGACGACTAGATGATCAATTTCACATTGCTAACAATTTTCGTGCACCACTGTAACTTGAGCTCGTTTATGAGAAAATTATTACGAAATTACAATTAGATGTGATTTGTTATTTGTTCAGGATATAATGGGCTACCTGCGTGTGAAAATTAACACTTTCCGCTTTGGAAATGTTGAATTTTTTGGGCTGTAAGGTTTCAGTTTTTGACTGGGAAAACCCTCTTACAATGCCTGTGACAGTGAGCATGGAAAGCCTTGTGGTTACAGCTATATGTAACATTTTGTTGGAGGGAAGGTTTCTGTACACAGGATTCCTTAGTTAAAATAAAAACGCACTGAGGGTAGTGACGTGGGGAACATGCGAGCATCCGTTAGAATGCATTATTGCGGTGGCCGAATCCTAGAAAGATGACGCAGCCCTCGCTTTTATGGCTGCATACCTTAAGTTACCACAAGTCTACTGCAGTGATTCCTCTGCGCACTCTCTGCGAGTCGATGTGAACAGTGCATCAAGTCGTTGTTTAATAGGTCAAACTATGATTTCTGACTATAAATAGTTAAAACTATGATATTTCTCTGTAAATAAGTCAAATTTAGATTTCTGTCTGTAAATGGGTCAATCTACGATTTGTCTAAAGATAATTCAAGCTGTGTGTTTCTCTAGAAATAGGTCCAACTGTGTGTTGGGTCAGCTTCTGGCCCGTTTTGCTCGGCGAAGGGATCAAAACCAACTGTGCGTTGATCTCGTCAAAACGGGATCAACAGCTGGTGGTTACGACAACAGCATTAGTTATTAGCTGGAAAAGGCAGTAGTTAAGTGAACGATAGAATTAAACTCTCCACCAAACGTTTGCGATATGTTTGTGGCAATAACTTATGTATTTTACTTCTCTTGAGTCTCTTTTCACCATTCAGTCGATGTTGTGACATGGGACTGAAAGACACATTAGAGATGCTTGCTAGATAAATTTGAAGGGAATAAAATTGCCTCTCACATCTGCTCCTCTTGGCACAGATCTTTAGTTGAGGTTGACTTGGTGCCAGTTTCCCAACAAACTAAAAAAGGCATCCTAAACGTTTAGAGAATGTCATTCCCACGTAAGACGTACGATAGAAATTAGAATCAATGATAGCAGAATATTTCTATGGAAACGCTTAACAAAACGGTTATATTCAAGATTTCAAAATGACCGAATTGATACACATTTTGGAATCAGAAAAGTAATCTTGTTTGGGAACCTTATGTAAATTCACCTACCGTTAAGTTACCTTCTTTATAAATAAACAGATAAGGACAAGGAAACCAGTAATTGTCGAGGTCAAATGAGAAACTGATTGACGCCACATACCGTTTCAGAATCCTCTATCTGTGTAGAAGCAATGGTGAAGGTAAATGGCGGATGAGAATCAATTTAGGTATCCAGATGAACTATTTCGAAACTTGTTTCAGGTGTAATCGTGTTGGTAGAGCGTCATGCTGGGGGTCCCTGATTATCCTCCTATAGCGCTCTGTGTTCCAGGATACTTTTTATAAGTGCAACCTGCTTCAATGGAAATTAACTCGCTGAGGTATCTAACCTGAACGTCTTGACGTAGTATGGTGTTGTTGTGAGCTAGTGTCTGTGAAGCAAGGGTACAATGTCAGGTAATTGTTATGTACAGCCCCGATGCACCTCCTAACGCGTCACCTCCTCAAAATACCCGAGCCGCGGCATAATTTATGCATGACGCGCGGGCTTGTCTGTATAAAAACCCGCTCGCACCTCCAGACAGCAGGCGGTTCACCCAAATCGCGCACAGACTGACTTGCCGTCACCGCACGCTATCAGACTTCAAGCAGCTTCAGTCCCAGCTTTCCACACCAGAGCCGTTAGATCTCACTTCTGTCATTCGAGCATATCTATCAAAGAGCCGACAACGACAACTGTTTAAAGCTGATATCAACACCGAGTGAAATCGACCACGTCATTGTCGTATACAAGCCGTGCAGGGATCGAGGGGCTACTGAATTCTGCTGAGTGACTTACCTTCACCAAGGGCCGACTCACCAATATTCTTCAAGATGACGCTTGGCTTTGACGACTCGAAATGCAACATCGCATCTCCTCTTGTACGAAAACAAAACAGCTCTTACGGCAATTTGCCCGAATCTTCCAAGTCAGAAAACCAGGATGTCGAAAAACAGCGACCCGATGCCCTCCCAAAAAGAAAACGGGCAGCGTGGAATTGGTACAGGAAATAAAAGGCCGCCAAATGAAAGTACCTGTCATCCTTAAAGCCTACATCAGCAGCTTCGAGCGGTACATCGTTGTGTCCAAAGATTGTTGTCATTCCATGGAGAGAGATTGCGTCTTTGTGAACCTTAGGGGATGTTTGATATCAAAAGAGTCTGACGGATTTAGTATCACTCCCCTGCGGACGGAGGGCGCGTCGCTCCGTTTTCGTACGGAGAAGGGCGATTTGGCCCATTGGATGGGTGTACTTGATGGAGACGCTCCCAATACGAACTCACCACGACTCGCTCGTATGATCTCGCCGACAGAGAGCTTACGACGAGGTGTGTGTGTGAAGGGCAGGCCACTCTCTCCCTTCTGTAACAGTCCCGTCATCTCACCAGTCTCTCACAGACGCTCAGCTCTGTCCAGCCTCACCGAGACTACAGAGGAAGCCTGATGTGTGAACGTGTGATATCGCGAAGACATGATCTGAGACCATAAACTGTTGCAGTGTGCCAGCGATCGACTCGTTGTTGACGACGACCTGCTCTTTGCGTGCACCTTATTTAATATATGTGAATGTTTATTTCCTGCCTCCCACTTAACTTAATCATATCAAAGAACGTCTCCTGTTTCCAGACGCATTATCGGTGATTGTGATCTGCACATGGCGGTTAATGGGAAGCAGATTATCTGGCCGAATTATAGAACACTTTTGTTATAATTGTAATACGCATATGTACATTCCATCATAGTTTTCATCAATAATCATTCGATGTCATGGAATATAAAGTGCTCATTTGCTCAGTTACACAAGTCTTCATATCTCTGTGACGTTGTTACTTGTTAATCATATTGCACCTGCATAACACAACAACACCACCAAACAGGTGACATAAGTGCGCTTTAGCAATGAGACACATGATTTCCGCTTATAAAATGAGTTTTCACAGCTGTTAGCCAATGAGACCTCTCAAAGGACCCAAAATTCTAGTAATCACTGTCTATTCCCCAGTGGGAAATTGAAAGCCAACTTTATGTACTATTTCATTCTACTGTGGCTACCATTGTGAGCTGAAATGCGTGTGATATTATTCATAACATGTCCGATATATACCTCCACATGGGAAATTTCACTAAACTGTAACTCAGACCTCCACTGATTAAGCCACTTCAAATAACGCTTTATACCATGGTTTTGACCAACCTAACGGGGATTCTGATTTGTCGAGGAGTGCCCTGGCCGAGTGACCTCGATTCCCAGGTAGCAGGGACGCACTGTGCAGCCTGGGACGTGCGCTGAGGACTCAAAGAACGCATCGTAAATTAACTGGGGTTCGTTTATGAGAGGCTAAAGGACGTGCGTCATCGCTAGTGGCACGACATGCTGCTGATTGTCACGAGAGGTGATAGTCACATGCCATCGTTACCGAAAAAATGACAGATGGGGTCTCTACGTGACAATTTTGAAAATGAGGTCGGTTTGTAGGATCAATATTTTAGTTTGTAATGTGTTGATTGGGCAAATATGCAGCTAATGGGTCCCTTCATAACGTCAGCTTATACGATTTCCTCATTTGCAACACTTGGCGAACTATGATGATCATCATTAAAATCATAATACCGGTAATCATAATTAAGTAAATCATTAACATTTTTAAAATTTAAGTTGGGAAGCTAAACGTATTACAGTAAATTAATACTGAACGTTATCATAATGAACAACTCAAAGTTATGACGCTGAAGTAGTTCTATCGTTGGAATCAATTTATTGAAGTTCTTATACCCAACAACAAACGTTTGCGTCTATTTTCGAAGAAGTCAGTGGTCGCATTTGATGAGTAGACGACTAGATGATCAATTTCACATTGCTAACAATTTTCGTGCACCACTGTAACTTGAGCTCGTTTATGAGAAAATTATTACGAAATTACAATTAGATGTGATTTGTTATTTGTTCAGGATATAATGGGCTACCTGCGTGTGAAAATTAACACTTCCGCTTTATGTTGAATTTTTTGGGCTGTAAGGTTTCAGTTTTTGACTTGGAAAACCCTCTTACAATGCCTGTGACAGTGAGCATGGAAAGCCTTGTGGTTACAGCTATATGTAACATTTTGTTGGAGGGAAGGTTTCTGTACACAGGATTCCTTAGTTAAAATAAAAACGCACTGAGGGTAGTGACGTGGGGAACATGCGAGCATCCGTTAGAATGCATTATTGCGGTGGCCGAATCCTAGAAAGATGACGCAGCCCTCGCTTTTATGGCTGCATACCTTAAGTTACCACAAGTCTACTGCAGTGATTCCTCTGCGCACTCTCTGCGAGTCGATGTGAACAGTGCATCAAGTCGTTGTTTAATAGGTCAAACTATGATTTCTGACTATAAATAGTTAAAACTATGATATTTCTCTGTAAATAAGTCAAATTTAGATTTCTGTCTGTAAATGGGTCAATCTACGATTTGTCTCTAAAGATAATTCAAGCTGTGTGTTTCTCTAGAAATAGGTCCAACTGTGTGTTGGGTCAGCTTCTTGGCCCGTTTGCTCGGCGAAGGGATCAAAACCAACTGTGCGTTGATCTCGTCAAAACGGGATCAACAGCTGGTGGTTACGACAACAGCATTAGTTATTAGCTGGAAAAGGCAGTAGTTAAGTGAACGATAGAATTAAACTCTCCACCAAACGTTTGCGATATGTTTGTGGCAATAACTTATGTATTTTACTTCTCTTGAGTCTCTTTTCACCATTCAGTCGATGTTGTGACATGGGACTGAAAGACACATTAGAGATGCTTGCTAGATAAATTTGAAGGGAATAAAATTGCCTCTCACATCTGCTCCTCTTGGCACAGATCTTTAGTTGAGGTTGACTTGGTGCCAGTTTCCCAACAAACTAAAAAAGGCATCCTAAACGTTTAGAGAATGTCATTCCCACGTAAGACGTACGATAGAAATTAGAATCAATGATAGCAGAATATTTCTATGGAAACGCTTAACAAAACGGTTATATTGTCAAGATTCAAAATGACCGAATTGATACACATTTTGGAATCAGAAAAGTAATCTTGTTTGGGAACCTTATGTAAATTCACCTACCGTTAAGTTACCTTCTTTATAAATAAACAGATAAGGACAAGGAAACCAGTAATTGTCGAGGTCAAATGAGAAACTGATTGACGCCACATACCGTTTCAGAATCCTCTATCTGTGTAGAAGCAATGGTGAAGGTAAATGGCGGATGAGAATCAATTTAGGTATCCAGATGAACTATTTCGAAACTTGTTTCAGGTGTAATCGTGTTGGTAGAGCGTCATGCTGGGGGTCCCTGATTATCCTCCTATAGCGCTCTGTGTTCCAGGATACTTTTTATAAGTGCAACCTGCTTCAATGGAAATTAACTCGCTGAGGTATCTAACCTGAACGTCTTGACGTAGTATGGTGTTGTTGTGAGCTAGTGTCTGTGAAGCAAGGGTACAATGTCAGGTAATTGTTATGTACAGCCCCGATGCACCTCCTAACGCGTCACCTCCTCAAAATACCCGAGCCGCGGCATAATTTATGCATGACGCGCGGGCTTGTCTGTATAAACCCGCTCGCACCTCCAGACAGCAGGCGGTTCACCCAAATCGCGCACAGACTGACTTGCCGTCACCGCACGCTATCAGACTTCAAGCAGCTTCAGTCCCAGCTTTCCACACCAGAGCCGTTAGATCTCACTTCTGTCATTCGAGCATATCTATCAAAGAGCCGACAACGACAACTGTTTAAAGCTGATATCAACACCGAGTGAAATCGACCACGTCATTGTCGTATACAAGCCGTGCAGGGATCGAGGGGCTACTGAATTCTGCTGAGTGACTTACCTTCACCAAGGGCCGACTCACCAATATTCTTCAAGATGACGCTTGGCTTTGACGACTCGAAATGCAACATCGCATCTCCTCTTGTACGAAAACAAAACAGCTCTTACGGCAATTTGCCCGAATCTTCCAAGTCAGAAAACCAGGATGTCGAAAAACAGCGACCCGATGCCCTCCCAAAGAAAACGGGCAGCGTGGAATTGGTACAGGAAATAAAAGGCCGCCAAATGGAAGTACCTGTCATCCTTAAAGCCTACATCAGCAGCTTCGAGCGGTACATCGTTGTGTCCAAAGATTGTTGTCATTCCATGGAGAGAGATTGCGTCTTTGTGAACCTTAGGGGATGTTTGATATCAAAAGAGTCTGACGGATTTAGTATCACTCCCCTGCGGACGGAGGGCGCGTCGCTCCGTTTTCGTACGGAGAAGGGCGATTTGGCCCATTGGATGGGTGTACTTGATGGAGACGCTCCCAATACGAACTCACCACGACTCGCTCGTATGATCTCGCCGACAGAGAGCTTACGACGAGGTGTGTGTGTGAAGGGCAGGCCCACTCTCTCCCTTCTGTAACAGTCCCGTCATCTCACCAGTCTCTCACAGACGCTCAGCTCTGTCCAGCCTCACCGAGACTACAGAGGAAGCCTGATGTGTGAACGTGTGATATCGCGAAGACATGATCTGAGACCATAAACTGTTGCAGTGTGCCAGCGATCGACTCGTTGTTGACGACGACCTGCTCTTTGCGTGCACCTTATTTAATATATGTGAATGTTTATTTCCTGCCTCCCACTTAACTTAATCATATCAAAGAACGTCTCCTGTTTCCAGACGCATTATCGGTGATTGTGATCTGCACATGGCGGTTAATGGGAAGCAGATTATCTGGCCGAATTATAGAACACTTTTGTTATAATTGTAATACGCATATGTACATTCCATCATAGTTTTCATCAATAATCATTCGATGTCATGGAATATAAAGTGCTCATTTGCTCAGTTACACAAGTCTTCATATCTCTGTGACGTTGTTACTTGTTAATCATATTGCACCTGCATAACACAACAACACCACCAAACAGGTGACATAAGTGCGCTTTAGCAATGAGACACATGATTTCCGCTTATAAAATGAGTTTTCACAGCTGTTAGCCAATGAGACCTCTCAAAGGACCCAAAATTCTAGTAATCACTGTCTATTCCCCAGTGGGAAATTGAAAGCCAACTTTATGTACTATTTCATTCTACTGTGGCTACCATTGTGAGCTGAAATGCGTGTGATATTATTCATAACATGTCCGATATATACCTCCACATGGGAAATTTCACTAAACTGTAACTCAGACCTCCACTGATTAAGCCACTTCAAATAACGCTTTATACCATGGTTTTGACCAACCTAACGGGGATTCTGATTTGTCGAGGAGTGCCCTGGCCGAGTGACCTCGATTCCCAGGTAGCAGGGACGCACTGTGCAGCCTGGGACGTGCGCTGAGGACTCAAAGAACGCATCGTAAATTAACTGGGGTTCGTTTATGAGAGGCTAAAGGACGTGCGTCATCGCTAGTGGCACGACATGCTGCTGATTGTCACGAGGTGATAGTCACATGCCATCGTTACCGAAAATACAGATGGGGTCTCTACGTGACAATTTTGAAAATGAGGTCGGTTTGTAGGATCAATATTTTAGTTTGTAATGTGTTGATTGGGCAAATATGCAGCTAATGGGTCCCTTCATAACGTCAGCTTATACGATTTCCTCATTTGCAACACTTGGCGAACTATGATGATCATCATTAAAATCATAATACCGGTAATCATAATTAAGTAAATCATTAACATTTTTAAAATTTAAGTTGGGAAGCTAAACGTATTACAGTAAATTAATACTGAACGTTATCATAATGAACAACTCAAAGTTATGACGCTGAAGTAGTTCTATCGTTGGAATCAATTTATTGAAGTTCTTATACCCAACAACAAACGTTTGCGTCTATTTTCGAAGAAGTCAGTGGTCGCATTTGATGAGTAGACGACTAGATGATCAATTTCACATTGCTAACAATTTTCGTGCACCACTGTAACTTGAGCTCGTTTATGAGAAAATTATTACGAAATTACAATTAGATGTGATTTGTTATTTGTTCAGGATATAATGGGCTACCTGCGTGTGAAAATTAACACTTCCGCTTTATGTTGAATTTTTTGGGCTGTAAGGTTTCAGTTTTTGACTTGGAAAACCCTCTTACAATGCCTGTGACAGTGAGCATGGAAAGCCTTGTGGTTACAGCTATATGTAACATTTTGTTGGAGGGAAGGTTTCTGTACACAGGATTCCTTAGTTAAAATAAAAACGCACTGAGGGTAGTGACGTGGGGAACATGCGAGCATCCGTTAGAATGCATTATTGCGGTGGCCGAATCCTAGAAAGATGACGCAGCCCTCGCTTTTATGGCTGCATACCTTAAGTTACCACAAGTCTACTGCAGTGATTCCTCTGCGCACTCTCTGCGAGTCGATGTGAACAGTGCATCAAGTCGTTGTTTAATAGGTCAAACTATGATTTCTGACTATAAATAGTTAAAACTATGATATTTCTCTGTAAATAAGTCAAATTTAGATTTCTGTCTGTAAATGGGTCAATCTACGATTTGTCTCTAAAGATAATTCAAGCTGTGTGTTTCTCTAGAAATAGGTCCAACTGTGTGTTGGGTCAGCTTCTTGGCCCGTTTGCTCGGCGAAGGGATCAAAACCAACTGTGCGTTGATCTCGTCAAAACGGGATCAACAGCTGGTGGTTACGACAACAGCATTAGTTATTAGCTGGAAAAGGCAGTAGTTAAGTGAACGATAGAATTAAACTCTCCACCAAACGTTTGCGATATGTTTGTGGCAATAACTTTATGTATTTTACTTCTCTTGAGTCTCTTTTCACCATTCAGTCGATGTTGTGACATGGGACTGAAAGACACATTAGAGATGCTTGCTAGATAAATTTGAAGGGAATAAAATTGCCTCTCACATCTGCTCCTCTTGGCACAGATCTTTAGTTGAGGTTGACTTGGTGCCAGTTTCCCAACAAACTAAAAAAGGCATCCTAAACGTTTAGAGAATGTCATTCCCACGTAAGACGTACGATAGAAATTAGAATCAATGATAGCAGAATATTTCTATGGAAACGCTTAACAAAACGGTTATATTGTCAAGATTCAAAATGACCGAATTGATACACATTTTGGAATCAGAAAAGTAATCTTGTTTGGGAACCTTATGTAAATTCACCTACCGTTAAGTTACCTTCTTTATAAATAAACAGATAAGGACAAGGAAACCAGTAATTGTCGAGGTCAAATGAGAAACTGATTGACGCCACATACCGTTTCAGAATCCTCTATCTGTGTAGAAGCAATGGTGAAGGTAAATGGCGGATGAGAATCAATTTAGGTATCCAGATGAACTATTTCGAAACTTGTTTCAGGTGTAATCGTGTTGGTAGAGCGTCATGCTGGGGGTCCCTGATTATCCTCCTATAGCGCTCTGTGTTCCAGGATACTTTTTATAAGTGCAACCTGCTTCAATGGAAATTAACTCGCTGAGGTATCTAACCTGAACGTCTTGACGTAGTATGGTGTTGTTGTGAGCTAGTGTCTGTGAAGCAAGGGTACAATGTCAGGTAATTGTTATGTACAGCCCCGATGCGCCTCCTAACGCGTCACCTCCTCAAAATACCCGAGCCGCGGCATAATTTATGCATGACGCGCGGGCTTGTCTGTATAAACCCGCTCGCACCTCCAGACAGCAGGCGGTTCACCCAAATCGCGCACAGACTGACTTGCCGTCACCGCACGCTATCAGACTTCAAGCAGCTTCAGTCCCAGCTTTCCACACCAGAGCCGTTAGATCTCACTTCTGTCATTCGAGCATATCTATCAAAGAGCCGACAACGACAACTGTTTAAAGCTGATATCAACACCGAGTGAAATCGACCACGTCATTGTCGTATACAAGCCGTGCAGGGATCGAGGGGCTACTGAATTCTGCTGAGTGACTTACCTTCACCAAGGGCCGACTCACCAATACTCTTCAAGATGACGCTTGGCTTTGACGACTCGAAATGCAACATCGCGTTTGCTCGGCGAAGGGATCAACACCAACTGTGCGTTGATCTCGTCAAAACGGGATCAACAGCTGGTGGTTACGACAACAGCATTAGTTATTAGCTGGAAAAGGCAGTAGTTAAGTGAACGATAGAATTAAACTCTCCACCAAACGTTTGCGATATGTTTGTGGCAATAACTTATGTATTTTACTTCTCTTGAGTCTCTTTTCACCATTCAGTCGATGTTGTGACATGGGACTGAAAGACACATTAGAGATGCTTGCTAGATAAATTTGAAGGGAATAAAATTGCCTCTCACATCTGCTCCTCTTGGCACAGATCTTTAGTTGAGGTTGACTTGGTGCCAGTTTCCCAACAAACTAAAAAAGGCATCCTAAACGTTTAGAGAATGTCATTCCCACGTAAGACGTACGATAGAAATTAGAATCAATGATAGCAGAATATTTCTATGGAAACGCTTAACAAAACGGTTATATTGTCAAGATTCAAAATGACCGAATTGATACACATTTTGGAATCAGAAAAGTAATCTTGTTTGGGAACCTTATGTAAATTCACCTACCGTTAAGTCACCTTCTTTATAAATAAACAGATAAGGACAAGGAAACCAGTAATTGTCGAGGTCAAATGAGAAACTGATTGACGCCACATACCGTTTCAGAATCCTCTATCTGTGTAGAAGCAATGGTGAAGGTAAATGGCGGATGAGAATCAATTTAGGTATCCAGATGAACTATTTCGAAACTTGTTTCAGGTGTAATCGTGTTGGTAGAGCGTCATGCTGGGGGTCCCTGATTATCCTCCTATAGCGCTCTGTGTTCCAGGATACTTTTTATAAGTGCAACCTGCTTCAATGGAAATTAACTCGCTGAGGTATCTAACCTGAACGTCTTGACGTAGTATGGTGTTGTTGTGAGCTAGTGTCTGTGAAGCAAGGGTACAATGTCAGGTAATTGTTATGTACAGCCCCGATGCACCTCCTAACGCGTCACCTCCTCAAAATACCCGAGCCGCGGCATAATTTATGCATGACGCGCGGGCTTGTCTGTATAAACCCGCTCGCACCTCCAGACAGCAGGCGGTTCACCCAAATCGCGCACAGACTGACTTGCCGTCACCGCACGCTATCAGACTTCAAGCAGCTTCAGTCCCAGCTTTCCACACCAGAGCCGTTAGATCTCACTTCTGTCATTCGAGCATATCTATCAAAGAGCCGACAACGACAACTGTTTAAAGCTGATATCAACACCGAGTGAAATCGACCACGTCATTGTCGTATACAAGCCGTGCAGGGATCGAGGGGCTACTGAATTCTGCTGAGTGACTTACCTTCACCAAGGGCCGACTCACCAATATTCTTCAAGATGACGCTTGGCTTTGACGACTCGAAATGCAACATCGCATCTCCTCTTGTACGAAAACAAAACAGCTCTTACGCAATTTGCCCGAATCTTCCAAGTCAGAAAACCAGGATGTCGAAAAACAGCGACCCGATGCCCTCCCAAAGAAAACGGGCAGCGTGGAATTGGTACAGGAAATAAAAGGCCGCCAAATGAAAGTACCTGTCATCCTTAAAGCCTACATCAGCAGCTTCGAGCGGTACATCGTTGTGTCCAAAGATTGTTGTCATTCCATGGAGAGAGATTGCGTCTTTGTGAACCTTAGGGGATGTTTGATATCAAAAGAGTCTGACGGATTTAGTATCACTCCCCTGCGGACGGAGGGCGCGTCGCTCCGTTTTCGTACGGAGAAGGGCGATTTGGCCCATTGGATGGGTGTACTTGATGGAGACGCTCCCAATACGAACTCACCACGACTCGCTCGTATGATCTCGCCGACAGAGAGCTTACGACGAGGTGTGTGTGTGAAGGGCAGGCCACTCTCTCCCTTCTGTAACAGTCCCGTCATCTCACCAGTCTCTCACAGACGCTCAGCTCTGTCCAGCCTCACCGAGACTACAGAGGAAGCCTGATGTGTGAACGTGTGATATCGCGAAGACATGATCTGAGACCATAAACTGTTGCAGTGTGCCAGCGATCGACTCGTTGTTGACGACGACCTGCTCTTTGCGTGCACCTTATTTAATATATGTGAATGTTTATTTCCTGCCTCCCACTTAACTTAATCATATCAAAGAACGTCTCCTGTTTCCAGACGCATTATCGGTGATTGTGATCTGCACATGGCGGTTAATGGGAAGCAGATTATCTGGCCGAATTATAGAACACTTTTGTTATAATTGTAATACGCATATGTACATTCCATCATAGTTTTCATCAATAATCATTCGATGTCATGGAATATAAAGTGCTCATTTGCTCAGTTACACAAGTCTTCATATCTCTGTGACGTTGTTACTTGTTAATCATATTGCACCTGCATAACACAACAACACCACCAAACAGGTGACATAAGTGCGCTTTAGCAATGAGACACATGATTTCCGCTTATAAAATGAGTTTTCACAGCTGTTAGCCAATGAGACCTCTCAAAGGACCCAAAATTCTAGTAATCACTGTCTATTCCCCAGTGGGAAATTGAAAGCCAACTTTATGTACTATTTCATTCTACTGTGGCTACCATTGTGAGCTGAAATGCGTGTGATATTATTCATAACATGTCCGATATATACCTCCACATGGGAAATTTCACTAAACTGTAACTCAGACCTCCACTGATTAAGCCACTTCAAATAACGCTTTATACCATGGTTTTGACCAACCTAACGGGGATTCTGATTTGTCGAGGAGTGCCCTGGCCGAGTGACCTCGATTCCCAGGTAGCAGGGACGCACTGTGCAGCCTGGGACGTGCGCTGAGGACTCAAAGAACGCATCGTAAATTAACTGGGGTTCGTTTATGAGAGGCTAAAGGACGTGCGTCATCGCTAGTGGCAAGACATGCTGCTGATTGTCACGAGGTGATAGTCACATGCCATCGTTACCGAAAATACAGATGGGGTCTCTACGTGACAATTTTGAAAATGAGGTCGGTTTGTAGGATCAATATTTTAGTTTGTAATGTGTTGATTGGGCAAATATGCAGCTAATGGGTCCCTTCATAACGTCAGCTTATACGATTTCCTCATTTGCAACACTTGGCGAACTATGATGATCATCATTAAAATCATAATACCGGTAATCATAATTAAGTAAATCATTAACATTTTTAAAATTTAAGTTGGGAAGCTAAACGTATTACAGTAAATTAATACTGAACGTTATCATAATGAACAACTCAAAGTTATGACGCTGAAGTAGTTCTATCGTTGGAATCAATTTATTGAAGTTCTTATACCCAACAACAAACGTTTGCGTCTATTTTCGAAGAAGTCAGTGGTCGCATTTGATGAGTAGACGACTAGATGATCAATTTCACATTGCTAACAATTTTCGTGCACCACTGTAACTTGAGCTCGTTTATGAGAAAATTATTACGAAATTACAATTAGATGTGATTTGTTATTTGTTCAGGATATAATGGGCTACCTGCGTGTGAAAATTAACACTTCCGCTTTATGTTGAATTTTTTGGGCTGTAAGGTTTCAGTTTTTGACTTGGAAAACCCTCTTACAATGCCTGTGACAGTGAGCATGGAAAGCCTTGTGGTTACAGCTATATGTAACATTTTGTTGGAGGGAAGGTTTCTGTACACAGGATTCCTTAGTTAAAATAAAAACGCACTGAGGGTAGTGACGTGGGGAACATGCGAGCATCCGTTAGAATGCATTATTGCGGTGGCCGAATCCTAGAAAGATGACGCAGCCCTCGCTTTTATGGCTGCATACCTTAAGTTACCACAAGTCTACTGCAGTGATTCCTCTGCGCACTCTCTGCGAGTCGATGTGAACAGTGCATCAAGTCGTTGTTTAATAGGTCAAACTATGATTTCTGACTATAAATAGTTAAAACTATGATATTTCTCTGTAAATAAGTCAAATTTAGATTTCTGTCTGTAAATGGGTCAATCTACGATTTGTCTCTAAAGATAATTCAAGCTGTGTGTTTCTCTAGAAATAGGTCCAACTGTGTGTTGGGTCAGCTTCTTGGCCCGTTTGCTCGGCGAAGGGATCAAAACCAACTGTGCGTTGATCTCGTCAAAACGGGATCAACAGCTGGTGGTTACGACAACAGCATTAGTTATTAGCTGGAAAAGGCAGTAGTTAAGTGAACGATAGAATTAAACTCTCCACCAAACGTTTGCGATATGTTTGTGGCAATAACTTATGTATTTTACTTCTCTTGAGTCTCTTTTCACCATTCAGTCGATGTTGTGACATGGGACTGAAAGACACATTAGAGATGCTTGCTAGATAAATTTGAAGGGAATAAAATTGCCTCTCACATCTGCTCCTCTTGGCACAGATCTTTAGTTGAGGTTGACTTGGTGCCAGTTTCCCAACAAACTAAAAAAGGCATCCTAAACGTTTAGAGAATGTCATTCCCACGTAAGACGTACGATAGAAATTAGAATCAATGATAGCAGAATATTTCTATGGAAACGCTTAACAAAACGGTTATATTGTCAAGATTCAAAATGACCGAATTGATACACATTTTGGAATCAGAAAAGTAATCTTGTTTGGGAACCTTATGTAAATTCACCTACCGTTAAGTTACCTTCTTTATAAATAAACAGATAAGGACAAGGAAACCAGTAATTGTCGAGGTCAAATGAGAAACTGATTGACGCCACATACCGTTTCAGAATCCTCTATCTGTGTAGAAGCAATGGTGAAGGTAAATGGCGGATGAGAATCAATTTAGGTATCCAGATGAACTATTTCGAAACTTGTTTCAGGTGTAATCGTGTTGGTAGAGCGTCATGCTGGGGGTCCCTGATTATCCTCCTATAGCGCTCTGTGTTCCAGGATACTTTTTATAAGTGCAACCTGCTTCAATGGAAATTAACTCGCTGAGGTATCTAACCTGAACGTCTTGACGTAGTATGGTGTTGTTGTGAGCTAGTGTCTGTGAAGCAAGGGTACAATGTCAGGTAATTGTTATGTACAGCCCCGATGCGCCTCCTAACGCGTCACCTCCTCAAAATACCCGAGCCGCGGCATAATTTATGCATGACGCGCGGGCTTGTCTGTATAAACCCGCTCGCACCTCCAGACAGCAGGCGGTTCACCCAAATCGCGCACAGACTGACTTGCCGTCACCGCACGCTATCAGACTTCAAGCAGCTTCAGTCCCAGCTTTCCACACCAGAGCCGTTAGATCTCACTTCTGTCATTCGAGCATATCTATCAAAGAGCCGACAACGACAACTGTTTAAAGCTGATATCAACACCGAGTGAAATCGACCACGTCATTGTCGTATACAAGCCGTGCAGGGATCGAGGGGCTACTGAATTCTGCTGAGTGACTTACCTTCACCAAGGGCCGACTCACCAATATTCTTCAAGATGACGCTTGGCTTTGACGACTCGAAATGCAACATCGCATCTCCTCTTGTACGAAACAAAACAGCTCTTACGGCAATTTGCCCGAATCTTCCAAGTCAGAAAACCAGGATGTCGAAAAACAGCGACCCGATGCCCTCCCAAAGAAAACGGGCAGCGTGGAATTGGTACAGGAAATAAAAGGCCGCCAAATGGAAGTACCTGTCATCCTTAAAGCCTACATCAGCAGCTTCGAGCGGTACATCGTTGTGTCCAAAGATTGTTGTCATTCCATGGAGAGAGATTGCGTCTTTGTGAACCTTAGGGGATGTTTGATATCAAAAGAGTCTGACGGATTTAGTATCACTCCCCTGCGGACGGAGGGCGCGTCGCTCCGTTTTCGTACGGAGAAGGGCGATTTGGCCCATTGGATGGGTGTACTTGATGGAGACGCTCCCAATACGAACTCACCACGACTCGCTCGTATGATCTCGCCGACAGAGAGCTTACGACGAGGTGTGTGTGTGAAGGGCAGGCCACTCTCTCCCTTCTGTAACAGTCCCGTCATCTCACCAGTCTCTCACAGACGCTCAGCTCTGTCCAGCCTCACCGAGACTACAGAGGAAGCCTGATGTGTGAACGTGTGATATCACGAAGACATGATCTGAGACCATAAACTGTTGCAGTGTGCCAGCGATCGACTCGTTGTTGACGACGACCTGCTCTTTGCGTGCACCTTATTTAATATATGTGAATGTTTATTTCCTGCCTCCCACTTAACTTAATCATATCAAAGAACGTCTCCTGTTTCCAGACGCATTATCGGTGATTGTGATCTGCACATGGCGGTTAATGGGAAGCAGATTATCTGGCCGAATTATAGAACACTTTTGTTATAATTGTAATACGCATATGTACATTCCATCATAGTTTTCATCAATAATCATTCGATGTCATGGAATATAAAGTGCTCATTTGCTCAGTTACACAAGTCTTCATATCTCTGTGACGTTGTTACTTGTTAATCATATTGCACCTGCATAACACAACAACACCACCAAACAGGTGACATAAGTGCGCTTTAGCAATGAGACACATGATTTCCGCTTATAAAATGAGTTTTCACAGCTGTTAGCCAATGAGACCTCTCAAAGGACCCAAAATTCTAGTAATCACTGTCTATTCCCCAGTGGGAAATTGAAAGCCAACTTTATGTACTATTTCATTCTACTGTGGCTACCATTGTGAGCTGAAATGCGTGTGATATTATTCATAACATGTCCGATATATACCTCCACATGGGAAATTTCACTAAACTGTAACTCAGACCTCCACTGATTAAGCCACTTCAAATAACGCTTTATACCATGGTTTTGACCAACCTAACGGGGATTCTGATTTGTCGAGGAGTGCCCTGGCCGAGTGACCTCGATTCTCAGGTAGCAGGGACGCACTGTGCAGCCTGGGACGTGCGCTGAGGACTCAAAGAACGCATCGTAAATTAACTGGGGTTCGTTTATGAGAGGCTAAAGGACGTGCGTCATCGCTAGTGGCACGACATGCTGCTGATTGTCACGAGGTGATAGTCACATGCCATCGTTACCGAAAATACAGATGGGGTCTCTACGTGACAATTTTGAAAATGAGGTCGGTTTGTAGGATCAATATTTTAGTTTGTAATGTGTTGATTGGGCAAATATGCAGCTAATGGGTCCCTTCATAACGTCAGCTTATACGATTTCCTCATTTGCAACACTTGGCGAACTATGATGATCATCATTAAAATCATAATACCGGTAATCATAATTAAGTAAATCATTTAACATTTTTAAAATTTAAAGTTGGACAGCTAAACGTATTACAGTAAATTAATACTGAACGTTATCATAATGAACAACTCAAAGTTATGACGCTGAAGTAGTTCTATCGTTGGAATCAATTTATTGAAGTTCTTATACCCAACAACAAACGTTTGCGTCTATTTTCGAAGAAGTCAGTGGTCGCATTTGATGAGTAGACGACTAGATGATCAATTTCACATTGCTAACAATTTTCGTGCACCACTGTAACTTGAGCTCGTTTATGAGAAAATTATTACGAAATTACAATTAGATGTGATTTGTTATTTGTTCAGGATATAATGGGCTACCTGCGTGTGAAAATTAACACTTCCGCTTTATGTTGAATTTTTTGGGCTGTAAGGTTTCAGTTTTTGACTTGGAAAACCCTCTTACAATGCCTGTGACAGTGAGCATGGAAAGCCTTGTGGTTACAGCTATATGTAACATTTTGTTGGAGGGAAGGTTTCTGTACACAGGATTCCTTAGTTAAAATAAAAACGCACTGAGGGTAGTGACGTGGGGAACATGCGAGCATCCGTTAGAATGCATTATTGCGGTGGCCGAATCCTAGAAAGATGACGCAGCCCTCGCTTTTATGGCTGCATACCTTAAGTTACCACAAGTCTACTGCAGTGATTCCTCTGCGCACTCTCTGCGAGTCGATGTGAACAGTGCATCAAGTCGTTGTTTAATAGGTCAAACTATGATTTATGACTATAAATAGTTAAAACTATGATATTTCTCTGTAAATAAGTCAAATTTAGATTTCTGTCTGTAAATGGGTCAATCTACGATTTGTCTCTAAAGATAATTCAAGCTGTGTGTTTCTCTAGAAATAGGTCCAACTGTGTGTTGGGTCAGCTTCTTGGCCCGTTTGCTCGGCGAAGGGATCAAAACCAACTGTGCGTTGATCTCGTCAAAACGGGATCAACAGCTGGTGGTTACGACAACAGCATTAGTTATTAGCTGGAAAAGGCAGTAGTTAAGTGAACGATAGAATTAAACTCTCCACCAAACGTTTGCGATATGTTTGTGGCAATAACTTATGTATTTTACTTCTCTTGAGTCTCTTTTCACCATTCAGTCGATGTTGTGACATGGGACTGAAAGACACATTAGAGATGCTTGCTAGATAAATTTGAAGGGGAATAAAATTGCCTCTCACATCTGCTCCTCTTGGCACAGATCTTTAGTTGAGGTTGACTTGGTGCCAGTTTCCCAACAAACTAAAAAAGGCATCCTAAACGTTTAGAGAATGTCATTCCCACGTAAGACGTACGATAGAAATTAGAATCAATGATAGCAGAATATTTCTATGGAAACGCTTAACAAAACGGTTATATTGTCAAGATTCAAAATGACCGAATTGATACACATTTTGGAATCAGAAAAGTAATCTTGTTTGGGAACCTTATGTAAATTCACCTACCGTTAAGTTACCTTCTTTATAAATAAACAGATAAGGACAAGGAAACCAGTAATTGTCGAGGTCAAATGAGAAACTGATTGACGCCACATACCGTTTCAGAATCCTCTATCTGTGTAGAAGCAATGGTGAAGGTAAATGGCGGATGAGAATCAATTTAGGTATCCAGATGAACTATTTCGAAACTTGTTTCAGGTGTAATCGTGTTGGTAGAGCGTCATGCTG
>CM067345.1:60476319-60478819 GCA_034190875.2 Urechis unicinctus
TATCAAAATAACATTCATTTTCAAAGTGTGTTAAGTTGAAATAGCAAATTTCACTTGGACACTTTACGTCAAATTTTCGATAGCTAACTTAACAGCAAATATCATTTCAATAAACATTAGCTCAAGTGTTGACATAAACACCGCGAATGTAATACGCAAATTTTGTTGATATATGTGGCTTACATCATTATAGGGGGCGGTGTTTCCACCATAATAGGGGGCGATGTTTCCAGCATTATAGGGGGCGATGTTTCCAGCATTATAGGGGCGATGTTTCCAGCATAATAGGGGGCGATGTTTCCAGCATTATAGGGGTCTGTTTCCATCATAATAGATGGCGATGTTTCCAGCCAAGGACCATGCCACTGAGTGGAATACGCTTTGTCAACAAGCTTCTGTTCTGTAGCACAGATGAAACCTGCATATTTGATATGGGTGACAAATCGGGGTTTAATCAGTAATTATTTATTGCATCGATATGTTCATCAATTATTCAAAAACAGTCTTCCAACCCAGGGCATGTATTGAGGCCTAGCGGTCGCTTTGTATCTGGACGAAACATAGACTGATAGCGCTGTCGATGCTAACAAAAAGCGCAATGCGTGACGTCATGAGCCGCCTTGTAACCGCGTTGCTGTTGTTTTGGTTGCTACGTGGGCGATGTTATCAATAATGGAATCATTCATGTTATAGCTTCATCATTGGCCAACAAATCATATGTTCTCTTTTGAAATCAGTCTCTTAATTGTAACGAGGATTTCTGGAAATGTCATATATCATAATACTGTTATGTACCGAGTCACGTGTGCAGATGATCTCGCGTGATTGTCTTTTAACAGCGTGGTCTCTCGTGAATGTCGATCGCTTACGCACAGGCGGAGAGGACTTAAACAACTGAAATGCTTCTGACATCGAAATAACGGTTATTGCTGAACCACAACCATAAACACACGGAGTAAAATGCTCTTGTCGTTCGTGACTAGGGTCAAAGGTCACACGACACACTGAATGTTATTCTCGTAAGATCACACCCAAGTCGCGTGTCTACTTGGCCGCGACGAACCTCGGTATTCTTGAGTTATTTTCAATTTTGTTTGAGCGAATTTGGCTCAAATAATTAATGTTAAACTGACACGACTCAACATAGAAATAATAATAGAATCGTACAAGAGCAATCCAACTAACTGCGAGAAGTAAGGAGCCTGGTTATTTTGAGAGATGAACTGACCGACAAAGCATCTAAGCATCGTGTCACGAATCAACTAAGTTAAATAGTTACATTTTCATTGAAGCAGTTCTTTGGATCGGACAGCACCAAACAAATAATTTTTGTCAACAGAAGAGAATTAAAACATAATCATGCTTTCATATGTTTAATGTTTCATACAGATAATGTTGCTATGATTAATACAGTCTGCACCAAATGATCTGAAGAGCTTAAGAGAAAATCAATAAGTTGAACTTGACGTTTCCTGTTAGCTAGTTAACGAATTGAAATGAAGCGTAAGGTGTATGTCGTTTTCATTGTGTAACATACGGACTTCAAAATGAACGATGTCGTTCGATATTTCCTTTAAAACACGAGTAAAGTCATACCCACCACCAGTAAAATATATTATCACACAAAATTTTATTTCCCGGAAATTGTTCTCCACGTGAATTTGCTCGAGGGGGAGGGATTATCGTGGGATAAATAATTTCTATCACAGGGAAAATGGTTCATTTCACAGCACAATAAAATTGTCCCGCGAGATTACACGTTTTTTCACCTCAACATGACGCCAGTGGGGTAGGCGTTGTTCTACTTCACCATGACGCTAGTGAGGTAAGTGCTATTCTACCGTTTCGTGTGTTACATAAAGTAGATATTTCCAAACAATTCAACACGATTTCAATTTAATTCAAATGTATTGAATGTTGAATATTTAATGACCCAAAGCATCGAGAGCATTGACTCCTCCATGCTTTCAGGAAAGCATGGAGGAGTCAAAAACGAGGACAAGGGAATAATGTTGACCAAAGGAGCCGCTTATTTTCTGATACCTGATGAGATAATTTGCACACAAATGAAGATAGTTATAAATAACTTCCACGTTTCGTATCGAAATATGAGTTTGGAATAAATTAAGGAAGTGACTTCATTTCCGCATGAGATCGTTACGTCATGAGATCGTTATGTTATATGTATCACGAGAGATGACACCAATGGTGCAATATAAAGGGGAAACAACGGATGTCACAAATGTCGACTTCTCGAATTCGGAGACAACATTGTGCCAACATATCATGTAAAGATGCGTCGATCGTATGATCCAATTTAGTCATGTCAGAGAGCTATTTGTCCCGCCTGCATGTGAAGAGGCCGATTTGACATGTGAATAGGTTGATGAGCGCCCCTATGGCTTCAGCCAATAGAAAGCTCCCAGACTATCCATCTGTTCACTTTGCCAGCAGCAATATCAAACGGATTTCCCCCGTTAGAAGTGACAAACACACGCGC
>CM067345.1:60486319-60508819 GCA_034190875.2 Urechis unicinctus
TTACAGAGAGGAATCGTTCAACGTGCGAACAACGAACCAGTTATGGCCTTCAGAAGAATACAGGGTAATCAACTCTCCTTTTTTCGATGCGTGCGTTTGTGTCAATAGGCGTGCATGCTGCTGGTGGTGTAGAATCGCTAGTTTTGTGTTGTCGCTTACAGTCAACCCTTTTCGAGGCTCTTGCCTCAAGCAACGAGAAGATCAAGAGAGTTCTCAACTCACGCGAAGACCCAGATAAGTACAAGAAAAATTTGGGGAAAGTTGTGATTTTCTTCCAAGAATTCAACCAGGAAAGGATATCAGAAACTCCTCTGTATTCGGTGGGTTATCTTTGACGATTACTGGATGGGAGGGGTTATTTTCCGAATAACAACTTGGAATAACAACCATCATTTCTAATGAAATATTAATATGACATTGTGAATTGTGTGTTTGTTGACACGATGTGCACCTGATACAGCTGACCTCACTTATCTCCGATATGGGCGGCATATTGGGACTGTTTATTGGATTTTCTTTTCTCACTATTGGAGAGTTCCTGGAAGTAGGCATCGATCTACTGGTCGTCCTCGCCTGCAAACTCTGCCATCGGAGCAAACTGGCACCAAAGGATGTCAAGGGCAGCTTTTTTGAAAGCCCAAATTATGCAACGTCACAGAAAAGTGTCCAAAGTGTTTCAGATTGTCAATTGGACATTCCAAATGAATTACCGGGAATGGCCTCAGAACCCTAATTCAACGTTTGGGGGAAGTGAGATTGTGTGAGACGCTCTGTGAGTAAAAAGCGTAGCTTTCTTCCACAGACGTACGTCGTGTACAGCATTAACACCTCAACTTCTCATAAGTGACATTTTGTGCGAAATAAACAAATATTTATTTGATTGATTTTATACAATTATGTTTTTGTCACTTTGTGACACAATTTGTGCTGTTCTTAAAATGTTTCAATTCAATAAACTATTGTTTATGTGGTATGGGCAAATTCCATTAGGTATTCTGCATCATTCTAAAACATTTGATCGCTCTCAATAACACGATCTTCTAGTCTTCCTTCTGTGTAGTGTAAGGTTTGATGGAAAGTCGATCATCAGTTACACGAATATTCATTATTAATAAAACAGAATTTGTTATATGATGACAACAATGATAGGGAACGAGATATATAATTGACTTATGACTGCCATTATCCATTATATTACACAAGAAGTATTTGAGGTAATATTGTGGAACCGCGCTAAGTCGGGTGTAACATACATTTGCTGCTGAGGCTGCCTGGGCAGATATGAAGAGACTAATTATCTCCAATATCTGATATTAGAGAATGCCAACGCTCATTGAAATGTAGAGATGTTATAATGTGATTCTGAATTCATTCCTGAGCTGCACGAAAGCATATTAGATCATAGCAATTAATCTGTTTATGTAATAAGATTCCAATGACGTATAGAATGGTGACACTGTGATAACCTGCTAGTTGAATTTCTTGAAACCTTTATTGTATCAATTCTTTCCCAGTATTTCTCCTTTCATGAGGTCGCCATTTCTTGAAAATTGACCTTTATGCAAGATTCCCTGTCAAAGAAAAAATTATACTCGATAATTTTCGGCGGGCCAGCATGCATTGACACATGAGTGGTGAATGTCACTTCCTTGGCAGACAAAACACGGTAAGCATTAGACAACAAAAACATAGAACAAAATATTGGTAAGCTGCAGTGAGATTCAAACAGAATTAATTGATGAAGACTTTAGCGTGACAATTACTAGATGTGTTACAAAATGTTCTCTCGACCTGACCGGAATACATATTGCAATGAAAATTAAACATGAGAGGTTTCGTTTGAGATACATAAGCCTTTGCATAAAGCCATTCGTCGGTTGGCCTGGCGAGTTTTACGAATGGAGATTATTTGCGTATAAATCTATGGACATCTACTTGCCACACAGATCAACACGGGATTATGAAAAGATTGGCGCAGAGAAAAAGAAGTACATAGGTGTAAATATTGATATATATGTATATTTGTTCACATGTCTTATTATATATTCATATTCATATATATGTTTATATATATATATATATATATTTATATATATAATATATATATATATATATATTTAGATATATATATATATATATAATATGAACGAATATATATTCAGATATATATATATATATATTTATAAATATATATAAATAAATATATGTATATTTATATATTTATATATATATATATCTTCATATATGTATTATGAATATATATTTTTGTGTATATATATATGTATATATATGTAAATTAATCCCTACATATATATATATATATATATATATATATAGATATCTTAATATAGATATCTATATATATAAATAAATCTATACATATTAAAAATATCTCTCTATCTCTATCTCTCTATCTCTATCTCTATCTCTCTCTCTCTCTATATCTATATCTATCTCTATATATATATATATGTCTATATATATATATATATGAAGTTACCATGCAGGGGAAATTGCCCGTCTGCACATCCATATTGTTGGTAGCACGTCTTGTGACAGGCCTGGAAAAGTACACATAAAATCAAGATATCTGTACATCGTTAACTATCTGCGCTACATCATATATAATCTAACGTAACCACGTTATATCACTTCTGTGTTATATCACTTCCACTCGAACGCAGCTGTGTTATGCCACTTCTGGTCTAATGTATACTGCTGTTAGAGAAACCAATGACGATTGAGCGGTTATCCAAATGCCATGTGTCATCTACATACCCTGGGCCGAGGAAAAATCGGGCTGCAAGACTTGCTTGACCTGGGGAGCGTTGAAGGTCAGTAGTTTCTGTTGGAGGTGCTGGATAACTCAGCATATCAGAGGTGACCACCAAAGACATTTGGTATGATGGGGAGTTATGATGATTGAAATGTTCATTGATCGCACAAATGGGAGGAGCAATGAGACCCGGATATTATGTCACTGCGTGTCGGGGAAAGACAAAATGTTATTTTCTTCCCAACTGAAGCGCGATTTATAAATGCGTGATGATGTTGTGTCTGGTGCGATGCAGTACTCACATCAGCGCTGTAACGAACCGGCTACAGGTCCTCCACCATGTTTCGAGAGCTGCTTCTGCTCCTGTGATCAGCGCATGCGTCGTGATTACCACTTTGTCTGTTGATTATCAGCTGAAACCAGACAATTCCACATTGATGATTGCACACGCATGGCTGATTGGGCACATAAAAATCCGCCTGCCTTTGCAAACGGATAATTCCATCAAGATTCTCAACTGGTTGGGTACGCATTATTCCTAGCTCTTCTTAGTTACCATATCAACAGCTTGTTGTTTAATCCGCACCCAGTAAGAGGGTGTTGGGGGGAGAGTGAATAATGCGGAATACCTAACGCAATATACCCCATACAACACAAACACACAAATTTCTTACAGCTGAATAAATACAAACATTTGGCCACATGAGCCCAAATATTAGTCCACGCGGTTGACCTGAGGTTCAATAGTGATCCAATTGGAGCTACTTGATACAGAAACGGTTGCGTATCGATATAGGCGTAGATATAGACAAATATCCGTTCGATTATCGTCGTAGGACCCTCATTCGACGTATGTTGAAACGATGAGCCGGTGATGTTACTTCGGAGGATAATCAAAATCAAAACAGATGATTGACAGTTCGAAAGCATAACATACAGTTCCGGAACATTTCGACAGGCATGAGACTGGCATCCCTACGCCAGTGAGAGGTCCAAAGATCAAGAGGCCAGGACACCTGATTAAGCACCATCTCCTGGAGGACAGATCTAAAGTAATTTGGTTCTTTATATTCACCATCTACCCAGGCAGCCTCAGCAGCAATTGTACGTTAAACCCGACACAGCGCCGTTCCCTCATACCAACCACTGAACAGAGGGATTAGACAATCGCCAAACATCAGAGTGATTAAATGTATTTCAATCATACATAATACCAAATCGGATTTGTCCCTTGAGAGGAGACAGATATATGTTGTTTGATGCTTATGATGAAGCCACTACATACAAACACGCTGTCGGGCAGTGACATCCCAGGCTGTCGTTAGCGTAATGCTCGATGACCCCTTGTACACAAGAGGCTGAAAGAACATCCTCATCTCAGTGATAATGGCACACGGGTGGTTGAAATTAATCAAAAGTATTAAGCCGAGAAGAATATTACAAGAGACTCAATGATCTCATCTTCGTCCTCCGACATATTGCACGCAGGGACGTCTCGATGCACGGTAAACATTGGATATGGCGCGTCGTTACATCTGCATTCCTTGATCACGTGATGCTGGTAACACGTCTTGTAGTAGGGCTCTCAAGTTCACTCGAAGTCGATATGTTACATGAAGCATTGGCAAGTTTGAATGATTTCCAACAATCGATTTTCGTTCGTGAGAACGGCTCTATGTGAACGAACATTACCTTGTATTTGTAGAGTATAACCTACCCCAGCCGCAGGACAACATATACAATGTTATATTACCCAGAAATGAACGAATGACACTCATATAACCGGACGTCAACAGCACCACCTATGTGCGAGCTGAATTTCTAGTAGGTGGCCGGATCTTACAGTACCAATATATAATTGAACAAGTGTATTTATTTCACACTTACATAAAACACAAAACAGATATAATTTACGTCAAACGTAGTGCAAAATATAGCACATCCTACAGTAGCATAAGATACAACTAATTATACACCCTCCTCTCCCAAGTGTATCTACCTGTATGACGATTCAACCTGGCTGTGGCTTATACCCGACTGAAGCTTCTACATGACCGGTGCTTCTACCTGGCCGGTGCGTTCTTCCTGTCAGGTGCTTCTACCTGTCCTGTGCTTCTACCTGTCCGGTGATTCTATCTATCTTGAGTTTCTACCTGTCTGGTGCTTTCACCTGTCCAGTACTTCTACCTATCCTGTGTTTCTATCTGTCTGGTGCTTCTACCTGTCCGTGCTTTACCTGGCTGATGCTTCCACCTGTCAGTTGTTTCCACCTGTCAGTTGCTTCCACCTTGCTAGTGCTTCTACCTGGAATGCCCCATCTACCGACAATACTGCTAGCAAATACAACACAGTCTTGCCATGTTATAACACCGATTAACAGTGATGATGAGCAATTAATCGAGGCAGAATAAGAAAGGAAAAAAGGAAGACGATTCCAATCTCCCACAGCAAGAATGGTTCCGTATTTGTCCCTGTTGTATTGGCACCTGCTCAGCGTGTTAAGTTGATGCAACTTTCCTTTGACATATTAGCATTCTTGTACATCGGGGCGCCAATATTAATAACAATGTCCTGGAGACATCATTCTCTTTACCGGAAACACCAACCGTATTTACATGCAACTCCATATGAATCGAGGCACCTTTCACTAACCAGAGCAAATACCAACAAATGGAAATGTCCCTTCTTTTAGGAGTATTGTTCACTTCGAGAGATGGTCCATCTGCCATCTGCCATGGTAAGGGGGCGGGGAGAGAGGGCTGGCACTTGATCCATGGGAAACTGAAGTTTATAATTTGTATTAGCTGTAAGGGGGTTTCTCCAAAACCAATGACTGTAATGGGCACGTTATGGTGATAGATATATTTGTTATCTTAATGGATGTTTGGCAATCAACAGGGTCATGACTGTGGGAGATAGGTAGGTGAGTACGGTAGGGTCATGTTAGGGGTTAGGATTGGTAAGTACAGTAGGGTCATGACAGGATTTATGGCGGACAAGTATGGTAGGGTCATGACAGGGGTTAGGGATGAATAACAGCAGGGATTAGGGTGGGTTACATGGGTAGGGATTAGGGGGGGTTATCAGGGCGGGGATAAAGGTGGACTGGCAGCAGTGTGAATGAGCTGAAAGTATGGGCAGCAGGAAACAAGATGGGTTCACTTCAGGATGAGGGTGAGTTAGCATTGCAGAGTTTAGTTGCATGGATTTTGGTGCATTAGGTTGCAGTAGGGACAGTGGTTGGGGTCACAGAAGGGATCTTGCTGGGGTTAGGGTGGAGTTATAGTGGAGTTAGGGGCTCAGATGAGATGTAAAGCTAACCCGTATTTGGGTCACCCGATAGTCAAGAACTCAACTGTATTTGGGTCACCTGAGATTCACGAACGCACCCGTATTTGGGTCACCTGGGTCTGTGGTGCACAGTTCATCAATGACCGGAAGTAATGATGAACTCTGGTATCACATCAACAACTCCATTAAACCAACACTAATGGTCACTTTCATCCCAGGGTTTGTAGAAATGAAGTTACAAAAGGAACTGTCTTGAGGAGGAAGAAGGGACATTAGCAGACGAGCTCGGTGTGCTGGTCGGAGATGATGAAGGATGAGAGGAATGGAAGGAGGTCGAGGACGCAGGAGAACGGGAGGATGAGGAGGCACTCCTCCAACTCACTACAGCAGCATATCACATCATCAACACATCAGCAACATCTCACAACACATCTACACATCACATCATAAGCACACCCAGATATTTCAACACTTAAGCGCATCACCATAAATCATCACCACAACTTTACACATCCCAGCAGCACATCACCATACATCATCTGCACATCACAACGACACATCACAATGGGCACCTACGTCATGTCACACAGAACACCCCACATAACCACACAGTGTCAAATGGATACGGTGTTGCAATGACATGCTCAAGGATACAGTGCTCAAAATGAGGCTGGTACAGGTAGGAGAGTTCACGTCTCTTCGTTGTCTCCATCAAGCGGGAGAGATATGGGCCGATCTTGGACTTAGTTTTTTGGCAATCTTCTTCGTCGTCTCTTCATGGTCTCCTCTTTGTACACCTCTAAGCTTCAATCAACGAGTCAATCAGTAGACATAGCACAACACAGCTACAAGAGTGACGGCACTGCCATTGAGATATTAGTTTGATGACAATTTTGGCAATTCAATTATACTTTTAATGAGACTCTTTATGGGGGCCATCTCATTTAACGAACGAGCCCAGATGTTATGCCTGTATTTGTTGAACCTTCCATTTATTGTCTAACTCTGTGTGTTTATGAGCTTGCTTATTCAGTGTAACTTGTATTTATTTTGCATGTAAAATTGTGTGATTGATATGTCCGTTGAGGTAAGCTGTGAACTTTAACTTCACGCGACCTTTTTACGCATTGTAATGTGGAAAGGCGCCGACGACCAGTATCATTTTTATCCATAATACTTACTGAATTGAAGAGTTTTTGAGAAAAACGTGCTCGTTGTTCATTGATAGTTTCCATCAAGCGTGACTTCAGCCGCACCCTACAATACAGCGGAAAATCACTCGAACGACCACAGTTGGCACTGACTCAAGATGGTCGTAATAGCGGTATGGTGGCCTGTTCTTTAACACACTTAAAGCCGTTTCGAAGAGGGCCCCACTGACATCCAGTTAACAACACAATCCGTGGTTTTCTTTGCGGTGCACTCAAGCAAGTCTATTGAGTGAATATTTCAGTTTTCCCATACATCGACGATGTCAATGGGGTTTTTTTCGCTAGAATCCAGAAAAAATGGTGAAGTTGTGATCATTTGTTGGGGTCATTCTTGAATTTTGTAGGGACTATTCTGGACGTTACACAGCTCCACTTCCTTTTAAATGGCCTGGGAGTTCTTCCTTGCGGACTCGACATATAATATGACGATATGTGGTGTATATCTGCAGTAAAATCTAAGGAGTGCATTTCAATGTGCTGCGTGTGCTCAGATGGCAAGAAGACGCCTCGTGAAATTGCACCTCATGCAAAACGGAGGATTTCGCGCGATGCATTGTGGGAAGCGAGTGACGTCACTGCGTGAAAGAATGAGGGGACCATTTAGCTGGGTAGTCGTCTGGTCATTGTACCACCACTCTCATATGCGGCCCGCAATATCACACTTCACTGGTTTCTTACCAATGTATGTGCTCTATTGACTTTGGTTATGGTTGAAACATGGTGAACGCTGAAGAGCTAGCTTCACTTTGGCTGGGTTTTTTTCACATAGAACGTCCTTTTCTGGATTTTCCACTGCTTCGATTGCGCCCATTTTCACTTCCTGCATCTTTTCTGCGTAATTTCGAAAAAAGTGTTTTAGTACAGATCGCTTGACGAAAATAAACGCTTTTGTAAAAAGGCGCGCGTGCGTGATACAAAAGATGGTCTTGCTAGATGCGAGCATGTGTAAAATATATTAAGGGTTTATACTGTATCAGCAGACAGTCGCTTGAGGAACCCGTTCACCTATTGTATAGACACTTACGACGCCCAGTAGAGCTACCAACCTTCGGAAGGTCGGAAATTTGAGGTCATACCAAATTGGTCATACGTTGTCCCCGGAAGAGACTAAGAGGTCGATAGGTGGTGCGCTGTAAGAAACATGCATCTTGTTTGGATGACAGCCGTCGTAGCAGCGACGCTGGTTGCGAGCCAAGACGCAGGTAAGAATGATTGGATATTTGTGGTTCATGATTTAATGCCCCTTTAATGTTGATAGGAGAACCTCCATCCCATTAACCAGTGCTTAAACTTTTCTATTTACTATCAAAATGGTTGTTATGATTCGTATATCGCGTTTCACGGATTGTACCTTCTCACAGAATGCCCAGGTGGATACAAGCTCCGTCCTACTCCGAAATGCTGCCCCACGTAAGTGTTGACAATTCATCTGCCATTTGACTGGCTTCGGTCGCCCATAAACCATGATTCCACAGCCATATAACCTTGCTTTCTCCACTGTTTATCTAAGATTAGGCCGTTGTATAACCACACTTTAAACGCCGTATAACCATGCTTCATCGCTGTAAAACAACTCTAAAGCTGTATCACCACGCCTTATCTATACATGTCACTGATATCTGGTCTCGTCGATTTTCTTACAGGTGTGTGGATTTAATAAGCCCGTTTTCTGTCACTGCGGTAGATGGAAATATTTAAGATGAATTGGCTGCCAAGCCAAAGTTATCAAATGTTCTATAAAGGGGCGTGTCCGTAAGCTAGAAATCCCATTCATCACTGGAAATGGTACAATACATACCATGATTGGTTGATTGCATCTGATCGAATGTGTCTCATCTTTCTTAAAGGCTCAACTGTGTCGGTTGCTCCGTCATACATCGGCTTCAACAACTCTTCGTCAGCGTAGAGCCAATCAACAGTCCAGTTGATTTGCTGTTCAAGAAGACGAGGTGGGTAACCATCTCCGTCGGCGATCACTGCGATTGTGACAATGGTGATGGCGAGGGGGAGGGAACACTTCCGCGCTGAATGGAGAGCAAAATGGATGGAACTTAGTATTCTGTTTGTTTTGACAAATCATTCCTAACCCTACATCATATAACCAATACGTATATATATATGGCATCGTTATATCATAACGTATATTTGCGTCATCATTATATCATAACATGTGTATGAGGCAACATTATATCATAACGTATATATGAGGCAACATGATACTATTTAAGTGACTATGTTTAAATTCAATAATCTGGTCAAAATATATCCACTGCACTAAACTTCTCAACGTCTTTACAGCAGAGAAATGATATTCAACCCCACTTAATATGCATACTTGAGTATTAATGAAGAGAGATACTTCTCTAGAACTACTCGACTTTGTTGCCTTTCTAATGGCTCGTTCTTCTTCTGTGATAACACTTCGTGCACAGAAGGCGATCCACTAGTGGTGAGTTATGATGACAGGTGTCGGCGTCCAGACAAAGCCCCGTCCTATTGATTTGTCAATGAACTACTTTCTGTCTTGACCTGTCCACTGTTCTGCAGTACATATGAAACCTATTGCGTCCATTTGTACATCGATTATTCAAAATCAATCCTCCAACCTACGGGTATGTATTGAGGCCTATCGGTCGCTTTGTATCTGTACGAAATGTAGACTGATCGCGCTGTCGACGCAACAATCAGCGTACTGCGTGACGTCATGAACCGGCTGTAACCGCGGTGCTGTTGTTTTGGTTGCTACATGGGCGATGTTATCAGTCATAGCATCATTCTAGTTCTAGCATCATCATGGGCCAACAAATCAAATGTTCTCTTATGAAATCAGTAACTTAATTGTCGCGAAGGTTAACTTGAAATGTGAAGGGGTCATATATAATAACAGCGTTATGCCCCGAGTCACGTGTGTAGATGGTCTCGTGTGATTTGCTCTTAACTGCGTGGTTTCGCGTGAATATCGCATCCATCGCTTACGCAGAGAGGACTTAAACAGCTTGAATGCTTCTGACATCGAAATAAGGGTTATTCCTGAACCACAACCATAAACACATGGAGTTTAATGATCATGTCACACTGAATGTCATTCTCGTGAGATCATGTTCAAGTCGCGTACCAACTTGTCCAACTTGTCCGCGATGACGCTCGGTCTTCTCATAGAAGTTTCCAATTTTGTTTGAGCGAATTTGGGTCACATAATTAATGTTAAACTGACCGACTAAGCATCGTGTCACGAATCAACTATGTTATATAATTATATTTTCATTGAAGCTGTTCTTCGGATTTCGTTATCGATTAAATTCAGACAGCACCAAACCAATCATTTTTGGCAACAGAATAGAATTAAAACATATCAGCTTTCATGTTTTTAAATGAGTAAGTTGAACTTGACGTTTCCTGTAGCTGGTTAACTATCTGAAATTAGGCGGGGGATGTATGTCGTTTTCATTGTGTAACACCTGGACATCAAAATGAAAGATGTCGTTCGATTATTCAATTAACACACGAGTAAAATCATACACACCACCAGTAAAATTATTATCACACAAGAGCAAATTTCATTTCTCGCTGGGAGATTGTTCTCAACGTGAATTTGCGCAAAGGGACTCCTCGCTCACTCTTCGCTCACTCCTCTGGCTCACTCACAATTTGCCTTTTGGATTTCCTTTTATCGGAACAGGCCGAAGACAGGTATTATATAAATATATATACATAAATATATATATATATATATATATATATATATATATATATATATATATATATATATATATATATATATATATATATATATATATATATATATATATATATATATATATACAAATATATATATACATATAAATATATATATACATATATGCATATATATATATGTTTTGATATATATATTTATTTATATATATATGAACATAAAAATATATATATGTATATGTATATATATATATATATATATATATATATATATATATATATATATATATATATTCATTGGGATATATTTATATATATATATATATATATATATATATATATATGTGAACATAAAAATATATATCGATGCATATATATATATATGTATATATATATATACAGAGATATATATATATATGAAATATATGCAAATATATTTATTCATATGTATATATATGTATATATAGATTTTTATATATATACATATATATATATATACATATATATATATACTTACACAAACACCAACCCATGCATCCCTACGTACCTTCCAACATTTATACATACATTTATACCTATATACTTGCATACATATATTCATAGATACATAAATCCATATATAAACATACATACATGCATACATACATACATACATACATACATACATACATACATACATACATACATACATACATACATACATACATACATACATACATACATACATACATACATACATACATACATACATACATACATACATACATACATACATGCATGCATACATACATACATGCATACATACATACATACATACATACATACATACATACATACATACGTACGTACGCACGCACGCACGCACGCACGCACGCACGCACACACACACACATACATGCATGCATGCATGCATGCATACATGCATGCATGCATGCATGCATGCATGCATGCATGCATGCATGCATGCATGCATGCATGCATGCATGCATACATACATACATACATACATACATACATACATACATACATACATACATACATACATACATACATACATAAATACATAAATACATACATACATACATACGTACATACGTACGTACGTACGTACGTACGTACATACATACATACATACATACATACATACATACATACATACATACATACATACATACATACATACATACATACATACACATACATACATACATACATACATACATACATACATACATACATACATACATACATACATACATACATACATACATACATACATACATACATACATACATACATACATACATACATACATACATACATACATACATACATACATACATACATACATACATACATACATACATACATACATACATACGGACAGACATACAGACATACAGACATATATATATGATTACATTTTGGCTCACATACCCAACAAGTCATGAATCGAGTAAATTAATGACAATAGACGTTTATCTTTGGACCAGAGGACGAAGGTTACGGTAATGGAGGTAGTCAGGGCTTCCAAGAAGGTGGTGGTTCCGGAAATAAACGAGAACACTTCCAGAAACGCCTTCAGGTAAGCTGTGTGGATTGTTGTTCCTCCTCTGTTAGGATGAGAATATATCGTTTTTTCTACCAACGCGAATCAGATAATATATACCCTCATGGCCACATTTATCTGTACTTGCGATGCAAAACACACGACCCGGTGAGCTGATTTATGACACAGTTCCGCAATGAATATTGATAAATGGCACTTCCTGAATCAGACACAGAATTTCCTGTAATTCCATCAATATATTTGCAATTTAATATGAATGAATTCGAGGAAACTAGACTGGCGATTTCAGCTGATTGAGGCTCTTGCAAACATGGACTACGCTGAGAAATCTCAGATAGGATTCACCCCTGAAGACCTCATCATTGATTGTGAATACGTCGGCACCCAGTGTAATTCCACCACGTGAGATCTCAACCAGTTTACTCCGCCGAATAAAGCAGGAATTTTGGTTCAAAGTGTAGATATTTCTAGAAGAATAACTTAATTAACCTACACCCTATATTAATTCGTTTACCTGAGTAAAATCGCAATGCTCGTGGGAACACCCGCAGTAGAAAATGAGAATATTTTACTCTTTCATCGGAAAATTGAATTTATTCGTGGAATTATGGAATTTGTTCTCCGTATAATTTGAATTTACCGAAAGAATGATCTTACTGTAGATGGCAATTCCTTTGATATCATTCCATAGTTTTCACGCACATCCCCTGTCATAAAGAATTAGCTACAAAAGACATTGTGTGACATCGTATAGTCAGCGTATCAGCGTTCCACACATATTGTCACAATGCTAAGATTGATTGACTTTGGTAAAGACCAACAACAATCTGCAACTCCACAGCGCACCTTTATCCAATGCTGAATTTCAAAAGACAACGCTGATATCATCTGACAGATACAACCATACTGCCACTGCTTTAGAAATTATCAGGACTATTGTATCAACTCGTATTATTACTCTGTTGAAACTTCTTGAGAATACCATGAGAACAGACTACCCCAGCCACGGTCTTCCTTGTAAAGTCCAACTATCGAACATTCTTTACACTTCTAAAGCGATCGTTTGAGCTCAAAGGTAATAGTATAATGATCAGTACTCAAAACGCTATGACTTCACCATCATGACAACCAGCAAACAAATCGCTAGGATAATTCTCTATTTGTCACACACCAGTACCCGCTAATGTGATCACAATGTACATTATAGGGCAGAATAAGTACATTATTTCTATGACCACCGTTTGTCTTTGGGAGGAGTTTGTTTGTTGTATAAAGAAATAATTCAATGCGTAGATGCGATCAACATGCAACCACCACATAAAAATTACGTGAAATTTCAAGCATCATTTTCTCGCTCAAAACCATGACACTTAATTATTTGTGCTAATTGCATCCTTGTCAATAATCAGTGAGATTGGTACATAACTCACTGCGCTCTAGGCACCCTTCTTAATACTCCACGAGGTTCATGTGCGTCATGCATAGACTAAAGAAGCTCTTGAAATAGTAGTTCGACATAATAACCGATTCCTGTATTACCCATCTACGTGTGTGTGTAGGGATTTCACTACCTTCTACAACAGCTGGTACGGGAACTGCTTCACCTTCAATTCCAACTGGAATTCCAGTTTGTTCAGGGATGGATTATTGATCAGGTCATTCCGACCAGGACCCCAATATGGTGCACCTATTGAAGATATTGAAATAGACTGCCATCAATGTTGCTGCTCGATCAAGGGTCAAATGCTATTCACAATCCATACGTCGTCTGTAGCCTTTTTCATAATATTGTTTTGACTATGACCTCTAGGGTTATCGTTGACCTTTAACGTGGACCAAGATAGCTACATTGGTGAGATTGCCCAGACGGCCGGGCTTCATGTAGTTGTTCACTCGCAGCATCGCATGCCATTCCCAGAAGATGAAGGCATCACAGCAGTTCCGGGTTACGAGACGCTCGTCGGCATCACCAAGGTCAGTGAGAGGTCGAATTTCATTACAGAATTACTATATTTTGCGCACTATGATACCTCTTGAATATTCATGATCATGAACGTTTTAACAGTCATTATCGTTATCTTCATTAGCATTATTATCGTCATCTTTATTTCTATTGCTATCATCATAATCATGATCTCATCATCGTCGTCGTCATCATCATCATAATCATCATGAATTCTTTCATTCTACATTACCCACAGCACGACCCAATGCCTCGTACCCTCATCATACCTTAACCTAAGACCTAATATTTGCGCAGCGATTGTAATGCCATCGGCGACGGCTCTTTTTGTGTGGAAAAACGCGTTATTTGCTAATGGGCAAAAATGTGACATAGTTTATTACTACTACGGCGCCGTAACTAACTATAGAGATGATCATTGTTTTGAAGACGCTGCGAGTGTCCTGGCCTTTCATTGCATCCAAGTCGATGCTGTCCCAGAATTCCTAGATCTAATTACATGATGTGAAAAATTTCATTTGTTAAACGAGCTAGGACAGTATTATTATCATTTTCGTCGTCGTCATCATCAACATCATCATCGTGTCTCCATTATCATCATAAACACTATCATTATTATTGATGCCATCATCAGCATTATCAGCGTCATGATCATGATCATGATCATCATCATCATCATCATCATCATCACTCTCATTATCGTTCTCCTCATCATCATCATTATCACCATCATTTTCATCATCCTCAACATCCTCATCATTATCATCACCATCATCATCCTCATCATTATCAACATTATTATTGTCATCATCACCTTCTTATTGTCATGATCAGACTTGACGACCTCGTTTGTGGTTTTTTCATCGAAGTCGGTGTGAACTGTATTAGCCAATCTACCTCATCTTCCATGAGCTTACCGCATCGCGGATAGCACTTGTCAAGTAGACAAATGACAGCGTCCCTTCCCCTCCTTGCACCAAACACAATGCACCCAGATAAAAACTAATTATCTCCGGACAATTCCTGGTATCAGAGTTTTTGTATGCACAGGCTTAATGACAAATAAGCCATGAATTTCATTTTCCACTATTCATTGCTCTTATTCATATTCATTTGTCGAGGTAACGCGGGTTATACGGTGCAATGGAGGTGCCTTGTGTTGTGTCATAAACAGAAACTTCAATACTTGGCTATGTTATCTCTGCCCTTAATAACTTAACCTGTTGCAATGTACCTGTAATTGCACGCTGTGTTAATAATGCATTCTTGAGCTAGTGAACCTCATCAAAATGGTGAACACGCTAACTTGTGGCAGTAGGGGTGGTTGGGCTTAAGAGAATTGAGACTAGAGCATAACTGATTCATTCATACGTGGGTAATATATTAATGTTTATGTTGTCCTGCGGCCGGGGTATGGTATATTGTACAAAGAGTAGGCATTGTTAAATCACGTGAAGCAGTTCTCTTTTCTGCTACGAACGAAAATTGATTGTTGGTAATCATTCAAGCTTGCTAATTTTTCAAATTACATATCAAGGACTTATGGCTGATAACGGGAGAACTTTCCGCTTGACAGGCGTGCTACAAGACGTGTTACCAGCATCACGTGATCAAGAAATGCGGGTGTGGCGACGCGCCCTACCCAATGCAAGGAGAGTTCACCGCCTATCAAGACGTCTCCGCATGCAATATGACGTCAGAGGAGCAGGGTGAGTTGATTGGGTCTCTTGTCATATTCTCTACGCCTTCATACTTTTGGTTAATTTCAAACACGAATGCAGCATCATCACTGAGACGAGGATGTTCTTGCAGCCTCGTGTGTGCAACGGGTGCTCGAGCTTTATGCTAACCACAGCCTGGGATGTCACTGCCCGACAGCGTGTTTGTATGTAGTTTCTTCATTATCAATGTCATACAGCATATTTTATCTTCTCTCACCTGTTCCTATCTTAAGCAGTATGCTTACAGCGAGGAAATGTTCAACGTGCGACCAACGAACCAGTAATGGCCTTCAGAAGAATACAGGGTAATCAACTCCCCTTTTGTCAATGCGTGCGTTTGTGTCAAAAGGCGTACATGTTGTTGATGGTGTAAAATTTGCAGCTTTGTGTTGTTGCATTCAGTCAACTCTTTTCGAGGCACTGGCCTCAAGCAACGAGAGGGTCAAACTGGTTCTCAACTCACGCGATGATCCAGAAACATAAAAGAACAATTTGGGGAGAGTGGTGATTTTCTTCCTAGAATTCAACCAGGAAAGGATATCAGAAACTCCCCTGTATTTGGTCGGTTATCTTTTGCCATAACAGGATGGGAGGTGATTCTTTTCAGATCACAATATAGAATTACAACAATCCTTTCAAATGAAATATTAATATGACTTTGTGAATAGTGTGTTTGTTGACACGATGTGCACCTGATGCAACTGACCTCACTCATCTCCGATATGGGCGCATATTGGGACTGTTTATTGGGTTTTCGTTCCTCACTATTGGAGAGTTCCTGGAAGTAGGCATCGATATACTGGTCGTCCTCGCCTGCAAACTCTGTCATCGGGGAAAACTGGCACCAAAGGATGTCAAGGGAAGCTGTCATAAAAGCCCCAATTATGCAACGCCACAGAAAAGTGTCCAAAACGATTCAGATTGTCGATTGGACATTCCTAATGAATTACCATGAATGCTATCAGGACCCCGATTCAACGTTTGGAGGAAGTGAGATTGTGTGAGATGCTCAGTGAGTGAGAGGCGTAGCGTACGCCCACAGACTAAGGTCGTCTACAGCATAAACACATCACGTTCTCATAAGTGACCTTTCTTGCGAAATAAACCAATATTTATGCGATTGATTCAATTCAAATATGACTCTTCTTAAAAATTGTTTGTCTGGTATGAGCAAATTCCATTAGGTATTCCGCATCATTCACACACATATGGCATTAATAACACGATTATTTATTAATCATAAAACAGAATTTGTTATATGATGACAACAATGGTAGGGAACGATATAATTAATTGACAGTTGACTGCCATTTTCCATTATATTACACAAGCAGTATTTGAGGTATTAATGTGGATCCGCACCAAGTCGGGTGTAACATTTACTTGCGGCTGAGGCTGCCTGGGCAGATATGAAGAACCTATTTACTGTTGATATCTTCTCCAGGTGCATAAACATGAGTTCTGGTCTCTTGATCTCTGGTGTCTACTCATTGGATTACAATTTGTGGCCGTGCGCTGAGGATTGTTAGCCAAACGCTTGTCTAAATGACTCGCGAAATGAGTCCCAAACTATTCCGAAATCCATTCTTATGCTACTTAGCAGGCAATCATTTGCTATGAATATCTATCAAAGATACATTTGTTGGATAATTTATACGATCCATATGACTATATTTGGCAGGCTATAAATTCATAATGAATTGGTACAAACAATAACAAATTGGTGCCATGCTAATACTTGATCAAATTATAAAAATACACATGTGAGATTATTAGAGATCTCTCCTCTGTGATACACGAGCATCATTAGGATAGGATGTAGAACAACAGATAAAGTTGCAATAGTTTCTATGAGGTAGAACAAATGTTCAATGCGAACGAAAACCTTATTGTTTTGTTAATAAATGTCTTGATGGAATTTGTAGACAGTTTTTCATGAATGTAAGATATACCTAATATTTGTGCCTGACACCTGTTAAGCGCTATTATTGATTTCAATAGTATAGTGTGTATTGTTTCGTTATTTGACAAACTCATTCAGTTGATTTTATTTTATAGAGTGGCAAATGATTTTAGATCATCATCTAAATTACTTATGACATCATTTAGGTGAGAACCTTTGGAAAAACATATTTGTCAACTTATTGTTCTTAGAATATCAATCGTAAAGATGCTTCAAAGTGACCTGGACAATGTAGCACTCGGACTAGTGTGTGGGTTTATCGAACAGCGGTGTAACTTACCATGAGGTTATGTCATTAATGCTGATCCCCAAACCATAATCATCCCCGGATATAGGCAATTTGACACAACTTGTGGTCCTTCAGAAAATGTTGACTCAGAAGAGTCCTTGAACAATCTTTAATTTACTGCGTTATCTTTCGAGCCACAGATTGTGGCTTCGATAACAAATTGTGAAAACCTGACTGATTCCCTGTGACTCAGATGATAACGTGAAATGGCAACCCAACTCTGACCCAGAAGCTCAATAGTACAGCTCTGGACCTTCGTCCTAGTGGCGTGGATTTTGCAGCCTGATCTGGGCAACGGGTTTGTTTGAAGTGGGCGTAGGCACCTAAAGGGAGCTCTCCAAGCATCACAATCATCCTCATCCATAACCGTTGCAATCACCGCGTTGTTGAAATTGACGTAAACAATTATTACGTATACCATTGCTACAAACTGTTCCTCACTTAATTGATAAAAAATGACCCTCTAAACCATTGTGTACCACTTAGTACAAGTCTTTACCTGGCAACAGCTTGCACACCGAATGTTTATTAAGTGGGTCTCTTTCCTTTTTAGGACGCAGGGAGAACGGGAGGATGAGGAGGCACTCCTCCAAACTCACTACAGCAGCCATATCACATCATCAACACATCAGCAACATCTCACAACACATCTACACATCACATCATAAGCACACCCAGATATTTCAACACTTAAGCGCATCACCATAAATCATCACCACAACTTTACACATCCCAGCAGCACATCACCATACATCATCTGCACATCACAACGACACATCACAATGGGCACCTACGTCATGTCACACAGAACACCCCACATACCCACACAGTGTCAAATGGATAACGGTGTTGCAATGACATGCTCAAGGATACAGTGCTCAAAATGAGGCTGGTACAGGTAGGAGAGTTCACGTCTCTTCGTTGTCTCCATCAAGCGGGAGAGATATGGGCCGATCTTGGACTTAGTTTTTTGGCAATCTTCTTCGTCGTCTCTTCATGGTCTCCTCTTTGTACACACCTCTAAGCTTCAATCAACGAGTCAATCAGTAGACATAGCACAACACAGCTACAAGAGTGACGGCACTGCCATTGAGATATTAGTTTGATGACAATTTTGGCAATTCAATTATACTTTTAATGAGACTCTTTATGGGGGCCATCTCATTTAAACGAACGAGCCCAGATGTTATGCCTGTATTTGTTGAACCTTCCATTTATTGTCTAACTCTGTGTGTTTATGAGCTTGCTTATGTTCAGTGTAACTTGGTATTTATTTTGCATGTAAATTGTGTGATTGATATGTCCGTTGAGGGTAAGCTGTGAACTTTAACTTCACGCGACCTTTTTACGCATTGTAATGTGGAAAGGCGCCGACGACCAGTATCATTTTTATCCATAATACTTACTGAAATTGAAGAGTTTTTTGAGAAAAACGTGCTCGTTGTTCATTGATAGTTTCCATCAAGCGTGACTTCAGCCGCACCCTACAATACAGCGGAAAATCACTCGAACGACCACAGTTGGCACTGACTCAAGATGGTCGTAATAGCGGTATGGTGGCCGGTTCTTTAACACACTTTAAAGCCGTTTCGAAGAGGGCCCCACTGACATCCAGTTAACAACACAATCCGTGGTTTTCTTTGCGGTGCACTCAAGCAAGTCTATTGAGTGAATAAGTTCAGTTTTCCCATACATCGACGATGTCAATGGGGTTTTTTTCGCTAGAATCCAGATTCGAAAAAATGGTGAAGTTTGTGTGATCATTTGTTGGGGTCATTCTTGAATTTTGTAGGGACTATTCTGGACGTTACGAACAGCTCCACTTCCTTTTAAAATGGCCTGGGAGTTTCTTCCTTGCGGACTCGACATATAATATGACGATATGTGGTGTATATCTGCAGTAAAATCTAAGGAGTGCATTTCAATGTGCTGCGTGTGCTCAGATGGCAAGAAGACGCCCTCGTGAAATTGCACCTCATGCAAAACGGAGGATTTCGCGCGATGCATTGTGGGAAGCGAGTGACGTCACTGCGTGAAAGAATGAGGGGACCATTTAGCTGGGTAGTCGTCTGGTCATGTGCATTGTACCACCACTCTCATATGCGGCCCGCAATATCACACTTCACTGGTTTCTTACCAATGTTATGTGCTCTATTGACTTTGGTTATGGTTGATGAAACATGGTGAACGCTGAAGAGCTAGCTTCACTTTGGCTGGGTTTTTTTCACATAGAAACGTCCTTTTCTGGATTTTCCACTGCTTCGATTGCGCCCATTTTCACTTCCTGCATCTCTTTTCTGCGTAATTTCGAAAAAAGTGTTTTAGTACAGATCGCTGACGAAAATAAACGCTTTTGTAAAAAGGCGCGCGTGCGTGATACAAAAGATGGTCTTGCTAGATGCGAGCATGTGTAAAATATATTAAGGGTTTATACTGTATCAGCAGACAGTCGCTTGAGGAACCCGTTTTCACCTATTGTATAGACACTTACGACGCCCAGTAGAGCTACCAACCTTCGGAAGGTCGGAAATTTGAGGTCATACCAATTGGTCATACGTTGTCCCCGGAAGAGACTAAGAGGTCGATAGGTGGTGCGCTGTAAGAAACATGCATCTTGTTTGGATGACAGCCGTCGTAGCAGCGACGCTGGTTGCGAGCCAAGACGCAGGTAAGAATGATTGGATATTTGTGGTTCATGATTTAATGCCCCTTTAATGTTGATAGGAGAACCTCCATCCCATTAACCAGTGCTTAAACTTTTCTATTTTACTATCAAAATGGTTGTTATGATTCGTATATCGCGTTTCACGGATTGTACCTTCTCACAGAATGCCCAGGTGGATACAAGCTCCGTCCTACTCCGAAATGCGACTGCCCCACGTAAGTGTTGACAATTCATCTGCCATTTGACTGGCTTCGGTCGCCCATAAACCATGATTCCACAGCCATATAACCTTGCTTTCTCCACTGTTTATCTAAGATTAGGCCGTTGTATAACCACACTTTAAACGCCGTATAACCATGCTTCATCGCTGTAAAACAACTCTAAAGCTGTATCACCACGCCTTATCTATACATGTCACTGATATCTGGTCTCGTCGATTTTCTTACAGGTGTGTGGATTTAATAAGCCCGTTTTTTCTGTCACTGCGGTAGATGGAAATATTTAAGATGAATTGGCTGCCAAGCCAAAGTTATCAAATGTTCTATAAAGGGGCGTGTCCGTAAGCTAGAAATCCCATTCATCACTGGAAATGGTACAATACATACCATGATTGGGTGATTGCATCTGATCGAATGTGTCTCATCTTTCTTAAAGGCTCAACTGTGTCGGTTGCTCCGTCATACATCGGCTTCAACAACTCTTCGTCAGCGTAGAGCCAATCAACAGTCCAGTTGATTTGCTGTTCAAGAAGACGAGGTGGGTAAACCATCTCCGTCGGCGATCACTGCGATTGTGACAATGGTGATGGCGAGGGGGAGGGAACACTTCCGCGCTGAATGGAGAGCAAAATGGATGGAACTTAGTATTCTGTTTGTTTTGACAAATCATTCCTAACCCTACATCATATAACCAATACGTATATATATATGGCATCGTTATATCATAACGTATATTTGCGTCATCATTATATCATAACATGTGTATGAGGCAACATTATATCATAAACGTATATATGAGGCAACATGATACTATTTAAGTGACTATGTTTAAATTCAATAATCTGGTCAAAATATATCCACTGCACTAAACTTCTCAACGTCTTTACAGCAGAGAAATGATATTCAACCCCACTTAATATGCATACTTGAGTATTAATGAAGAGAGATACTTCTCTAGAACTACTCGACTTTGTTGCCTTTCTAATGGCTCGTTCTTCTTCTGTGATAACACTTCGTGCACAGAAGGCGATCCACTAGTGGTGAGTTATGATGACAGGTGTCGGCGTCCAGACAAAGCCCCGTCCTATTGATTTGTCAATGAACTACTTTCTGTCTTGACCTGTCCACTGTTCTGCAGTA